>OU744737.1:8822074-9142475 GCA_916613615.1 Steromphala cineraria
TATAAAATATGAATAATAGGCATTTTTATGTTGCATTGTTTAAGCTCGTTTGTGTTATTTTTTATTCATATGAATAATATATTTTGTTAAACAACCATACTTAATTACAACATATGTTAAGAATAAACAGTCAGTTTGACAGGATTTATCCTTTAGAGCAGACTTTAGAAATGTTTCTTTGACTATGGTTAAGAAAGAATATAGAATGTTGATTTATGTATATAAAGATGTCTCTGAGAACATTTCTTCACTTGTAATACATAAGAACTATCACTAAAATCGTGCAACTAAGCATTCTACACATCACTCAAGTTTCTCGTAATCAGTTTAAAATTAGTGGACTTTAGAATAGTTCGAAAATTTATTGACAACGCTTCCTAAATAAGCAATTGTCCCAATGTGAAACACCTTCCTCTGAAGGCGAAAACCATATATTTGCTAGCATAGATTGAAAAGACGATGTTTAAGGGCAATGACAGGACCATTAAGAAGTGATGGAGCATCCTCAATCGATAATCACCCCTTGACATGTCAGAAACATTTCTCAGAGATCATTGACTAGGTCATGCTGTGCTTCATAGTGCTTTGTAATGAAGCTGGTGTCATTCAATTCTTACATAGAAATATGTTGGTCCTATTTCAAGCTGGATCTGTTAATTTACATCAAATTATTGCTATGGCAATAAGCTAGTTTGTGGGCTTTATCATCACTCGATACAGTAATTATAATTAGATTGGAATTGCCTTGCCGTCGATTAGGGTTTTCACTATATTGGGAGGACTTCCACAAAATTAGCTAATCGGGTAAAGATGAGGTATCTCAATAGAAGAGCATAAGACCATCTAAACATAGCTCTAGGGCTCTTCCTGCCCACAATCTTTGCTGTTTAGAACGCTTCCACTGTAATCTGGTGATTAAAATCGGATCCAATTAGGCATTTATTGGAATAATTCATGTAATCAATGCGTTAAACTAAGCGTTAAACTTGTGGAGAAATGAAAAGATTAAATACGCATCAGTGTGCTTCTTCGCAAACTTAACAGAGCTAACACAAAATGCATGACGCAGATATGCTACCTCGAGATTTCAACGTGATTTAAAGTCGCTCTTCTACGTTTTGTAATTGAAATACGTACTACAGTATAGTGATTACATTAAACACCTTATTGTCATCATAATTGTAGCAAACTGTAGATAATTGTTCAGCATCTTTTCTGCAAGTAAACCGTGTTATAACGAAAATACTGAAAAAACTCCAATCAATCTCATTACATAATATCAAGAATGTTCTCGTGTTAAATGTCCTTGTTACCAATCAAGTGTAAATATCTATTGAACAAGCAGTTTATTCATTTCGTCTAGCTTTGTCTTTGTATTGATTACCTATAAGAAGTTTGTGGAAAAGTCCAACTTTGCCAGTTCATTTAAACAGTATTTTATTTAGACAAACCATAATACAACCTACACAACATTCAGAATATATATACAATAAGGAAAAACGATAAGCAAACATGCGGCAAATGCCTGTATAAAGACTTCTCCTGAAAAACATAAAACAATTAAGATATGAAACAAATTGGTGGAAATACAAAATTTGCATTTATTCCTACTAAACTCAAATTTACATTAAGCTTTGTCTACATTTGCATTTGGTGCAGGTTTAAGGAGAGATCCTATCCATATTGCGATGGTCTTCTCTATGTTTATCTGACAATTCATCAAAAGCAGATCTTAAACTCTTCCTTACATCAATGCTTGATAAACCTCTCATTTCTGGATAATATCCCACGTGACTCCTTTCGGCCTCCTGAGTGTAACAGTATCCTCCACACATCAACAAGATTAAAGTGTTTGTCTCGTCTTGTGAGTTCCTGTCATAGCTTGGACATGCTGTCCCTTGTTGCTAACTAGATCTTTGTGTTCATTACCTGCACGTCTATCTGGGATATGCTTAAAGTCGTAGCTTTATGAAAAAGCAGTTTATGTAATTTGATCTTGTGTTGAATGAAATATGCTAGATGACATATCAAAATAGTGTCTAAGAAATAAATCAAATCATCCTTTCACTAATTTCATTTCGATGGTTCATGTTTCTGTCTCATATGTTTACTCATTATTTTATGTTGTTTGTGAACAATAGCAGTTGTGACATTCCGTCAGTTTTAAAGTGTTAGTGAGAGTAACAGTATCCCCAATACATCAACAAGATTAAAGTGTTAATCTAGTCTTGTGAGTTCCTGTCATAGCTTGGACATGCTGTCCCTTGTTGCTAGCTAAATTTTTGTGGTAATTACCTTCACGTCTCTCTGTGAAAAGCAGTTTCTTTTAATTGGATCTTCTGTTGAATGAAATTTGCTAGATGATAATTAAGAAATAAAATTTGCTCTACCCCAATGTATTTTGTAATAAAGTATAACTATAATAGTTCAGGGCATAACTAAAGCACGAAGACGGTAATCCGAGTGCTTTAACGCTGTAATAGTTCAGGGCAAAACTATACTTTATTACAAAACACATTTGGGAAGAGCTAACTTTATTTCTTTTCTAAGATACCAAGCTTATTTGTAGGGAAGTATAAACATTCTTATAATTTCAAATCAAAATATTGTTAAAATAACTTAGCCCTGTTCATGGATATATAATCTAACTGCTGTCTATTCCATGTTTAGAACTCAGCCCCTAATTCAAAAATATTGTTTATTGCTGAAACAGTTGATGGAGTTGTTATGTAGCTTTTCAACCACTGCTCATTTCTGTGACCAGTGACGGACATGATACCAAGGGCCCCAACCCCAGCTTCGGAAGCACCATTTTCAAGAACCGAGATCAAAGGTTACCATGGACACCCATGATTACAAGAGGGCAGAGGGGAAGAGCGGATAGTGTCATTCAATTGATACGTCATGTAAAAACTATACCTTTATTGTCAGATAAAGTCCCTTTTTTTTCGATTGTTCTAAACGCTAGGCATCTTAGAAAAAATATTGTTTAAGAAAGAAATCAAATCATCCTTTCAGTAATTTCATTTCGATGCTATGTACTTCTGTCTCATATGTTAACTCATTATTTTGTTTTGTTAACTCATTATTTCATACTGTTTGTAAACAATAGTAAATGTGACATTCCGTCAGTTTTGATCCAGAGCTTTCTTTTCCCGGGATTATTTACATTTGCGAGGTTCTTACTGAAAGTCCCCCATTAGGCACTCAAGCAGAGAATTAGTCTGGATAACTCCCATGTCACTGCGCCCATAGCAAGAAGAATTTCAGTTTGTGCCAATTTGTGTTTTGCTACTGTAGGACGGTGTCACAAAGTTTTGATACTCAGAGACAACAAAGAAGTATTTTACCAGTGAAACTGTTGAAAAATGAAGATAAAACAACTATGTTACAGGATAAACACAGAACGCCTGAAGTGCCAAGTAAATCAAATGCTAAAGATGATATTTGTGGGTAGTTTAGCTTAGTTACGCTTAGCTTTAACTTAAAATATATCTTCATGGATTATGTATGACAAAGTATCACCAGTGACATCCTATCAAACAAAAGAAATGTCTTGTAGAATTCATATATGTCAAAATCAAATCGAAAATGTTAAATTACTCACTTTGATTTTATTGGCAATAGGATCTGCTTGAAAGTTCTTTGTGGCGGCTACTTTGGAACATCCTATTTATTGGGTCAAGCACCCTTCATAAACTAAGTGCTGCGTTATGAATATTAGAACTGTTTACTTTTTTTAGATGACTGTGGGAAACAACATTGCAATCCTGTTGATTTGCTGAATATAATTTATTCATTAGATTTCCTCTCTGAGTCGTTGAAAGTATGGAGGAAAAATGTACGACATTGCTTTCGCTGAAATAACGTTAAGCCATCATTTAGCACGAAATGTCTCATTTGACTGTTGAAACAAATGATACTCAAAGCGATATTTTAAAAACTATTTCGGAAGATGATTTAATGCTTTCTAAAGTGGGGGGAAACATATCTAACTTTGGATTATTCAGATCACTTCCAACCTCGTTGGCAGAGTAATTATATAAGTATGACTTGATTTTAACATCCAAACTGATAATTTTTTATTTTGCTGACACACTTAAATGCTGTTTTGATTTTGAGTATCTTATATAAATGTATATTTGCAAATGCTATATTTTTCCTTGAAACAATTTAAGGATAAATGTTATTGTTTTTGGCTAATATGGATCGCTCCATGCATTTTACAACATCTTTGCTTGTACGTTGAGAAAGGCTTTTGAAAACATGTTTACAGTAAGAGCGTAGACAACTAGATAAACATGGTTTAGAATAACCAGAGAAGACTCAAATCACATTATCTGTTTCAGAGCACTCTAAAGGCAACACTTCCCTTGGCGGTTATTCATGAATCACTCGACCAGCTAATAAGAAGCTTTATTTCCCAAGGTGAAGCCTTTCGTTTGATATTCTGAAAACAATTTGTCTTTCCACAAAAATGCAAACAATATTTTCTGTAATGTTGAGCAAAGTGACGAGATAAAGCGTGATCAACAGTGAGATTTAACACAGTGGATTCACACGAAATTACATTATCAAACACTTATGCTTATGGGTATTCAGAGTTTGAATATTATATTGAGATCAAAATAAAGAAGACAGTATGGGTTAGCTAAATGAAATCAAGGAAAGTACATTCTCACTTGGAGGGAGTTAAGTCTGCAAATCAAATTCACAAAACACTTACAAAAACAATATTTGAATAAATTAGTATCTATTTTGTATTTGCAATGATTACATGCTTATAAGTATATATCATTTGTTCATGACATTTGTCTGTTTTATTTGTTGTCTTTTCATTGTCACCTGAGGCCTCAGTATAGCTTTCTCCCTTTAAAAAGATATTTTGCATCTGACATGTCGTCCAGTAAAATATGTGCAAATGTTAAGAAGACAATTAAGAGTTTTTATTGCGTTTTATAGATTACGAGTTTAAGATTGACAAATTAAGAGTAAGTAAGAAATAATTGATCAAAATAAAAAGTCAAATAGGGGATTAGCGCAAGATATCCAGATTTTAAAGAATACTTCTTTGTAGGAAATTCAAGAAAAGCTGTGGTGGTTTAGAACTGTCCCTAGAAGGGTCATAGAATGTTAATACAAGCCATAAGAGCTGTGACTTCCATGTAAAGCAATGTTAATATTAACAGGGCAGTGGCAAATATCATAAGAAGACATTCACCTTAATAATATAAAACAGTTCACATGGAAACGATAATTCAAACTTCAACTAAGAAAGATAACACAGGATTAAGAGTTCAGACATGCCAACCTTTGACATGTCTATTTTCTCTCCATGAGGGAGTCATCTATATGCAAATAAGGCCACATTCAGGATGTGGACTTGGCGAGATAGAAGGATATTGTTAAGGCAGGTCGATCACAAAAATAGGCATTCTCTCCCCACAGAGGCAACTCAGTCATACCTGAATTAGCCTCTGTTCTATTACGGCTAATACACGGGACAGAAAAGTAGAAATCTGATTGGAGGCAATCGAAGTTAGCTGTGCAATCAGCGACGCTGTTTCAAAAGGGGTCATTCGCAAAAACTCGGCTTCTCCCCACTATTACCGGTGATTCGGCAATCAGGGGAGATAACTCTTCCTTTTACAAAACATCAATTTTTTACCTTCTCATTAGTTTTTATTTGGTAAATTATTAAAATAAAATTTATCATAAAACAAAGAACAATTTACACAATTATAAAACAGTATGTTTCTAATGAAAAACCCTATCCATATCTGATTTTTAAATATTTTCCCTCTCACACTGGTAATGAAAAATAAACCTAAAGGCATGATGCTTTCGAAAGTCACTGTACGACCGTTGAGAATTCCATAAGTCGTTGATATCCAAAAGGTGTTTTCATTGGCTGCAGATAAGGGAGCTATCTCAAGTTCCAACTTTTTGCCGCTAGGGCAATCTGCCGGAACCCCAGGGAATGAAAAATAGGCTGAACTGATCGTCCGCAGTTATCAAAGCTTTGTAAAAACGCTTTCTTCTTCAAGACACTTCACTCAGATTGTTAAACTTTCCCATTTACGCAAGAATTATAAGCTGAATGACAGAAATCAGGCACATTATAATACTGTCCGAACAAAACGAGCAGCAGAAATATATGGTGACTCTTAAGACATGGCGACTCGATACCAAATAATTTTCTGGAAAAGGGACATGGATTTACCTCTGATGAATATAGAATTCAATTTTCAACATGCCTAGTCGAAATCCATCATTTGTTGACTGAACATGACAAGTGTGTCAAAAATATGATATAGATGAATTAATGTCAGGCCTCATGTGCATAGACAATGAAGCAGAGCATGTGCAAGATAAACTATTAGAAATATGAGAAAAATGATACAATAAAGGAGGAAAATAAAAGTGTAAAATTGAGGATGAAAGGGGCTATTTAGTTATGTTTGATAAAGCTCATCCTGTAGGATACAAACCGTAAGGAAATTAGGATCCAGGCTCCTGGTCGTGCCAAGACCAACACACGCAGATTAAGTGACATGAGCATATGGAGGTTATCATGAGAGTGTGATTTGGGATCGTTTCAGTTATTGAATCACAACTCAAAAGTTTAAAATAAAACATCAGAAAACTCTGATTTTCAAATGAAAAACATTTTAACGTGTCTTTAACGGATTCGAACACGGACATTAAGCGACCTGAGTAAGTCACCGTATTGACCTCATCTCTGGCGCTACTTGAAGAGATAGAGCACATAAGTACAGTTAAGACTTAAAAACAGCTCAATACATCCTTGTATGTCATACCCAGTTGAATTGAACAATCATTTGTTTCCTTCCCCAGGTAAATCATTTGACAAGTATGCGTTCTGTAACAAACAGTCAGAAGACAAGGACTGAATTATAGACACTTGCTATCATTTGCAAATAACATGTATTTGAGAACAAATAATAATTAGTATTTGAACACATACAAATAAACTCAATAATGACGGCACTTATGGGTAATGATACTTGTATTATACTGTATTATGTTATGGTTTGGTAAATTGTATGTCCAATTGATACATTGTTACACTGTTATAAATAGTTATATATCATAATGGGAGCCTGTTATTCAATTTTAGCATTCATTTTGAATAATTGTGGTGGTGGAACCCTCAATGAGAGGTTAAACATTTACTAGTCATTCATATATAATGACACATTCCTGGATTAGACTATTGAAAGAACCAGCATGAAGATGTTAAACAGAGGATACTGCTAAGCATCTGCTAAGGATGGGCGTGACGATCTAATTGGCCTACTTCTTCACCCTTCCCTTTAACAATAAACTTCTTCTCGGACCACCCAGTGAGGCTCAACACATGGTTGTTATGACGTAACAATATGAAGTTAACCCTGTACGTCTTCAAAACAAACACCAACAAATTGTTGTTTCAACAGTGTTTCGAGTATCAGGGAATTTACTTTCTCTCTGATCATTTAGATTCCAGCGAATTGAACAACCCGTTCAATGTTCTTCTGTCATCAGAAAAGATAACTGTGTCCAATTCAAAATCAATGAACGTTTTGTAGTACTTATAGTAACAACATGATACATTCAGTTTCACGCAATCAACTCACGCATGAATGTTCTGTTACACAGAGAAAAGACTTGGAATCAAATATATGACATGTATTTGAGGGTGTAATAACAAACAGGTCGGTTTGCAGTGGGTTATCTCAATTGTCTAACTACATGTTGTAACTATTCAACAAACTCGGCGTAACGGAACAGAGGCTGCATCCACATTTCATGACTTGATTTGCCACTGTGGGGAGAGAATGGAGACTTGCAAGCATTCTGGAAACCTTTAATTTTTAATGAAATTAACACCTTTGTCAATGTAAGTATTACTTTGCGCGATGTAAAATATCAAGTAAACAAAATCAACATTCTGGACAGCGATTTGTCATTGAACAAAAGCGACTCTATTACTTAAATGTTAAGTGACCATATTTTCTGGCACAGTGAGCATTACACAAAATAAAACATTCTTAACCGGAAATGATATTTTAACAAGTCATTGAAAAGTAAGCAGTGAAAAAACAAGAATTGATATCCATAATTATGACTTGATAGTTTAATTCCTGTATGATATTGCGAAATAGTTTACCACACACCAGGAATTATGGGTGATTTAAAGAGACACAGAGTATGTTGATAGGATAACATATGACAAATTTTGAAATCCATGTTATTACATCGGGAATCAGTAACTGTTACTGGAAATAACAAGTTAAAGGTCAATCAGTACATTGGAGTGAAAGTACGGCAATTAAAAGCCGGGATTTTGATCGAAAACCGGACAATGTGGCTCGAGTGGCGCGCGTAAATTCGCCAAACGTAATTTTGAAACCTTGTCATAAGCTGAAAGGAAGATATATTCGATTCAATGGTGTTTATTAGGTATTGTAACAAATAGGTAGAATAATTGGATGCATAATTTCGAATATTAAACGTATTTGAGATGTTTTCTTGATTTTTCCATAAAATCAAGCATTTTAGAGATATTATGCATAAATGGATATATTTGCAAGTCCAGTAATGAGATATGAACTTCAACCAGCATATTAGATATTTTGTAGCTTATCAAAACCAAATAAAATTTTAAGAAAGATACTCTGTGTCACTTTAATATATACTATCCCATCTTTCCAGTCGTTGCGTGAATGATCTTTATTTTTAAAAGCTTGTACATTACATCACAAACGTTTTGCATCAACAGTATTGACATCACAAAGCTATGACGTCATAAATAGAAATACGTCACAATGCAATGACCGTAATATATGATTAATATTGATCAATCATCCTTTCTTCTTCTCAATGTTTGCCAACTAAAAAGTAAGTGTTTTTGGCATCTTAGGGATTTTGCTTCCTAACGTAGAAGTACAGAACTTCTAACGTCGTCCATTCAAATCTCATCTCTAATCAGAGCAACTCCAAGAAATTAATTTAAAAGATGAGAACATCTACACTAATTGATCATGACCGAACTGATTCTATTAACACAATTGCATCATACATAGTTCAATGACGTTTCCCCACACCAATGGAACTGAAATAGAGCAGAAATAGATTGCAAAAACAACAAAACGTGTAAAGTATTCTGTATAAGAAAATTGTGATTAAGCAAATAAAACTGTTACAAGATTGCAAATACGTAAGTCAACCACATTGATGCTTTACAATTAATTGAAGAGGATGAATTGTCTTTATTAACAGAATTGCCAATGTAACCTGATGTCTAACTAATTGTTTGCTAAATACCTATTAATGTTGACTGTTAAGAATATTTTATTTAGTTTTATTATTTGTTTTGTGTTACTGACTTTCCCTTTAAATTAATTTGTGTATACCCGTGCAACTTACAAAAACATACAAAGGACATTTTTTTGGTTTTTGACAGCAACATTTTTCAATTTTGATAAATGAAAACTACACACTAACAAATAAATGATTTGCTCGCTTTGTTTGGTCAGGGCCTATGTATATTCGAAGCTCTTGTAGTGCTAAGTTAGTCTTCAGTTAATACATTTTACTTACGACTATCTTCGTCCTAAGAGAGGTCTGATAAGTCAGTCTATAAACTATAAGCACTGTAGATGCTCTTAAAGGAACAATTGAAATGTTGGGTTGAGTATGCATAGCATTTATTATTATACAGACTAAGTTAACATCTCTTCATAAAAACAATTTTGACACAATTTGATGACAGAGATATTTGTAACTTTCTTGTTTTTATTTATCAAAAGACTGATTTTATGAACTGGGCTTAGTCTGAAGATCAATGACCGATGATGCAATTCACGGACTCAAAGTGTATTTTTTTAATAATACAATTTAATAAACTTTGAAAACTATACGTATTTAGTGTTCCGGCAATGATCTGGGTAGACATTAACAATCACTGTTGGTAGATGCTCTATAGGAAGAGACTTACAGGCATTGTTCTCAGTCGTGTCCACAATGTTTTGTCTTGTTTCCTCGCAGGCCTGGATTTTTGTCTATGGAACACGCGGATAAGGCTCCAGTAAAATTCCTCACTGATTCTTCTAACCAGAGACGTGCTAAATCACTGAATACAGAAATAATATTTGAAGTTGCCTAATGGTTACCATTTTGATTTATCAACTCAAAACTACCTGTCCTTTAGTAGACAGTAAATTGCAATCAGGTTTTTCTAAAGTAAAACATATTACCTTTCAGTACTTATCTTAGGTGAAAAATCACCTCTAATAGTACACAAGTTCAGGAACTCTACGATCTTCAAAACAATTTGCACATAACATACTGATACGTTAACGTTATCAATCACTGACTGACAGGGAATCTTTCTCAGTCGTGTCAAGAATGAAGGCATGGTAATTAGGCATCCCCTGGTTTCGTCACACTGTAAGGATTTGTGTCTGAGTGTCTGTCTGTGGAAGGTCTGATAAGGCTCCAGTAACATTCATTCGCTGATTGTTCTTACCAGAGACGTGCTAAATCACTAAATACAGAAAGGGAAATCTTAAGTAAGTTGCTCTGAAACATCGACTGGATACTACATTGAGTCGACAAACATGTTTTAAATAATTCAGAATCTGTCGTCTAAGTGTATGAAACTGGTCATGTTCAATCTGACTTAACAATAATGTTTTAATCTAGCCATAAACACATTTGTGCTACAAAACAATGTTCTAGACACATACTGTTGTAAGTCCTTAAAATGAAGCATTTAACAGATTTAACATTTATGAACTGACTTCGAATTTGTATGAATGAATGCTTCAAAGTTGAAATAGTTATGAATGTAATGAGTATACCAGAACGCTTTGTTGAAAGATCCTATTTGATATTGTTAATGTAACACGTTAAAACAAAAATATAAACCTTAATTGTTTGATGTAACGGAATCAAAATCGCTCACATCAGTTATCAACTCAATTCTAACCTGATCTTGAGTGAAATTCAGAGAAGTTTATGGCTTTATAGAATTAATTACTATTGTCTGAGCCCAAATTCCCCACTACTCCAGTATAATTCTGTAGACGGATCAGTGCTCGTATTTCCAATAGTCTGGCGGCCAAATCATATTAAATGAAATGAAATTACTTAAATAATTTTCAGCTCTATTTGAGACAATCACAATTTATTTGTTAACCTATGAAAATATATTTCCTAGAAAAAATCTTTTTCACTTCGAAGAATAAAATTGTTTGTTTTCTTTTTTAGCCCATATTTGTAAGACACACATGTAGAAAAAGTAAACTTCATTAAAGTTGTATGGATTCATCTTTGTCACATGTCTATTCAAATTGTTTTCCTATATTGACTTATACTTGAAAATGTCTACTTCCAAGTGATTTTTACGAATAACAAGCTTTTCATCAATCTGTGCGAGCGTCTTCATGTCAGAAGTAAGATCATCCGCACAGGGGATCGTTGGATTACCTCTCGAATATTTGAGTATTTCAGCTTTTTGTCTTTGAAGTCTGTCAATAAAAACTGTCTCAAAATCTACATTTTTCATGTTAAAAGTGAATAATTCATTCAATGAAAACTTTGAGGAAAAGTTGTCATAGCAACACTATTTAGTTTTAATTTTGGGGTACTTAATTTGTTCTCTATGAATACTTTTCAAGACGCATATTCTGCAAGTTTAATGCATATTTTTTCATTGCAAAGAATAAAAATGTATATCACACTCAATAGGTTGATATCATTTGCTATCCAAGGTCACGTGGATCAAACAGAGATCGAGATACCTAAATGAGGTAAAAGAATGATTTTTCTGTTTTTATCCGATGCAAGTTTGGCGTTATATTAATGACAATGCTTTAACGTCACTATTGCAAATGACATCACATTCAAGGTATCCAACCTCTGTTTGAATAAGTTAATTGCAAAGAATAACATAATGTATCAATCGCGATACACAGTGACGGCAATAAGACAACTATCAACATTTCGGTCAAATACAGAGATATCTGATGAGAGAGAGAGTGCCTCTATATTTACTGAAGGACAAAAGGGAAATCAAAAACTGACGGAGACATATATGTCTGACCAGAACAGATTGCTAGTGCTTGTCAGTTTTCACTTCATTAGTCAAACAAGTCTGTCCATTTCCACAAGATGTCAATTTGTATAATGCGTCATTTATTGCCGATCGGTTTTGGATTATTTGTATTTGTCAGTAACGTTTATCCTTTCCCCAATATAAAGAGAGTTAACGTGCCCATTGAGAGGTCTTCATTTACTTGCAACAAGCAGATTCCTAATCAAATGATGATCTGTTGTCAATATCTGCCCATATCGCTCAACCTATTTGTCACTTCAGTAGACAAATTCGTCAAGACTTTCAAGATTGAAACAGTTATTACACATCAGTTTCAGTTACAGATGATCAAAACGGAAAGCGAGCAGACAAACATTCCACAATCTTCTCGATATTAACCATAGCTCTAGTCTTGTAAGGCGATTCATTTGTTGTTACAAGCCTCTTTTCAATAAAACAAAAATTTCCATTTCACAATATTCTATGAGTTTGGATTTGTAAATGATGATGGTTTATTGATGCTACAAGATTCCACCACCAGGCATAAAGCATTTGTTTTTAAAATCCACAAGGAATCGGTCAATGGCATGTCTACAACCTAAAGTTAAGTGAACCAAAGTTCAACAAGACTATGAAAGTCATTACATTTTTATTTATAATTCACTCAACAAAGGCATTTTTTAAAACCACAAGGAATCGATTAATGTCATTTCAACAACTTAACTTGTAATGAAATAATGGTCAACAAGACTATGAAAGTCATTACTTGTCAAACATTTTTATTTATCCAATAACAATTCTTTAACAAAAGGAAGGACATGACTTTTTAAAAAGTCATTACTGGTCACGAATATTTTACTTATTACTCACAATAAGTATTACAAAATGATTAAGTTGACCTCTAGAAATTTTGGCTTGATATTCCAACTGTTATATCATAATCGATCGTTCTAAAAAACTGAAGATCAACCTCAACTAATCAACATTTCATATGTTTTTGGCAGGTAATGACAACCTGTATCAGTAAGTTTCAAAATCATCAGCGGGACATAATTTTAAATCTGCTCAGACAAACGAGAGACGTTATTAAGCAAAACATCAAATTGCTGACTGTACAGAATAGCGAGGTCCAAGTTTATAAATCCATACCATGAAGCTGACTGACATTTCCTGAAACGATATTCGGAAGAATGTTACAATTACAATGTATCATTTTGATAGTTTACAGTAAACAATGGTGTAACAGTATTGTAACTGCTGCTGATGTCTATTTTAAATGAATATTTATTCACATTTGTAAGGAACAAGAACAATCACAGATATTGTACTTTTAATGTGCTGATTGCATGTGAAGTACAGATGTACTCCAAGTCAAACCACACTGTATATTGACATTTCCTAATAATTACTTCAGAATATTATGCACAGAAGATGTTGAAGAAATTGTATTATTGATGCTTTGTAATAAACAAGAGAATTAGAGTTATAATATTCTCTCTGTAAACCTTCTGCCACATCAATACATGTTATTATAATCAGGAAAGGTTTTATGTATGTAAACAAAATTGGTTAATACTTCCCATTGGTACAGATAATATGAACTGATAGTGGTTATCAGGACAGATGTATGAAAATTACAGACATTACGAGTCCTCTCGCATTTCCAAGTTTGGTTTAAACCATATTATTACATGCAAAGCATTGGAAAACATGGCTTATGTAAAAACCTTGTGCAAATGTCTCTCTCGTATATGATAAAATTAAAAGGAGAATGCTGATAATTTACATGATATTGCCATACAAAAGTACATCACAACAATTATTATATAAAGAATAAAATGAATAAACAGATGCAAGTTTTCTGATTTTTTTCATCATGATAAAGGACCTGTTATTGTCGAATGGTCACATTGAATTAGCGCAAACAAATGTTGATGACACAAAAAATGTGATATCAAACATAGTCTTTCTTACGTCAATGGTTTCAAGATAGAAACACCAGTGGTAAATAACATTGTTTGTAATCTCAGAGCGATGGTTCAATGATAATGAAAGAAGTCAGTGGAAGGTGAAAAAAAGCAAGTATCACGACACTTTTCACCTTCAACACATACTGTGCACGATAAACAAGACACCACGTATTTAACGTCTTCTTTAATCCTCATCCTGCCCTTATATAAAATTACTTAATGTAAAATTTCGGAGAATGGTTTTTGAAGGAAAACCTAAAATAGTAGGGCTGACGATTGCACTTTTATGAGTTGGGTTGTAACTGCACCCCATTACATATCGGATAAACATTTTGTTATCACATTTCATAAATCTGTCAAATTTCACCCACATGTTTGTTATGAGACAGGTAATAATGTCTAAATTGCGAGAAGCATCAGTGTGAAGGTTTTGGAAATATTGAGATAAGTACATGTGTGGTGTGTGAAAACAACCAAAAGGGCAGGATGAGGGTTAATCACAATACATGACTATTGTCTATTTTCTCAAAACTATGATCATTCAAACATGCAAGAATTAGGCAAATCAGAGATTGCTAATGCTTGTGGCATGTGACAAGTAACATCCTATTAACTAACTGATTTCTAACCCTTAGAGAAACTTCTTTACCATCAATCATTTAAGTAATGCTTTTAAAGAGGATTTCAGTTACCATGTTTTATCAAACACGTTTCGGATTACACTAAGCCAATCTTTAATTGGTCCCAAAGGATAAAACCGAAGTCCCATGTTGTCATTATAAATGAAGAAATCTGAGAGACATCATTGCCACACACAAATATCATTACCTTTGTTATTGACAAGAAATCATACTTGATTGATATTTAACACATTTGATTTGACATGTTTCATGGAACATAGGTTTTTCATACAAATAATGATTAAGCATACATACTTAAGTCACGTAAAAGGGCCCTTAAATATCCAATTCGTTACATACAACACAGATGTTTTTGCTTTGACACGATTGAAGATGGCATAAATAATGAAGTAAATTAAAAAAATCTTACATATTCCTCCCCAAAAACATTTTTATGATACATTTTGGTTTTCTATGAAAATGTTATATTTGTATATTATATATTATTGGAAGCCAAATTCACACGTCCCATTTACATGAATACTCGTTTGACACGTGTCTGTGTTTTCGATCATTACGGATTGATGCGTGTTTTCTATCAAGACCCCGACTTTACACCTTTTTGTTACTATATAACGATCACTGGCTCTAAAATAACACTTTCCTACAACAATAAATGCTTATCAATTATAATGAGTTTGGCATATGTGACTTTCTACAAGTCAAGAGTTGCTCTTTAATGATAGTTGTAGATATTATATTTACTCAAAAACTAAAAAAGTAGCTTGTTAATGATAGCAGGGGATAGCACAGTGATTAGCACGTTCAGCTAAGATGGGTTCGAATCCAGCCAGGGGTTCTACATACAGTAATTTTGTAGTTCAATCCTACACTGAATTTCAGTTAATTAGTTCTAGCCGATGTTTGCAGATTTTATCGAAAAGCATTACTAAATAGTGTTGCTAGCTTTCTCTCTGCAATAATACTAGCAGCCCTTATATAAGTAAAACGTCGTTAAACCTCAATCACCTCAAATCAGATCCTATCTTGATAACTTGGTTTTGAGTTAATGTTGTTTCGATACTGGTAGCAGTTTAAACTGTTCTAAGATGCCTAATGTGATGCAGTTTCCTCAGTGGTCGATGTCAGAGTAGATGTATGGCATTTACTCCATCAATCGATTATCAAACCAGGTTAATGATGGAGATCTACATCATGAATATTTATTGCATATTGACACACTTTCACCATCTAATCACGCTTCATTGGTTTCCATATTGACTTTATCAGGAAGTTTCTATTTCACCCCTCTCTCTTCACTTTACATTTATCATGAAGGATTAATTATTACATATCTTACTATCAAAAAATTTATGTGCATCACCCAAAATAGTTAACATTATTTTCCTTTTTTTTTCAAAATGAGTAAATGTACAAAGTTCATGAAACCAATGCTCATGAAGTGATTGTAGCGGGCCATTGAAAGGAAAGTAAAACGTTTTCCTGGACATTTCCATTTAAGTGTATACATTTAATAATATCAGTATTAAAATTACACCCGGAGGTATACGATTTGTCTTTTACAAAAATCCCTTCGGTAATTTATTTTAAAAAACTTGTTTCGAGAAAGAAATATGAGACATTTCCTAAGTTAATAAATGAAACTGATTTTCACCACTGGACTAGATGCAAAGTGACGAAAAAAGGAGAACGAAAAGATAAGTAAAGCAGATGAACTGTTTACATAAGTATTTATTTCCAACAAAAGTTGTTTGTATTAATCCATCTATTTGTTCTTGTACGTGTTCTTTACACAAAGATTTCATATAACAATCATAAATGTGTATAAAACGATGATCATACAGGTTATCAGTAGTTAGCATGTATAGTTAGGAGATATGCTCCAGACAAAATGATTCCTCATACAGTATCTAAGTCTTATTTCCATGAAACCACAACTCTAATTTCAACATAATTTTTTCGTTGTTAGTTTGCATTAAAGACATATAAGCATCTCTTGGTAGTTTGTTTAGGATATACCTGGTATATATTTCTGTCGTATCTCCAGAAAATAAGAGCATGATAACAATAAACTTCATAACCCAAACAATATTCTACAAACATTTTTCTTTATTGTTATGTTGACTTATTGATAAATATTTTTTTAGGTTTTAGTAAAGTTTAAATAAAGGTATATCTAGGGATCACGGTTGACATGCGCATGAAGTTTGGTGAAGTTAGAATAAATCATTTAGACACTATGCCGGTGAAACCTCTTGTTCGTAAACCTGCAATTCCGAATGGCAGACACGTTTACATGTAGGTAACTGTGCAAGCATTAGACAATGACAAAATTAACTGTATCAGTTGGATTCAAAAGAAATCGTTGATATCAAAATTATAATGCCTTTTTATTCTGTATCAAGTTGAACTGGTAATTTGATGAATGACAAGTAGTCTACTTCATCCGGGTCAATTAAACCACCCTGCCTAACTGTCTCATAGCATGACAGACTTTGCTGAAGTGACTCAATGGTTTGTTTCTGACTGAACGTGTAATATAGAAAGGCATAAACATATCGTAAAACGGAAATAAACATAGAGTATCAAGTTCAGTGTATTCACATTCAAACAGGATTCGGACGATAAAGTGCAAACTATAACTGTAGTTGTAAATGCAGTATTAACAAATTTCCATAACTGTTAATCTCGCTGCTCGATGTAAAGCAGTTGATGAAAGTAAATAGTGCCTTTTACATAAGACTCATAGAGGTACCAAAGTTCGGTATAACGTGATCTTTTATGTGATGATTATCAATGGATTCTTTAAATTGTCCCCAGAAAAAGAAAAAAACTGCTTCCACATAAATTTCAATTTGGACTATGTGAACAAGAAGAACATGTGAAATAGGCTTCAATGTCTTCAAACGATTTTTTGGATAAAATCTGCATTGCTGAACAAATATGAAGTTCTTACCAATTAGTTTATAAGAATACATCAAAGTACACTCATAGTGAGAAGTAACATTTGATCAACACATCCTTTATAGATTAATGATATTTTCTCACTTTGAAGACATAGGATTCTATTGATCTACTTCAGTGATGCTGCATGAACAAACTCATTATCTACAGGGAACGTGTCAGAGAAACACATTATACGTTCAAAGAGGGTAGAGGGGTATATTTGTATGAGGAGTTTGAAAAATAGTATCAAAGTGAAAAACAAGATTTGGGCTCTATTTGCAATTAGACGCATATTATCATAGTCTTACTTTTGAGCAGCTAAGCAATGAACATCAAGGGTTTCATGCGTCTTACTGTGCGTCTACCAATTTCTCAAGCTTTATAACTTAAATATCATAGGTGAAACTTAAAAATAATATCATTTATGCTAAAAATGTAAATTAGATTATCTAAATATAATTTAAAATACGCTAAGGAATATGACAATTCATTCAGCAGTCGGTCTAAACGTTAGTCTATTGCTGTATTACATACATACATACATGTACGTCCATTCATACAAATACTTGAATAGCGCCAATATATGTAGACCACTGTGATAAGGCGATCATTTTAGCTATGGTATTCTGCACCTTCTAAAGGTTTTGTAACATAAGATTGGTTAACTGGACAAACATAATACAATAATGTTATATTTCTGGTATCACATCTTTCAGTTGATGCTATCTGTTTGGTTTATCTATCTTGTGGTTTAAAGTTGAATTATTGTTACATTAAGTAGTTACTGAAACCCCTGGAACTCCCACTCACTTACTCCAAGGACTATACATGTTGATTATAATTTTTCTTTAATTTTTCGTTTTTATTTCGGTTTAGGATATGATCCAACTTTTTTACTTTTTTGGAGTTATCTCCACTTAGAATTCATTTAAACTTTGTCAAGTCTGCTTTGTAGTCGTGACATGGTTGAAAACTGGAAACAAATAAAGTACATTTATGAGTATGAATTAATCAATTATTTAGATATGTTGTAGAAAAGAACATGGACCGATCATGTCATTATTGTGCGTAATTTTGACAAATTGATAACGTTCGGCAGACATTCTTATATACCTAAAATGTCAACGAAAGATTTTTAAAATGAATATGTTCCGTCAAACAGCATGGATATTATATGAATTTAGTTCTCCAAGGCTTGAGATAAAGATGTAGTTGTTAACTAAAGCAAATCGTTGTGACTCACTGTCCTGAGTTGACCTTTAGAGTAACTGTCAGGTGAAGGAATGATCTGTTTTGTGTTTTTACATAATTAATTGTTACTTAGGTTGTTTGACTTGTTCCTATTGAACAAAAGAATCATCACCATTGCAAGTATCGAATGTTATTTAATGAGATCAGACCCATTATGTAATTAATTTAATGTTGGTAATTGTTTGGATAATCTACACTGAAATCTTTGAATTTGTCATCATTTCTTGAGAATTATCAATGTTGCCTATAAGGATAAGAAACATTTCCTTTGTCAATTTAATCAGCCCTCGAGATGAACTTTAACAATAAGTCAATCTAGAATCAATTACCCTGTTATTGTTTGCCTTTCCAAAACCACTTTAAATGATTGACTCTAGAGTACTGTGATTCTTCCTTTTGGATAACCAGCAATATGAAGCAAAGATACATACAAACTGCTTTCTCCTTTGTTTCTTGTCAACTTCATGGCACTCTAACCAAAATACTTATTCTTTGTCTTATATTTTGGTAAGATTTATTCAGTGTGTCACATTTCGAACCTTAAAGCTTATCTACAACATGAAGGCAACACCAATTAATTTAACTTATAAAGAAAACAAAATCGATTTTCCTAAACTGAATTCAAAGACTACATAAACTACCATCTTTTATGGGTTGAATAAGGCAACTTTTGATTTCAAGAAAGAAATTGTATGTCACTGTTTCTTTTACATTTGTACTTATGGACATCTAAATCGACAATTAATCTGTTCTCTCCTTGCTGACGTCGTCAATAAAGCCTTATTACTTTCAAATATCATTTTAGATAAACGCTTAAGCAAGAGATATTCTTAGTTGTTTGTTTACAAAGATTAACGTTTGAAGGTAAGATTGTTTTCATCAGGATTTTAATCAGAGTCAACATTTGCCGTTCAATAGTCCCGTGCTCTATTCGACAATTTGCCATTTGATTTCTTGTCAGTTTTCTTGTTGTGATTTGAACCAGTGAGGGAGGGGCTTCGTGAATAGGCTAAATGCATCTATAAAATCGTATTACTATTAACTTATATCTTAGCTAAATTTGTTTAATTCTTAGTTGATTGAAAGTACTAATTATTTTTTATATCATTTATTTCATCTCATAGGCTGCACGTTAGTTTACATTATGCATTGGAAAAAACATACACTAGCATAGGTTTTTCATTTTCTTCTAAAACTTCTTTTCTCATCTTGCGTTTAATCAAAGTAACAACCAATGACAGGCAACAAACAGCTGGAATATTCTCGTTTTCTCTTTTCGTGACATGCATATAATGGAATCAATTGATGAATTATATAGAGTCCATCAATGTTACATCGATGTCTTGCGTTGTCCATTGAATCAAATACCATTTGTTTAAGACGTCTATCATATGCCACAAACAGCCAAAGCCTAATGCTAATTCTAACCTATCATATCAAGTTAAAACACATTATTGTGGTGATGATTCCGGTAAACAACCCCATAAAATTGCAGGTTTACAAACTTTCTCAATAACAAATTTAAATGTAAATTTCAAATTGTTTTAGCGATGTTACTAACGAGATATTCGTGTGGTTTTCCTTAGCCTGTCCTGGTACAGAGTTTGATTGGTTCACCATTCTAAAAGACAAGAAAAAGGTGCCAGGGACATACAGGAAAAAATACCACCATGTGTCAATCCTTCCCTATGGGTGTCAGATCGCCTATCTGATTCTGCTTCGATTACACTTATAAATTAAGAATGAATGCCTAAAAGACTCTAAACTAACTTCATGTTGATGGCTACAAACAGTAAAACAAACTGAAATATTTCCTAGCCGACATTCAATCGCAAGATACTTTAATAATCAAAGATCATTATATGACATTGATATTGTACCTCTGTATCAATGATTTAATGACATTATGTTGATGACTTAAAAGGCTTTTGTTTAGCATATGTCAGAATTAGGCGACGATTGGCAGACTATTATTGAACCTATGGATTGTACCTTGCATTTTCGAAAGATAGCATCAGAGGCTACCAAGCCGGAATTGAAACGCACATTTTGTTGTTCCATAATGTTATTACTTTGGTGATAAACAGAACAATATGTACTTGCTATGTTATGCAAAGATGACAACACTCCTTGCTTAATATCCTCGAGTGTCATAACAATATTTTCATATTTTCTTTGTATTATCTTTATCACTTTGATGTCATAAACTTCAACTGATTTCTTTACAGTTGATGCAAGAACAAACTCATTATATACAGGAAATGTGCCAGATAAATAGATTGTCTCTTTCTTTAGGATCAAAGAAGGTTCTGTTATGATTCAATGAGGAAAATCAAAAATAGTTAATTATTTGTGAAAAAATGGACTTTCATAAATGTTCATTGGGAAAACAAAGTAGTGGTAGTTTTTGATGAATAAACGACCTTACAATGTACATCAAAGATTTTAGTGTTTGTTATTTTTCCTCAAACGATTCCTCAGGCTTTTAAACTTATTCCTGAGATTATATAAGATTAATTTATTAATAAAGCAAGTTTAATCAAAAGATATGCCACTCGATAATTTCATATGTGTTTTATTACAGAGAGCTAAATAACGAAGATGTGATATTTGGCAGACCTTTGTCACTTTTTAAAAATGTTATCTAAATCACATCAGTTTCATTATATATTAACATCAACTAAAGTAATGAAGAGCGTAACATAAAAGCTTCTTTGATATAGTTTGCATACAAATATAGACAATTTACATTTTCATTTTGCATTAGAGAAATAAGAGATGCATTACTTTTACATTGAATACAAGGCAAATATTTCATTCTTACGTCGTTATACAAAGGACACAAAAGCATAAAATGTAATTCGTCTTCTAAAATTTTTATACAGAAAGGACAAAATCTAAACTCTCTCGGAATATTATTTCTCCTATATATCTGATATATTAACAGCAACTGAGTACTTAGAGCATTATTTTTGTCATTATGACGGTTTCTTTAAAATGTGATTCTATTTTTTTCAATACAATAATATAATAAGTTATATTTGTCGTTGTATTGCGACATGATTGTTTCTTGAATCATAAATCACATCAATTAGAACAAATTTTAACTAACAAACTAAAAGTATTATGAAACTACAACTGATTTTACTTTGTGAAATTTCTTAACTTTTTTTAATATGAGCTATTGTTGTCATTGTTTGGCAAGATATATTTTATATTCAAACGAAACTGACGACATGTGAAATACTTTTTTATTCTATTCATTTAATCATATGTTCCTTGAGACTAGAAACATGCTGAACTAATGTTGCTTGTGGGTAATTGTGCAGTCAGCATGATTAAATGATTTGACACCTTGAACTGTTTAGGCCTGTGGTGGTTCTCATATTTCATGCATGAAAAGTGTTTCCTTATAGTACAATATTTACGTATTTCATTCACCTTAAAGGGGCAGTAGCACATTTTTTGATAATTTTATATTTCAAATTTTTCACTGATAATTGTAAGTTAATGCTAAGTGTATTATCTTGACAGTGTCAAAAATCTCATTACACAAGCCAATCATCCATAATCAGAGGAGGAAAATGTATGAAGATTCACCTAAAATCCATTGGCGGCCATTTTTTTGTGAACACCTTTAACTCATTTTGTGTAAGAAAAAGGAATCGCATGGCTAAACTTTACATTACATATTTGATTTATTTTCCTGCTCAATTTAGTGTTAATGCATCGTCTTTCAATTGTAACCATTAATTTTCATTTTCCTGACATCACCTTGTATTCCCTCTAAAAACGTGCTACTGCCCCTTTAAAATCGATCAGCTGTAATATTTGAACATGTAGTACAATAATCAGAGTGTCTTCACTTGGATGATGCTCTAGTGACCCAAGAGTTTCAGCACCAGTGACCCCGAACAGTTCCCAGTGTTGATTCCGTGCACTAGCTATGAATCTTTACTGGAACACAGTTTTAGATGAATCTCTTATTAATGTTTAATATTTCTTCAGGAAGCATGGCATGTTTCCAATATCTCAATTAGTTAACTTTCGCTTAATAGTCGTATCATGTTCAGCATGTTTTGATTAGATTATAAACACGTTTCATCGGAGGTTTAGCAGTTCTTGGCGCCACGAATAATAAGCATCCCAAGCAGATCACAAAAGAATGTGCATGAAATGTAAATGCTTATTTAATACATCTTAACTAAACATAATTAAAACATGTAATCCTGATATCTGTTGTGTTTACATTCTCTATTTTCCGATGTTGTCATTTTGTAACCAAGCCTTAATCTCGAAAATACTATGCAATACAGAAAATCAATAGATAATAAATAATAAATTCTGACTAAAGAGCACACACGACAATCTCTTCTTTGGTACAATTGAAATATTTCATAATAATATATGTTGTATAATGTACATGTTGTGGTTGACTTGTATATTTAGGAATAAAACCAGCATCTACTCAACAGAACTAAAACATAATTTGAGTTATATTACAATGAATACAGAGTGCGTTACATTATTTCAGTTTAATCATTCTCCTCATGCCAAATCATCAACAAAAAGTATTGAAATATATCCATGTAATATGATGGTGATTTTTCAGAGGTGAAGTACATGTAAGTTTGTTTTTATCGCCGTTTTCAAGAGTAATTTACTTATATAGCTAGCTGCTAGAATTATTACAGGGAGAAAGCCACTCGTGTGGCTCTGCATTGCGGTGAAACCTGCGATCACCGGTTATAGGAATTTTTGCAGGGAGAAAGCCACTCGATCACCGGCTGGAACTAGCGAACCACACAGCTTCGTATCTTAAGTTTGTTCACTTACCTGCGTTTTTAGTGCAAATATCCTGTAATTTGGGATGTCTTTGGGGGCATCCTAGCAATCTGAAAGTGAAACGAATAATGTTGAAATCTGAGTACCTAAGTTAACATTCAGTTTGCGTTAATATATTCGTGTGTCATACCTTAAAGATAAGCGTCACTAATTTAACAGGACATTGAAATGACTAGGGGTCAATATTCCGAAAACACTATTTTGTATTTTCCTCTACAAAATTCTTCAACAGTGATCAATATTCTTTAGTCATATTTGTTCCTTTGCATTAATGCAATGTCATTAAATGATTTCTTTTTTACAAAGTTTATATGGAATATTTAAATCGAAATTTGCGAAAATCTTAATTTCACAAACATGACCCTTTCTGATTATTTAACCATGTCAGATATCTAAATTCTGTACCAGTGACAAGACGATACTGAAATATATTTTGGAATGATTATTGTACTAATGAATAATTGTAGGTGCTCCTTCGTTTATTTTATGGATATCAAAATGAAACCCAATTTACATGATATTTGCACTAAGATACACAACGAACAAACCTAAGATACGCAGCTGTAGGTAGCATCGTGCTGAAGTTCAGTGTAGCATTGCACTCAAACCTGACTGTGTGTAGAACAGTTCAGTACTGCTGACAAAGTTGCCAAGCCCCTGGCGGGATTTGAACCACGGACCTCCTGAACGCGCAAACCACTACGCTATGCCGCCCCCGTGTTTACAGAAATAGATTTCTTAATTCAACGATAAAGGAAATTCCTCAAATAACTAAACAAGCTTTTACAGGACACCGAGAAAACAGCCAACAATATTGAGGGTTTTGCCTTCCCTTTGGTCAGCCTTGTACAAAACATCAGTTAATTGGACATTTCTAAAAATGTGTGTCAAAAACCTTCCTGGTAGAAAATTTCTTTTCATTGATATCTCAAAAACATATTTCTGATTTCAATACTTAATTCAAAAGATGAACTATCCTCAGATATAACAAGTTAATCTTAAGGCCAATGTGGCCAGGAATAAGGCCAAATCCTACAAAAAATATAAAGTCACTCTACTTATTGATTTGTTTCACATATAATCAATTGCAACTACACATGTTGATTTGTTATTTTGTTTACTTCGTGAAGTCCGCTGTGTATATTCACTGATTGCAAAGAAACTTCATTAGGAAGCATTTGCTCTTGTAACATTACTTTTGGGATTTTTCAGATTACTATTGACAGTTAAACAAGTAAACTGAGTCCATTCAGAGCTATCACTTTCGTACTTTGGTAATTAGGGTTTTCTTTTCTTTCAAGGTCAGAGAAAACTGAGACGTAAAGGAAAGTATTTTCAAGAGAACAACAGCCAATCGAGTCATTTGCAACGTGTTTAATAGCTATGCTTGTTTTTGTCTCATCTTAAAATGTGTAAAAGTTTCTCTCAACCATTGTACTTTGTTCTTTTTAATGTTATGAACACAAATCATATCCGAAACACATTGAATACGTCTCTTATAATGTGCAAGTGCATCCAAAATATACAAATAAACAAATAATAAACTGCTTTGTAATGATCGATAAGAAAGTCATAATTGGATATATTGTTTCTGTTGATATTTTTCGTGCTCATTTCATCTAACCTTACAACTAAATTTGACGAAATAAAGAGAAACGTGCTGGCAGCCTTTCATTAAAGTGACATGCCAATTTTGATAAAACATGCAAGTGCATGTGGATGTCTTAGTTTTAAGTGTTATACACTAACTGGCAAAAGAAACGATACACAATAAAGTGCAGGATAGTTTAACACACGAGTTATGATTACAACTGTTAAACGGTTACCTCATGTCTTCAACAGCAAACTGAAGTTAAGAACCTTTAAACAATATTTAACCACCTTGTTGAAAGATACGTTTTGAAAAAAAATCTCAACTAGACAAGCCAGTAAAGATGAATAAGAAAATTATTTTCCACCAGGGTTATTCTAATTGTTAACATTTTTTATTTATTATTAAATTATATTTCTTGGCGTTTCATTCCAATTAAAAATTTGATAACAAAAAAAGTTATTTAAAAAGCTATGTTAAGATCCCAAATGTATAGAAACAATCATCAAAATATAAAAAAGTATACTTTGTTGAATGACATTATGCCCTAATTGAATGATTCAATATAGCATTTTACTTAACATATGATATTTTGACCCTCTTGAAACTGCATTGTTTCAATGGCACTTAATGGAGATTAATAGTTATTTCTACTTCAAATTGAATGTATTCAACTTCAATTTTCACCCATATAATTCCTTACGTTGCCTCAATATTGAAAGAAGTCATTTTGCATTGGGAATTCCAAAATTTGCAAAATAAATTATTGAATGTACAAATTAAAAAGGGTTTTTCACATGAACATATTTCTATGTCACCTGTCTAAACGTTTCAAAATTTATCAGTCAGTTGCGATTAGACTGTTTTGAAAAACAGAATTTTATGATTTTACTGCTCTCTGTAAGTTGAAACTTGAGGTTTGATGACAAGGCAATAAGTAGAAGGAAAATTTAACTCAAATAATAATTCATGTTAAAAGAAACAGATGTATCCAGGAGATCACAAAAAGGTTGGTCATGAGGACAAGTGACAAGTAAGTAGGCTTATTAGGTGCGTGACCTGCCGAAGACGCGTGTCCTTACATACTTATGTCATGATCACACTTATAAACCTCTGGTGACGTCATCCCTTTGTTTAGCACCGTTAACCTGGAGGTAGGACCTTGGCTACATCAAGTCAGGTCTATCTGTAACTTACGGACCTCGTTTGAGTTCTATCTGTGATTTAGAGACTTCATATGGGGTCTATCTAGGATTTAAAGACCTCGTATGAGGCCTATCCGTGATTTAAACACCTCAACATTAGATTTTAAACTAATTTCTTTTCAAATCTCAAACATTTCCCATTATAAAATTCATATAATTTCCAACACAAGAGTTTTCCAAATATATCACTCGAAAGTCGGGGATCGAACCACTGGCCTTTCGATTTGTAACCAAACATGCATACCATTAGGCTACGGAAGTTGAAGTTAAAATGATTTTTTCATGACAAATTGATTACACTATTTCATTGCCTATTGTAAAATTGCCAGTTTCTGCATTACTTATTTTTATTATTATTAATGTAGCAATATGTTTTATGTGCAAAAGGTCTTGTAAGTATTGTTTTGTGTTTGGGATAACTTTGATCATGTTGTCATTGGTCGAGCAGTTTAGTGTGCAAGCGTGTACATTTCAGCATTAAGCACAAGTGTCACGAAATGCATGGGCACAATGTCACGTGATCGGCTGCGTCGCCTGATGATGACACTAATGTTTACTGTCAACTTTTTGTTTGTAATGTTAAAGGAAAATATTTTTTTCAGCTTTTGATTTCTTAACACATAACTAAAATTCGTTTTTAAAATGATTGTTATTAATTGTTTACAAATCATGTCACAAACCTATGAAGTCATTTGGACCAGTTAATTTTCATAGAGGGGTGTGAGTATGTTTGAACTGCTATATTTTTGTTTTATTTTTTAAATGCAATCTTCCCTCAGTTCATAAGCCGTTTAAGGTACTCAGACTCGGTCTTGGTGCCTGTAGATAGACCGCAGGGGGAGTCGGGTAGGACAGATAGACCGCGGCCGAAGGCCGCGGTCTATCTGTCCTACCCGACTCCCCCTGCGGTCTATCTACAGGCACCAAGACCGAGTCTGAGTACCTTAACCTTTACGTATGGTTACAGGTTCTATTCATGAAAAACTCTGACATTATCCTTGAACAATAAGAGACAAAATGAACAAAGCAAAGTTACATTTCAATCATTAATCACTGAAGATATCGTGTTTCATAATTCAATAAGTTGTTATACAGTTGAATAAAATGGCCCGCTGATCGAACAACGTGAGGTCGGAATGAGGTCATAATCGTTTAAAAAATAGAGCCATGGGCTCTGTAGCTCATCAGACTTTTGATGGAAATAGTTTTTTAAGGTTTTGACCCATGTGACCCCAATTGGGGTCAAGGGGTACCCAAAAATTGAAATTTAGAATCTTAATTGGCCAAAGAGTCTACAAGCAAATTTGCAGCTCTCTAGACCTTTTGGAACTGGAGAATAAGATGAAAATAGGTTTTAAGGTTTTGACCCCTGTAACCCCATTTGGGGTCATGGGGTCAAGAAATCTACAGTTTAGAATCCCCATTGGCCAAAGAGTCTACACACAACTTTTCAGCTCTCTAGACCTTGTGGAACTGGAGAATAAGATGAAAATAGGTTTTTAAAGTTTTGACCCTTGTGACCCAATTTGGGGTCATGGGGTCACGAAATCTTGAATTTAGAATCCCCATTGGCCAAGGAGTCTGCACATCAAATTTCAGCTCTCTAGACCTTATGGAACTGGCGAAGAAGATGAAAATAGGTTTTTAAGGTTTTGACCCCTGTGACCCCATTTGGGGTCATGGGGTCACGAAATCTACAATTTAGAATCCCTATTGGCCAAGGAGTCTACTCACAACTTTTCAGCTCTCTAGACCTTTTGGAACTGGAGAAGAAGATGAAAATAGTTGTTTAAAGTTTTGACCCCTGTGACCCCATTTGGGGTCATGGGGTCACGAAATCTACAATTTAGAATCCCCATTGGCCAAGGAGTCTGCACATCAAATTTCAGCTCTCTAGAGTCATTGGTTCTGGAGAAGAAGTCGAAAATGTGAAAAGTTTACGGATGGACGGACGGACGGACGGATGGACGGACGGACGGACGGACGGACGGACGCCGGACGCCTTGCCATGTCATAAGCCCATCGGGTCTTTCAGACCTGATGAGCTAAAAATGCGGTGTGGTATAATAACACTGATAAGAAATTGTGATGATATAGCAATGCGTGAGTGAGTGAGTTATTGTTTAGCGGCGCTTGCAGCCATTAGCGGCGAAAAAGTTTATGAAATTGCCTAAATATGAAAATGATCGCAAAAGCAGATTATGAAACAGCGCGAAGACTGTAAAACATCAGCATATATCACAGAGTTGTTAAAAGCTGATATATAGTTTTAAAATTTATAACTTATCTAAAAGCTTGATTTCTTTGAAAAAAATCAAAATATGGTGTTTACCGAAGTGATAGAAAAGTTGTGAAATTGGAATATTAGCGTAAAATGTTTCCCTGATTTGGGCTGTGTCCCAACACTCGCACAATATGTGTTTTGCAGTGAATGGACATTGACAGGGTATACACATAGGGGGATCTTCCCCCTTTAAAAGATAATAATTAGTTAAATAAGTATGTCCAATACGACATCGTTGACGGACACAAGCTTTTTGCCGAGTAAAAGAGGAAAGAAATGTATAACCTAAATGAGGTTTAATGGTATGAAGTTTGTTATGTTGTTGCTGGTTGCTTTTAGACGATTTCTCTCATTCTCTCCCAACAGAGGCAGATTAAGTCATGAAATGTTGATCGAGACTCTGTTCTCATTAGCCAAGTCTGAGTGGTAGAATGGGAGATGCCGGATTGTACAACTGACTTTGATTGCCTCCAATCAGCTTGTTATATCAGATTCATTCAATATTATTCTACTGTCACATGATTAAAAATAACCTTTTATTGGATTCCTTCATCCATGTTTCTTAGTGTTAGCCTAGCCATCATTTTTAATTGGTGACTCTTAGTTAAGGTCACACGAGTCATGTAAGTGACACATAATTACATAAGCTTTACAAAGTTGTAAGTGAGGCACAATTAGAAAGCTTTACAAAGTTGGACTGAATGTACCCTTTAAATCGGACGGACGCATGGGCTGGTCCCCAAACTTACCCCCTCTTCCACTTCATGGCAGCTAAAAAACTCTTTATAATCTATCTGTATAAATCCATTTTGTTACAATGTACAAATATCTTATCATGCAGGAGTCGACTCGCGTCCTCGCACTGCAAACTACTCATCTATTCTGAATGTTCAAAGCCCTGACATGCTGTGGATCAGCCGAGATGTTCATAGTTCAGGGTGCAAAGTGCACGTAACAACTGACATTACACAAAGATGTTTGCGTTTTGGGGAGATCTTCTCCAAGCCAGGTACAAAATGGGTGACCTTCAAGTAGATTTTTTAGCTCATCAGGTCTGAAAAACCCGATGGGCTTATGGCATGGCGTCCGTCCATCCGTGAACTTTTCATATTTTTGACTTCTTCTCTAGAACTGATGACTAGAGAGCTGAAATTTGATGTGCAGACGCCTTGGCAAATGGGGATTCTAAATTGTAGATTTTGTGACCCCATTACCTCAAATGGGGTCACAGGGGTCAATACTTTAAAAACCTATTTTTATCTTCCAGTTCCAAAAGGTCTAGAGAGCTGAAAAATTGTGTGTAGACTCCTCGGCCAATGAGGATTCTAAATTTTAGGTTTGGTGACCCCTTGACCCCAAAAATGAGGTCACAGGGTGATTAACACATCAAAGAACAAGTCTATTGTAGGAAGTCTTCCAACACCTTTATTTGCATGGAGTTCTGAAACAATAATAAATTCTCAAAAGTATTCAAAACAGATCTTTCTCTATTACCTGTATACTTTCAAATAATAAATCTCTTCATAGTTCAGATCATAATTATGTCTACATTAAAACTCTCCTAAAAAGGAAGCTCTCATCAAATATCTGGGGTAAATCTCTCTGAACATGATGAAATATCATAACAATATCCACTGTTGTGTAACTCCAAATTCATCCAATTAACTCTAAATATATCAAAGCAACCAATACTATTTAATCATACTTAAAACTTCACTCAAAACCCTACCGAAGATTGAATGTAAAACAAACACGGCTGTCATTCACTTTTCTCGGACACAGCGCATCGCCGACTCTCAATTCCAAGAAATGGAATATTCTATTTCAACTGACGGTTTAACAGGTTTTCAAAACGCAGTGAAAGGAACTCGTTATTACACTTAAAATCACTCAGTTTTATTACATTAATCGATGGACCTATTCTAAAATATACATAAATGAAAAACTTTGCAAGAAATACTCTATGATATGAATAATGGACTCTTCCAAACTTTAACACGTTTTCAACTGCACTCATTTCTAAATGCACAATATGCTAAAATTACACTTTGACAACACAACATAACACCATATATGAATTCTACAAGTATTTACAGACCTGAAGAATATGTATCCCAACAATAAACATTAGTAATAATCTTAGAGCTTAAAACTTGTCCCTGCAATTTGCAATGAAATTCTGGGCAAGAGAAACAATATGGCGCTTACAAAGGGAGGAGTTATTAAACTTAAAATATTAAGGGAGAAATCATTGCGAAAAGTTTGACATGATATAACAAATGAAACATTATTCAAAACACAGGGGTCAAAACCTTAAAAATCTATTTTCATCTTCTTCTCCAGTTTCAAAAGGTCTACATAGCTGAAACGTTGTGTGTAGACCCCTTGGCCAGTGGGGATTCTGAATTGTAGATTTTGTGATCCAATGCATGACCCCGTCCGTCCATCCGTCCGGAAACTTTGTGGAATTTCGACCTCTTCTCCAGAACCATAAGGCCTGGAAAACTGAAACTTTGTGTACCCATAATAAGGGACACAGGGTCCACGCCCTAATAAAACTATTTTCATATTCTTCTTCTTCTAGTGAGGATTATTAATTTTAGCTTGGTGACCCTGTTGTCCCTAGTAAAGGCAACAGGAACGTCCTTCAAATCTATTTTCATGTTCTTCTCCTGAAGTATAAGGCCTAGAAAACTGAAACTTGTCGCCTATATACTTAATTTTATGATTGGTGACCCTGTGGCCCCTACAAAGGGGGAATCACTTTGGCCCCACTCTACAGCATAATTGATAACGAAGCCTGTTGAGCTACAAAGCCTATGGCTCTATTTTTCTTTTAGACACCGGAAAATAATGGTACAGACATTTGGTGTCTAAAGTGGCTAACCTTATTACATTCATATTGTCATGTAAACGTATTCTAAACACGTTAGCGATATCGCAACTAACTGAAGATAATATTTCTTTTCATTCAGACTGACACATTATTTGTTAGATAACACATTTCTAACCGGCAAATTGGATACAGGCGATCGTTTAAGGCAGCTTCTGCCTCCCTTACCTCAACTCCAAGCTGATACCTTCCTGTAATTATATGCCAACCATACATTACCTCTGATACGTCTGTAGCTAGATCATATTTCAACTATAATTCTAGTGAACTTTTAAATGATAATGGTTTCAGTCAGAAACAATTAGAAAAATTTAAAGTCTGAAATTTATTCAAAGCACTGTTACTTTTAGCAGTCATATCGATTACCCTCAACTTAACCCCATAATACTCCTGAGGTGATGTAGGTACAGGAGGCAATAAAATGAATATATCATATAATACAAATAGATTAGCAACTTAATGAAAATGTTCCATCTGTTGCAAAATCATCAAGTCTTTATTTAAGGATTAAGTCTTATAACACCAATGCTTCATTAATCATGTGCAGTCGCAGTGCCTTTGATTTAATGTTGATGCCCTTATTTATGTACACGTAATGTTGACTTTTCAAGCAGAGTAAACAGACAAGATTAGTTCATAGGGTGGCAACCGTCATTGCGATGTTTGTTCTTCTCATACACCCTTCTGTCAATTAATTTGATAATATTTGAAAATGTACAAAATATATCCATCATTTTTAAAACGCAGCAAACTTCAGATGGCTTTGATCGTTCATACATTCTGAAGTTAATGGTCATTTTAAATGATGGAAATGATAATAGAGAATAATTCAGATCAGTAATTCCTACTTCTTTTCATCTGTCGTGGACGCTGCACTTTATGTTCGGTTAACGTGTACATGCGATGATGATATCAGATAAATCAGCTTCTAACAGGATACAAATTCAAATGTAAATTATACATGTAATCAGTCAATTCTTATGTCATAGATTCTAGATCACTGTCATTATTGATACGTCCAAGCACGAACCTCCTGTGCATGAAAAGAATTATATCTCTGAACACATATTCTCTATTTCTGGTCGTATATTTCTATATAAACTATATTACTTTGATACTTGAAACCATGTGTATCCCTTGAGACCCTTCGAATGAGATAAGGATTATTTTAATATTCTTTCCCTCAACCTTGTTGAAGAGATGTTCCTACTTACATTTACATTACATCTTTGATCATCAGGACTTTTAAAACTTGACCCCAGCATGTTGAAACCTTGGAGACGTTTGCTATGAATTGATGTTTTCCCAATTACTTCATCGTGTGTCACAAAAGATTATTCCTCATTCTTATATGTTAATGTATTGTAACCTGTACTGTATTACGATTCCTTTAAAAATCCATAATCATAATGCAGTAAAGTTCAATATTGTTAACATTATTTGAACTGTATTCTTTGTAAATTTTGCAACCAACCTGGAGAAAATTGGACCAAAAATCTTTAAAATAAAGCTTTTGGCTCTGTAGTTCATCAAGTGCAATTTTGCTTTAGGTTGTGGTCAATGAAGTTTCCCCCTTAGTAGGGGGCAAAGGGTCAACAATTGTTAACTCCCAATTATCGATGCCTCTTGGGAAGATGATGAACCTAGGTTTTAAGGGCGTGGCCCCTGTTGCCCATATTTGGTACCAAATATTGACTTCACAAAAAGCCTAGTAAGTTAGAACTTAGTGTACAGACTCCTTGGCTTTTGAGGATTATAATTTATAATAAAGGCCTCATGGGCTATACCCTTAATACTTACCCTTTTAACTTTATTCGTTAATTGCAGATTTTGTAGCCTTTGTGCTTCTGCTATATAAACTTAATAAGCCTGAGGGTTACTTCTTGTGAGTTGTTTTGTGAGAGATTCCGTCATTAAAGAGCAGCTAACCTTATAGAAACGCAAGAAGAAAACATTCAGAGAGAACAAATCCAATACATGTTGACATAAGACACAGTGACAAGTCTGTGACAGTTTCACTGGTGTTTTCAGAAGAAATCAAGTCGAGCAGCGTTAACAGTATTATGTTCATATGTATTATTGCTTTGAAGTTCGAGGACACATTTTAAAGTATATAATAATAATTACTTGATTTGCATACATATATCTGTATAAAAGAAAATGTTTTATCACATAAACTTAATCTATATATATATTATTTTATTCTTATTTGAATATTTAATTTTTATTAAAACATTACTACATATTACTTTATACAATTAAAGTTTCACTGGAAGTTTAACATTTGTTTAACCTTATGATACGAGTATGCAATATAAACTCCTCGAGCAACATAGAACTAGTAAATAAAACTTAATAAAAAAAAATTTGTCGATACTTTTTAATACATGTTTGGACCTTGTTTGACGATGTCTCTTGACCAATTGATTCGATGTCAGTGGATTTCTAGTATCTTTGACTGATAAAACACAAACTAGGACGTTCATAAAGTAATAAGGAAAAACTGAACGGATCAGATATGTCAGTATAGAAAGGGCTTGATATGAGATTAGACACGCATTTTATATCTCAGGAAGATGGATCTCACACTTCTCACATATACATCCTTTCTGATAATCAGGGACATCAAATGATAAGGTTTTATTTTCAGATATATGGAACTGTTTGTTAATGACAATACATGACAAATGATGGATACTAGAAAGTGTCATATTTTGCATAATACCGAATGAAAACTATTAAGTCCGGCGGCAAGATGAAACTGTGTGTACAGACTGCTTGACTAGTGAGGATTATAAGCTATATCTTGGGGTGACCCTATGGCAACTTTGAAAGAGTTGATGAACCTTTTGATCCTTTAACCTAAATCATTAATTCCAGGTTTTTTAGCCTTAGTCAATTTAGGATTTTTCTGGTACAACTTTTGACATTTTCTTGAACGTTTGAGCAATTTCCATTTCTGAATTGATAACTGGTATCTGAAACCACATCGCCCATATTCTAAGTTTTAGAAATGGTGACCCTGCGGACACCACAAAGAGGGGAACCTAAAGCAAAATTGGATATAACGCCTGATGATCTATAGAGCCAATGGCTTTAATTTTTCTATTTAATTGCATATATAGCCCAGGGTCTTCCGGATTTACTGTTGAGTTCTTTAAATTTTTTTGGTCAAACATCCATGAATACCTGATAAGGTCTTTAAATTTAGCTTATGAAAAGGGAGAATTATCATTAACTCAAAAACAAGGTGTTATAACTTGTTTTCCCAAAAAAGGTAAACCAAAACACTTGCTCCAGAATTGGAGACCTATTTCGTTGCTCAACGTTACATATAAAATTGGATCATCAACTATAGCAAATAGGATAAAAGCTCTCCTACCTTCTGTAATAAACGAAGACCAAAAAGGATTTATGTCCAAAAGATATATTGGAGAATGTACTCGCTTAATATATGATATCATTGACTATACAGATTCTATGCAATTTCCAGGCATTCTACTTCTTATTGACTTTGAGAAAGCATTCGATTCCGTTGACTGGAACTTCATTCAAAAGGTTCTGGAATTTTTCAATTTTGGGTCATCTATTACGAGATGGATAAACACGTTTTTTAATAACATTCAATCATGTGTTGTAGTAAACGGTTTCCTCTCAAATTATTTTGATATATTCAGAGGATGTAGACAAGGAGATCCTATATCTCCATATATATTTCTATTATGCGCTGAAGTCCTGGCAATCATGATAAGAACTAATCCAAAGATTAAAGGTATAACCATTGGAGATACTGAATATCTTATTTCTCAATACGCTGATGATACCTCACTTATCTTAGATGGTACTGAAAAATGCTTAAAGGCGACTTTAGAAACACTGAAACACTATGCCTCATTTTCAGGATTAAAAATAAATGTAAAAAAAACACAGGTATTATGGATAGGCGCTGCGAAAAACTCAAAAAGAAAACTTTGTCGAAACTGGAATTTAGACTGGAAAAATGACTCCTTTACACTACTCGGAATCATATTTACCCACAATGTAGCAGAAATGGTAGAACACAACTATAAAGATAAACTTAAAACCTTTAAGATATCTATGAACCAATGGATGGCTAGAGACATAACTCCACTAGGTCGCAATACCATTCTTAAAAGCTTACTTTTACCACAAATTAACCATTTATTTGCAACTTTACCAAACCCAAGCGGATCAAATGATAAGAGAAATTGAACAACTCTGCTACAAGTTTATATGGAAAAACAAACCCGACAAAGTTAATCGTGACACTATTACTAACAACTATGAACAAGGCGGAATAAGGCTTCCAGATATAAGAAGTCTCATTCAATCACAAAAAAATTCATGGATGAAAAAATTAATCAACTCTGATTCAAAAATAAAGACACTGCTACAAACAAGCATTAAAGGTAATATAGACAGCCTTATACAAACATGTGAAACACACATAACCGAATCTGTAATAACAACCCGAACAAATCACTTTTGGAGAGACACATTAACATCGTGGGGCAAATTTATTAACAAAAAAGGTCAAAACGCTAAAAACGCCGACGATGTCTTTTCGCAACCCATTTGGCAAAATGAAAATATCAAGATAGGTGGAAGACCTATCAATTATAAACATTACTCCTGTAAAGGGGTCACTTACATAAACGACATCATTGATAGCCATGGTAATTTCCTATCCATGGAACAATTAAGAAATACGTTTGGTTGCAAGACAAATTTCCTTGATTACCAAGGCATAAATAGAAGCTATAAAATATTACTGCAAGTCAATAAACGTTCATATTGAAAAGAAAATACCACTGCCAATTTTACCCTTCTTTTTACAAAATATAACTGGCGATCCAAAAGGCTGTAGGGATATATATGACATACTAATAAACAGAAAAGGCACAAAAACTCTCAAATACCGAGATAAATGGCAAAAAGATCTAAATGAAATTATTAACGAAAATACATGGGAAACCATAGAACGATTAACATTTAAATCCTACAATAGTGCTAAACATTCATGGCTCCAATATAGTATATTGCATAGATTTCTTCCAACAAATGAGCTTCTAACAAAAATGAGATACAAAGAATCAAACAAATGCACATTTTGCAAAACAGAGAACGAGTCAATTCTACATATATTTTATGATTGTAAGTTTACAAAAAACTATATGGAAAAAATTGGAAGAATGGATACTTGAAAAAACAGGAACCTATATCATATTTTCTAAAAAGAATATCATCTTAGGATATACCGAAAAACGAAACTATGTCCTGAATTTGCTGATAACCATTGTTAAATACAATATATTTAAAATGAAACAACAGGAGAAAATCCCAAACTTTAAACATGTACAAGAGGAAATTAAAACAGCATATTTTGTTGACCGATTTAACGCCTACATAAATATGACAGCTTCATGAATTTCTGGTCAATTTGTCTTTATCTAGTCTGAATTATTAGATCAGTTTTTAATATTAACTATTTACTACCTAATGTCAGATTGAACTTTGAATATTTAATTGTCTATACATCAAATCTTGTGTACGTTGTTAAATTATCACTTGTATATACGTGTTACAAGTTTGTTATGTATGAGACTGTTATTCTACCATGTCCTTTTTCTGTATGGAGTTTTGAAAAATAAAAAATAAAAAAAATAAAAAAAATAATTGCATATATCACATGTGATTATTAGCAATATCTTAAATATGTGTATAATTTTAAAATGATAATGAAAATGCTGTTTCCTTAAAAAGGGTCTTATTTAACTTTGTTTTTGCTAACATTGTCACCTTTTTATAAATATATGTTCCCTAAAATATCACTGCAGTACATATTTACATTGATTTGATTTATATTCAATGTGTTCTGTATTCTCTCAGTATAAGACATCATGCATCATTCTTTAAAGGGAACAGATTGTAAATACGTAAAAAATATTTTACATGCATCACTGTTCTTCTTCATGTAAAATATTGTTTGAATGTTGACATTTCGTGTAAAGAGAATAAGACGTTGTGATATTGAGAGAAAAGGCGTTGTATTTTGCGTTTTGAATTTGGGATATTACAAGCAACTTAAACTAATACATCCAATTTAAGCTGGTTTCTATAACATTAAGACCTAAACTGTGGTTAATGTACGAAAACTGAGTGAAATTTGACACGAAGCAGGGAGCTGGTTCACCTTGTGCAGCGATTATGAATATGAAAAATAAATCCTATTGAAATGACAACTATCCCCAAAAATTGATATTCCTTCCCGCTACTTGATAAAGAATACGTGCTGATAAAAGAAGATCACTTACTGTATTTTCGAAGCCGATTTTGTGTCCGAATTTGCCTCCATATTGGATTTTGGAGAGAGAAAAGCAGTTGTCGCCAAGAGAAAAGGCTGATTGATTACTCAGAGAAATAGATGATTGATTACCCCGTGTGATATCCATCTGTTTGCTTTTGATATGTTTAAAACATTACACAAACAGCCTAGAGGTTTTGATAACAATGAAAAATCGTCAAGATAGTGAGTCGTCCGGTTTTCTATCAAGGCAAATGGAGATGCATGTTATATAATATATATATAATATATAATCAAAGTGATGTGTTTTAAATCATATATGTATATGTTGACATGTAAATTGTACTGGTCAAAATCAGCTTAATATATCATTGTATAAAAATTGCACGAAAACGTTAATATGATTTTTTTCGACATGAAGGAATGGCTTGTTAGTACAATGTGACTCTAAAGACATATAATTAATCTCCAAAAGACATAAAAGCATCGAAAGTGTGTTGAGTTAGAATGGTGTTTACTCATTTGTTTAATCTTTTAACAAAACCTACATTCAAAGTGTCACAATTGTGTAACAATGGAATTGTGCATGCGATAAGATCGTTATTTTACAGATGTTCACATTGATAAAGAAATTAAAATACATTGCTGCAATGGAAGTGTTTTCCTCAAAGTTTCCTGTGACTGCATTTCATTGGAGTTCAGGAAGTTGAATTTGTGGTATGAACAATTGCAATCATAATGAATGCACATAATGATAAGCATAGAGATTGAATGACTATGCATCATCTCTTAATCCTTATTTTGACTATTTTTTCTCCTCAAAATAGTTTACTTCTCGCATGTTGGCTGTAATGTATGTTAATAGTAGCACACAGTTTTTCGTATGCATAACAACTTTATATGTTCATCAAACTGGTTCCTTTTATAGCTAAACAAACTGTGTAAAACAATATTATTGTTTCGGCAAACATTAATCATTATTTCTACAAAAATAGGGCATTCTTTCCGGTGATAAACTTCTTGGCAAATCCAGCATATGCATCACTTGAATTTGACGACGTCACAATGAATGTCATTTGCACGCCCTAGCACAAACACACTGTAAGGGCTAAACTATCTTTATCAAAATAAGTTATTCTGTCATGTGTGTTGATTTAATGTTTCTATTTGTTTTAAAGCAGTTGATTTCTTTCTCTACAATACTTATCCATACACAGAAAATTTCCTTGTGTCCGAATCGGGGTCTAATTTTCTGAACCAAGGTGTTTTATTCAAGATATATTTCAAAAATCTGTAAAGTTACTTCAACATTCACTTTTAAATTGTAAATATTTATTTGAACTTGATAACAAAATGATTTCCATTCAGTGTTAGGGATATATTTTACGATGTTTTAGCCCTTTTACACAAAAACATATGGAATGAATTGGTTAGCTGTCCTTGTCCGAAGAAATAGATAATAAATGTAGATTTGATGAAATGTACATGAAAACGATAGGTAAGAAACACTTTAAAAAACATTGCTTGCAGTAATTGCACACAATATTGCGTCGGCTCCTAATCAAAATTCTTCTCCGTTAACCAAAAAAAACATGAATTGTACTTTTTACAACCAATTGTTTTAAATGCCTGGGTAATAATCTGGTCATATACAATATAAACAAAATAGATGACCTTAGATGTTCTTAAACGTCGTTATGAAAACTAGATGAATAAAAGGTGTTGAGGCTATTTTGCAAATCTGTTCCTATAACCATTGCTTTATGTTCCGGAGATTAAAGGGGCAAATATTGGAAATATTAGATGATGTAAGGAAAATGAAAATAAATAGTTGCAAATGAAAGACAATGTATTTAAAGGGGCAGTAGCACGTTTTTTGGGGGAATATAAGGTGATGTCAGGAAAATTAAAATAAATGGTTCCAATTGAAAGACAATGTATTTAAACTAAATGAAGCAGTTATTATTTAAATATATAACTTAAAGTTCAGACATGCGATTCCTTTTTCTTACAAAAATGAATTAAAGGTGTTCACAAAAAAATGGCCGCCAATGGATTTTATGTGAATCCTCATACTTTGTCCTCTGACTATGGGTGATTGGCTTGTGTAATGAGATTGTTGACACTGTCAATATAATACATTTAACATTTACTTACAATTATAAGTGAAAGATTTGAAATATAAAATTATCAAAAAACGTGCTACTGCCCCTTTAAACTAAGTGGAGCAGTACTAATTCAAAAACATAACGTAAAGTTAAGCCATGCGATCCCCTTTTCTTACACAAAATGAATAAAAGGTGTTCACATGAAATGGCCGCCAATGGATTTTATGTGAATCTTCATACTTTGTCCTCTGATTATGGATGACTGGCTTGTGTAATGAGATTTCTGACACTGTCAGGAAAATACACTTAACATTAACTTACAATTATAAGTGAAAAATTTTAAATATAAAATTATCAAAAAACGTGCTACTGCCCCTTTAACGCAATGAATGATGTCTATATTAAGTCGTTACTCTGAGTGACTTTGACCTTGAATGGGATGTTACGGAAGGTGATCATGCCTGAACATATTTTTAAAGTGATTTTCCAACTCACGTATTTGTCCTTCAAAATTGAGTTAAAGATATCAAAATAATTACAACTAAGTATGATTTGTAAGGTATGTTTATGAGTTCTGAAAAGCTTAAATGGATTAGGTTATAGGCAAGGTGAGTGTATATGGCAATATCCCTAACTTGTAATCTAGACCTTTGACATTCAATGTCTCACAACCAATGATTCATTTTTATATATATATAAATAGAATATATTAGATTAAGAACCATAACTGAATAAATGTGTTGATGATAAACATAAAGCATATTTACTCAACCATGCTTGTGTCGTGACCTTGCTGTGACCTCCTTATCCTTAACTGAAAGCATTTATAAATCCTGTACATCTCCTAATATGATATTTGTCAAAACAATATTCAAGTTATCATGCTTGCAAGGATCTTTTAGTGATTGAACTCGTGACCTGGACCTTGGACTTTAAATGTGAAAATGGAGGCATAAATCCCCCTAAGGTATACGCAGTATGATACGCATGCAGTATATGAAAAGCCTTATTAAAAATAGTTATAGCTAATAGAACATGTGTGGCAGCCGCAGTGAAAAATTGAATAAAATGGTAGCTGCTAACTAGTATTGGTTTGTATAGTATGCTTCACGTATCAAATTATCATAAATTTTAAGAAGTACACTCTATGATACTGAAGCTATACCCACTTAATAACCTTGAATAGAAATGGGTGCATTAGGAATCAGGTTTGAAGTTCTGAAGTAACACGGTACATTATTCCAAAAACAATTTCATTTAATTTATCAAAATATTAAATTAAGCTACATAAAAGGGGCAGTTACACGTTTTTGGGTGGAATATAAGGTGATGATGTCAGGTAAATGAAAACAAATGGTTCCGATTGAAAGACAATGTATCTATACAAACGAAGCAGTAATAAATCAAATATGTTATGTAGAATTCAGTCATGCGGTTCCTTTTTCTTTCAAAAAAGGAATTAAAGGTGTTCACACAAAAAATGGAAGTCAATGAAGTTTATGTGAATCTTTATAATGTGCTCACTGACTATAGATGATTGGTTTGTTTTAATGAGATTTTTGACTATCAAAGGAATACATTGAGTTTTAACGTATAATAATCATTGAACATTTGAAACTATAATATTTTCCAAAATGTTGGTACTGCCCCTTTAGTGTATGTCAAACCCATACTATCACGTTTTCCTGTAATAGAGGAATCAAGATAACAATCAGATGCATGTATCCCAAGAAAACAATTGTTTATTAAGATAAATTCCTTCACCTCGTCTTTCCTTATTTCAGTCTCAAAGATGACATGATCAATTTTACACAGCCGTTCCAAGTACTTTTCGTTATTTCTGCTGAGACTGAAATGCTACACACTTCCAGGTGTTAACCTTACATTTGGTAAATTCATTGACGCAGAAAGATAAGTGGTTCCATGGTTCACCTGTTTGACCTTAGCAGCTGTGTGGAGTAAACATAAATCTGAGTTTGTTAGATCTCTTTCCGCCTGTAAGTTTGTTTTCTCAACTTCCTCACTCAAGGTTAACTAATTACTTAAATACTGTACAGTAAACGTAGTGGCTTTTGCGGATTGTCCTTCAAAGATCTCCCAACAACAGTCTTGACAGAATTTTTTTGTTGTTATTACAGTCGTTGGTAATTCTTGGGAAACCTATATATAACCACACAGGGAGAGTGGTGGCACAAAACTGTTCACAATATGGAGGACTGATATTTAAACTATCGTTATTGAGTTACTGAAGTCAGGTACTTAAAATATTATTTGATTAGTTAATTCTGTGTTGGTATTTTAAGTAATGAACCATTAGAGACTAAATTATCAACTATTGACTACCATCATCATCTACCTGCAATCAAACCAGAAGAAAAAGCTTTGTTATCACAAGATTACCTGTTGACTTGGTCATTACATCCATGGTAGAAAGGCATAGTTTTTTAAGTTTGATAGTTTTTAATATTGAAGACCTCTTCTCCAAATAAGTTTTCAAATTTCAGATTCTTTGGGCTTCATTTTAGTTTTAAATTCGTTTAAGTATATGCTATGAAATGACTAATCGTAAGGCATAAGTAAAAAAGATACAGTATGATAATAACAGTGTCTGTAGAAAATTTGTCACATGCTCTAAAAATAACAAACCAAAAGCTACATCCCGTTCATGGAACATTCAGACCTAATCTGTTCTTGATGAGAGACTTCATTACGTGAATGACCAGTTTGACCAACACAATTGTACTGAAATTTTACAACTCGATTTTTTAATTTGAAATGACTATAAACACCATGCTGGTTGGAAATAAAAAAACTAGATGCTTTTCGATGACAACAATCCTGTTCAGCCGACTCTCATTCTTATGAGTTGCCAGGTTCATATATGCCAAATTCGACAAATGGTGTAATGGTGTAATGGTGTAATCGTATCGAGAAGTATCGACTTTTGAAGGAAAGTATTTAATCTAGTTGACGTCATAAAGTGACAACAGGAAGGTTTGAATTCACGATTGTAATGGAAAACCGGACATTGACACGTACCCAAAGTCAAACGATATTATGGAAACTTACCTTAAGCAGCCAGATTTTAAGGTACGTTGTTGATTATGTTTGCTTTTGCAAATATATATGACTGTTTTAAAAATGTAATAAAAAACAAGCATTAATATATATTTCGGCACTTTGGAATGAATATAAGCAATATTTTGAATTAATATCATCAATGTTGCCATTTACGTTACTATCAAAGCAAAACAGGATGCAGTTACAATCAGGGAGTGGCTCTTCCACAGAATGCTGTTTGCATTATAAGATCTGTTCATCTGGCAAACATAATATCTGCTAAGACCATAATACTGAAGACTCAAGGAGTGAAAGTTTCATCTGCTAATCTCATCGTCACAGAATGAATGTAAGTGTACCCATGCTTCAATTTGATTTTAGCAGTTCTTGTTTGGAAACTTAAAACTATGTTTTATACATGGAGCTTGACCTTCCTGTTAACATACTTATGTTCTCAGTTTTGTCACTCAGGGTCAACTAATTACTCAAATCTTGTACATAAACGGTAGCAAAGTTGGCAAGTTTTATGTTCAAAGTAACTCACCACAACAGTTATGGATAAGTTTCATCAATTACAGGTAATACTGGTTATGTGATAAATCAACAATGAGACAGATTGAGCCGTTTAGTAAAGACATTCTTTCATAAAAGCCATCATCATTATTTACTTTTAAGTATTAAATAATTAAAGGGTTGAAGGTAACAAGCCAATGGAGATATTTCCATCAAGGGGACAATTAGACATTATCCATTAAGGAAGGTCTCAATTGCGGATGTTCATCACAATTTTGATCAAATCAGGTGTCCAATTTAGAGAATATGAGATAGCATGTGATCACAGGGAGAGTGGTCCATTATCTAAAATGGATAAACAGCTTGTGGAAATGAACGAACTTGTTTGACTAATGAAGTGAAAACAGACAAGAAGTGTTCCAAATGTCAGCGTGTTCAGAATAAAGAATAACGCCAGTGTTGGAACCATGAAACTAATGACTTAATGCTGTTAATACTGAATTGAATAACATTCACGCTTTGCATGCTGTTGAACCTCAACCTCAAATCTACAAAGGTTGTTTGTCGTGTTATATGTAATAATACTGTAGTAAAACATATTTAGAGTTGTCATGTTTTTTCTCTCTTGTCATGGAAAGTGAATGATAACTAAATGACGCCTAAAGGCAGAAACAATAATTACTGTGATGTAAAGGTGAAGCCCTTTAACTGTTTTAAAGTTTGGAGGTGACATACATAATGTCTCGTCTTCTTCAGACGAAGAAAATAGAACATTTCAACATAACCTGTTTATTTTGATTTTGAAGCAAACGTCTATAGTTGCATTAATCTCATACAGCAAAGGTTAATGGAACAGATTTGAAAAAAGGCCTTAACATTTTTCACACATTCAGTTTTCATAATGACGTTTAAGAATATATAAAGTTATCTATTATGTTTAATCTATATTTATAATATTAATACATATTATAATATGACAACATTATTACCCAGGTATATACAAAAATAATTAATTGTTTGAAGTATCCGATACTAAATGCAAAACAGTGTAAAATCTGTCAGTAAATACTTTATTTCAACAGCGTAAAGCCTGATTCTAAAAGCAATCAGAGTAGAATTCATCATTAGAACTTCATCACATCTATCAAATTACTGTTAAGACTGATTTCTCTACATGTATGTCAGAAATGGCTCAATATCATAAATCTTTACCTTTCATCAAAAATAGATATGAACCTTGCTGTTTTTTCAAGCATGCATGTAAACTTGTTTAGCTTGATAAGCACTGTAAGCTAAAATCTCAATAACAAGGATCACCGTTTTGTGTTGTGTAAATATTGATTTGTCCAGTTATCATTTGCCTAAAGGGCCATCAGTTCATCCTACAAGCATGAAAAGATGATTGCCTGAATGTAAAACCACATGTCCAATATCATTATTGTAACGACAATCCCCATTAAAGGATCAGTTCATTGATTTATGATCAAAATGTTTTTCCCCATGGAGCAAGGAGCCATTAGTCAACATGAGCTAAAATCTAATTTCCATGCATGTTGAAGGCATCAGTAATCGCCTAATGGCCTAATCCTTTACAAATGGAACTTAAAACACAGGGCATTGTTTGTTGTATGGGGGTTATTTTATCATTAGCTTCATGGTGTCATGTTAAATACTTGTTTAACACGCAATATCACAAGCACATTTTCAGTGTTAAAGTTGTAGATTTTGTTTTAATTTTTTAATTTATTTAGATAATTCATTTTCCGGAAGTTTAAATGCACCACCACAAACCCTAAAAGGTCCATTTCATACTGAAACTCAAACACAGTTACACAGATTGAATGTGATATTTATGAATACAGTTACAGGTTTACTGTTGGGTGTTTAATGATGTTAGCATTGAAAGATATCACAACACAATGTTGAAATGACAACACTTAAACTTCGTACTTCGTCTTTTGGCTATAAACAATCACTTATAGTGCAATCCAATGTTAAGAGTTCTTTATAATAAAATAACAAATACCTTATATTGACAAATCTACACATTGTCAGCAAGTCCAACGAAGTATATATTTACATGCAATGATAAACAATCTACAATATGTCAAGGTCAACGCTTGTCATATCTCTAGTTATCACTGAAAACAAGATGGTTATTCTCTAAACGATTACCAGTTGCTTGATATTCATGACAACTGGAATGTCCAAATTTAATGTTATTTATAGATAATTGCATATAGGGTATTGAATCTAATGTGACATGTAAGTGAACTTACTTAGTAGTTGTAATAATATCAATAGTTATACCATAGACGCAGTTCCGGGTTATGTACGTAATGCTTTTATATCAAGTATTTTAAGTCTTTTAAGTAATCCACACACTCAAAATCTGAATGTTTCGAAATGTGGTCTGTTATTTAATTATTTCATTAAATAGTTGTTTGATTTCGTCTTTGGTGAAGTGGGAAGCGTACATGTGTATTAACATTGTTTGAAATAGAACAACATTATTACCGAATCGAAAGCATTTTTATTCAAATAAGCATTTATAGTAAGGAACTATTTATTAACAAATCTTTCGGACAATGACAATATTGGATTTTCACCATATAATCATTTACCAATAAGAGATATACATCATGAGCTAAATCTGTTTCATGAGCGCATTTTTAGCTCATCTGGCCTATGGGCTTTTGGCATGGCATGGTGTCCGGCGTCCGTCCGTCCGTCCATAAACTTTGTGGAATTTCGACTTCTTCTCCAGAACCATAAGGCCTAGAGAGCTGAAACTTTGTGTACAGACTCCTTGACTAGTGAGGATGATTAATTGTAGCTTTGGTGGCCCTGTCACCCTTAATAAGGAACACAGCGCCCACACCCTAAAAACCTATTTTCATCTTCTTCTCCAGAAGGATAAGCCCTAGAAAGCTGAAACTTTTGTGTACAGAATCCTTGACTAGTGAGGATTAAAAAGTGTAGCTTTGGTGGCCAATTGACCCCTATCAAGGGCCAGAGGGGCCACGCCCTTAAAACCTATTCTTATATTCTTCTTCAGGGGCAAAAGGCCCAGAAAGCTGAAACCTTGTGAATATACTCTTTGACTAGTGAGGATTATGACTGATAGATTTTGTGGTCCTCTGGCCCCTAATAAAGGTCTCAGGGGCCACACCCTTTGACCTAATTTCACATTTGCCACACCCTAAAGCAAAATTTATATGAAGCCTGATGAGCTACAGAGCCACTGGCTCTATTTTTTTCTTTGTTGTGAGCTTCGGATATTTTAATCATGATCACAGTGTGAATCACAGGACTCAATACATCTTCTTGTCCGATGTTGTTTTTAACTTTGAGTTCTTTAAATTGACACTTACCAGTTTGCATATTAAAGTATGAGGTAGGCACCTTTCATATGAGGTAATGTTCTATAAACCTTCCTCTAAAAAAAATAATATTTACATTATATTCCCCCTAAAGGTAGATTACAAAATAAAACATAGATTTATGTTAAACGTCAACTTTTAAAGCAGTGCAATAGGTAGTTAGCGTTTTGGTATCCAGATAATAGCATGCTAAAATGTAGAAAGGGTTATTTCCTCTATATAGTATAGGAACTCGCTATGCACCACAGTATGTTGTATCTTTTCCGTGGCGAAAATGGCCATTACGTAGTTGATAGACATGTAATGAGTCGATTGATGTGGGTAATGTTACTGTCCTTTGTTACTTATGAGCTGGACAATATTTTTTTATATCACAAAGGATGACAACGGAAAATATATGCCTCATGGCCAAAATACTAAACAACCTTGTTTCTCCCCTCTCCGGAAACATTGGAACTTACCTTAGTGATTGTCTTGTTTGGTGCAAACTGATTGGACCTTTGATCGTTAACAGGTAATATAGATAGTGATTGCGACCTGAGGAAATGCACCATATTAATTTGATATCATTTTAATGACCTGACGAAGACATTTTGTTTCCATGTGATTAATACTATCGTCTAGTAGTTTAGACTCATGCACAACAAATCAATATTGATCTTATGTCACCGTGTTTTACATGAATCAATGTACACTGACATTAATGACATTTATTTATTTTCTAAATACAGAATACATGTATTCATAGTCTGTGTCAAACTTTGAGAAAACATCATCTTTTTAGTCCAAGATATCTGTTATCAGGTAAACAAGTTCATGGATGAACACCATTTCATCTTTGCCAGACCTGAAATACCACAAGGTTGAATAGTCTAGTGTGAATTCACTTCGTTCCACCTAATTAGCCTGAACATTACCGTATGATTAATATTATCGAGACGAGTTCATATTTTCCTAAACCAACGTTCTGTGATTTATGGCATTTTGACTTGAAAGGCAGGCTTGATGTGCTGTTACTATATAATGATTATTGGGATATATATATGGCGCCTTTTCCACCTCCTAAGACATATTATAAGTGCTACCTGTATCATTAACCCGAGGATTGTACCTTCGCAGCTGCGTTTAAGCACTAGCCATGATCCTGTTTTCAGGTACCCATTTTTACAGCTAGGTGATCTGAGTGCAATATGGATGAAGTGTTTTACCCAGCATCAGAACACAGAATGATTCCCAGGTCACACATTTTTGGTGTTTTTCAAACGGGATTCGAACCTGGATCTCTGGCGTGAGAGGTCAGCATGCTAACCACTACACCACTCTGCTCCATATAATGTTCTGACACTACTCATAAATATTACTTGTCTAAATGGTAAATTTTATTTTTATCTGGTCAAGTTTTGACGTAGTGACATTTTCTATAAATAGCTAAAAAAATTATGTATTTGAAAACTAACTTTTTTCTAAAATGTTTCATTCAATATTATGGTCTATCTAATCCATAAAGTAAATCACGTTCAACAATTTAGATATCACAAAATATGCTTAATGACAATGTGTTTTTAACGTGTTACTCAGTCCTTCAGAATAGGATGCGGTACTACGTGCACTGATCTATTTAACAAATCATCAAACAGGTGTTGGAGTGATAATGTCATAACCAACAAATAAAAAACCAGCTCATAGTAAAAAATCACAAATTAGTAAAATGATGGCGGTAATAATAAAGTAAATTTGGCTTAAGAGCCATGACTACACAGCATATTGGATAACAACTTCTTTATTGTTACAACATTTCGGTGAACATGCAACTCCTTCATTAAGTTTTGGGAATATCAAAGTGTGATATACATCCAACTAAGTGATAAGCAGACTATATTATCATCTCTGTTTAGCAATGTCATCACCTATTAAGGTAAGTAGCACTACAAGCGTTTATGAGAGAGCTATTGCTTTATTGTGGCCCTCTCTCAAGGATATAGTAATCAGGTGATAATAAAGAGACTCATGGGTCGTGTAAACTCAACAGTTTATGTTGTCTCCATTCAATCAGGTAGAGTGGTTCATATTTACATCGTGCTGTATTTCTAAGAAGGCTACATTAGGTAGAAGAACTTACAGCATGTAAATCTTTATCAATGTAGGACTAGATGTGAGCGAAATTAAGCGTGACAGCTTAAAAGGGAAGTTGAACGTTTTTAGGGGGAATATAAGGTCAGAAACATTTACATAAATGTCTAATTGAAAGAGTATATTTCAACTTAATGAAGCAGTAATAAATCAAATATATAATGTACAGTTCAGCCTTGCGGTTCCTTTTTCTTACACAAAATGAATTAAAGGTATTCACACAAAAATGGTAGCCAGTGGACTTTATGTGAATCTTTATAGTTTGTTCTCTGACTAAGGATGATCGGTTTGTCTTATGTCATTTGTGACACTATAAAACTAATACATTTAGCAATAACATATCAGTGAAGCAATAGAAAAACCTAAAATGATAACTTTCGACATTTCTTATGTTTTAAACAGTTTCGGACTTGATTTTATGTTTTCCAAGAAATGTTTTAAAATCTGTTGTTAAACTCTTATTTTTTCGGAAGTAATATTGTCATAATATTTAACATTTAACAGATCCACTAAAACTTTCAGGTACTTTTTTGGTTAGTCAGCAAATTCTACATATTCCCGCAAGTATATACATCAAGCATATTTCTTGAAGCAATTTAAAGATCAACACAGAAATGTAACAGGCTAAGAGGGTGGATATCAATAGAACTACCTTAACAATTGTCCTTCTTCATACCCTTTCAGTTGGTATGTCTTATATCACTTTCAAATGTTGACAATTGCAAAAGTACAGAAAACAAAAATATATTAACGAACATTCAAATAAGTTACAAATGAAAAACATGCATTAATATTGTTTCCACTTGTTTATCGATTGTTATATAACACGTTTCATTTAACATTTGCTTTCGATTGCATTTCATAACCTACATAATGTAAAGAGTAATAAAGTATTCAAAATCTCAAAATATGGGTATTGTTTTCATTAACATTTAATAAATATATAGGTTATGATGAACACGATTAGAATATCACTCAAAGTAACAGGAATCAATTTCAGTAAATGATGTAAATGAATAAATCATTTCCTGATAAAGTATTTTATGTGACAGTAAGTGTAGCTAAGGGCAATGACAAGGGATAACGATAAACATAAAATTGCCTTTCTTATTACTGCTATGGATAGGAGACATAAACCAGATTGACTTCATTTTGTTACATATAACAACAGAAGCGATCACAATGTCGATATAAGCTATGTTATTTACGATATTTGAATGATGGGAATGCAGTATTCATAAAGCTCCCTCGAAAAGAGCCTGCACTAAGATGCCCACACCAATAGGTCAAGGTTCACTGCAATCGTTGTCACTAACATCAAACACAACGTCTGAGTACTCATATTGGGCTACTCATAGCAGACTATTTTCTCACTTTGGCACTGTTCATGAGGAATTGAATTTTTGAATTTTGTATTCACATTTAATAAGGAAATGTCTATGAAATGTCATAATCAGGGGGAGGCTAGGAGTGGTGTTCAAATAAGCCTTGTGACTTGTTCACCATACCTTATTTCACTTTGTGAAATAAAAATATGTTTAAACCAAATGTCATATTCATTGTCGTGAGTATAAACTGTAGCCTATGAGTTTAATGAGTGTTGATTCTCACGTTGGGCCCTTGACCACCAAGTAGAGACTACTAAACTGAATAGATTGAAAACACAAAAGACCTGTCCTCACTTCTATCTGTTTTACCCCTGATCAGTTTACTGATACCTAATTTATGTTAACTAGAGATCTAGTGTTTATGTGTGTGATGAAAAATCTTTGTAAACAAATAACTGTTCATAAGCTACAGAGTTCTATGTTTGGCAAGACGAGTATCTAATCAAACTTCTAATGCCGGCAATATATTGTAATTTTTATGATTGGAGTGTTTGATTGGTAATTGACTAAAAACCTTGACTGAAATGACAAACACTTGATGACAAAATCAGTAAGTGTATTTCAAAGTAATACTATTCACAGCTTTTTGTTACATGAACATATTTCTATTACCTGAAAAGGTCATGTGTTACATTTAAAACATGTTTGCCTTTTCGAATGTAAATACATCTTTGTAATCTTCTACAGTAATTTTACGGCAACCCGAGCAACATTTCTACAAAGAAGTAACATCAGACTGATACTTCCTATGTTAGAAGCAAACAAGTTGTATTAGCTATATATATCTTAAAGCCTGTGCGTAAGGAAAACTAATTTAACGCATGAACGATATACATATGTTCTATTTCATTTGTGCAATTTTGAACTTCCGTGGGCAAAACAATTTAGTGGGTATAAACCTGTTCCTCCTTGCTGTGTGAAAGTTTCCCCAAAACTATGTGTGTTTTAGTTATATCCAGTTGTGTTAAAGGCATAACAAAAGCTCCAGTAACCCCAAGCAGTTTCACAATTCTATTAGTTATAGGATTAGTTAATGTCTAAATAATATAACAGACTATGTTGTGTTTCTAAACTTTTGACAGATAATTCCAATTGCATTGATTCTCTCTTTCCAAAGTGCATACTCATTGTTTTACTTTTGAATTTCATTCTTTATCTTCAAAGATGGCAGTTTGCGGAAAATATCATGTTTCTAAAAAATTTGAAAAACAGACATCCATGGTCTTATGAACTGTATCTTCATTCACATAGCAGGGTAAATACAATTAAATAATACACTGTTGTTAAGCATTGAACACAAACAATGTTAGATGTTCATTCCTATACTATGGTTAAAATGTTAAATTGTCTTTAGAAGTTATCTTATGTCAATGATTAAATATAAATTGTAAAATAAGGAGACAAGTTCTTGATAATATGACATGTTTTTTTTATATTTCTTAACACACAAAAAGTGGTGTTTAAGTTATTGTTCTTGTGTCAGAATCACTACATAAATACTCATGACATCATGTTTTGCCGAGACAATGGGTTAAATCCTGATAAATGTCATCTTGTGAAGAAGAAGGTGATGTTCGCACAACCGATAATTAGATGTTTAAATGCACCACCACAAACCCTAAACGGTCCATTTCATACTGAAACTCAAACACAGTTGTTACACAGATTGAATGAGATATTTATGAATACAGTAACTGTTGGGTGCTTAACGATGATAGCATTGAAAGATATCACAACACAATGTTGATATGGCAACACTTTAACTTCATACTTCGTCTTTTGGCTATAAACAATCACTTATAGTGCAATCCAATGTTTAAAGTTCTTTATAATGAAATAACAAATACCTTATATTGACAAATCTACACATTGTCAGCAAGTCCAACGAAGTAAATATTTACATGCAATGATAATCAATCTACAATAGTTCAAGGTCAACGCTTGTCATATCTCTAGTTATTCTCTAAACGATGACCAGTTGCTTGATATTCATGACAACTGGAATGTCCAATTTTAAGTTATTTATAATTAATTGTATTACTGATGAAAGTAATAGAATTTGTCAATATTTTCCACATATTCGGAATATCCTTCATATAGGGTATTGAATCTAATGTGACATGTAAGTGAACTTACTTAGAAGTTAAAATAAAATCAATAGCTATATAATGGACGCAGTTCCGGGTTTTGTGTAATGTGCGTAATGCTTTTATATCAAGTATTGAATTCAAAGAGTCTTTTAAGTAATCCACATACTCAAAAGCTGAATGTTTCGAAATACTGTTCACATGGTAACACTCTAGAATGATCCTTACTCTGTGGAAATCAAATAAAATCCGGTTCTGAGTTTAATACCGTCTCTAATATTAATAAGATATAGTTTTAGTTTTACACTTAACTCACAACAACCAATGAATTGATAGATTTTATTTGATTTTACATCACATCTTCCAGGTTTCAGACTATTTAATTCATTTGAGTGGTCTGTTTTTTCATTATTTCAGTTAACAGTTGTTCGATTTCGTCTTTGGTGAAGTGGGAAGCGTACATGTGTATTAACATTGTTTGAAATAGAACAACATTATTACCGAATCGAATGCTACTTTGACATTATTATTAAAATAAACATTTATAGTAAGGAACTATTTATTAACCAAGATTTTGGACAATGACAATATTGGATTTACACAATATTATCATTTACCAATACTAGATATACATCATGAGCTAAATTTGTTTCATGAGCGCATTTGTTTCTTTGGTGTAAGCTTCGGATATTTTAATCATGACCACAGTGTGAACTTATACATTGACATAAGTGTTAACCAACAACAAAAAGCCTCATCTCATCACCTCGAATCACAGGACTCACTACATCTTCTTGTCCGATGTTGTTTTTAACTTTGAGTTCTTTAAATTGACAGTTTCCATTTTGCATAGTAAAGTATGAGGTTGCCAGCTTTGATATCAGGCAATGTACTTTAAACCTTCCTCTTAAACAATAATCTTTACATTATATTCCCCCTAAAGGTAGATTACAAAATAAAACATAGATTTATGTTAAAGGACAACTTTTCAAGCAGTGAAATAGGTAGATAGTGTTTTGGTATCCAGATAATAGCATGCTAAAATGTAGAAAGGGTTATTTCCTCTATATAGTATAGGAACTCGCTATGGGCCACAGTATGTTGTATCTTTTCCGTGGCTAATATGGCGATTACATATTTGATAGACATGTAATGAGTCGATTGATGTGAGTTATGCTTCTGTCCTTGTAACTATTGAGCTGGGCAATCTTTTTATATATCACAAAGAATGGCAAGGGGAAACTAATGCCTCATGGCCAAAATACTAAACAACCTTGTTTCTCCCCTCTCCGGAAACATTGGAACTTACCTTAGTGATTGTCTTGTTTGGTGCAAACTGATTGGACCTTTGATCGTTAACAGGTAATATAGATAGTGATTGTGACCTGAGGAAATGCACCATATTAATTTGATATCATTTTAATGACCTGACGATGACATTTTGTTTCCATGTGATTAATACTACCGTCCAGAAGTTTAGACTCATGCACAGCAAATCAATATTGATCTTATGTCACTGTGTTTTACATGGATCAATGAACAATGACATTAATAACATTTATTTATGTTCTAAATACAGAATACATGTATTCATAGTCTGTGTCCAACCTTGAGAAAACAACATCTTTTTAGACCAAGAAATCTGTTATCAGGTAAACAACTTTCATGGATGAACACCATTTCATCTTTACCAGATCTAAAATACCACAAGGTTGAATAGTCCAGTGTGAATTCACCTCGTTCCACCTAATTAGCCTGAACATTACCGTATGATTAATATTATCGAGACGAATTCATATTTTCCTAAACCAACGTGTGTTCTGTGATTTTTGGCATTTTGACTTAAAAGGCAGGCTGGATGTGCTGTTACTATATAATAATAACGGGGATATTTATATGGCGCTTTTTCCACGTCCTAAGACATGTCATAAGTGCTACCTATATCGTTTACCCGAGGATTGTACCTAAACAGCTGCATTTAAGTGCTAGCCCTGATCCTGTTTTCGGGTACCAATTTTTACAGGTGGGTGATCTGAGTGCAATATGGATGAAGTGTCTTGCCCAGGATCACAACACAGAATGATTCCCAGGTCACACATTTTTGGTGTTTTTCAAACGGGATTCGAACCTGGATCTCTAGCGTGATAGGTCAGCATGCTAACCACTAGACCACTCTGCTCCATATAATGTGCTGACACTACACATAAACATTACTTGTCTAAATGGTAAATTTCATTATTATCTGGTCAAGTTTTCACGTAGTCACATTTGCAATAAATAACTGAAAAAATAATGTATTTGAAAAAGAACATTTTTTTCTAAAATGTTTCATTTAATATTATGGTCTATCTAATCCATAAAGTGAATCACGTTCAACAACTTAGATATCAGTAACAAAATATGCTAAATAACAATGTGTTTCAACGTGTTACTCAGTCCTTCAGAAAAGGATGCAGTACCACTGATCTATTTAACAAAATTCATCAAACAGGTACTAGGTGTAGGATTTATAATGTCATTACCAACAAACGAAATACCAGCTCATAGTAAAACTTTTACAAAGTAGTCAAAGGATGGCGGTATTTGCAAAGTAAACTTGGCTTTTAAGAACCATGACTTCACCTCAGATTGGATATCAACTTCTTTATTGTGAAGTGTCAGCATTTCGGTGAACATGCAACTCCTTCATCAAGTTTGATATGGAGAATTAGTCAAAGAATGGCGGTATTAACAAAGTAAATTTGGCTTAAGAGATAACAACATCTTTATTGTTACAGCATTTCGGTGAACATGTTTCTTCATCAAGTTTTGGGAATATCAAAGTGTGATATACATCCAACTAAATGATAAGCAGACTATATAATCATCTCTGTTTAGCAATGCCATCACCTATTAAGGTAAGTAGCACTACAAGCGTTTATGAGAGATTTATTGCTTTATTGTGGCCCCTCTCAAGGATATAGTAATCAGGTGACACTAAAGAGACTCATGGGTCGTGTAAACTCAACAGTTTATGTTGTCTCCATTCAATCAGTTAGAGAGGTTCATATTTACATCATGCTCTATTTCTAAGAAGGCTATATTAGGTAGAAGAACTTACAGCATGTTAATCTTTATCAATGTAGGACTAGGTGTGAGCGAAATTAAGCTTGACAGCTTAAAGGAGCAGTTGAACGTTTTTAGGGGGAATATAAGGTCAGAAAAATGAACAAAAATGGTTCCAATTGAAAGAGTATATTTTAACTTAATGAAGCAGTAATAAATCAAATATATAATGTACAGTCGGTTCAGCCTTGCGGTCCCTTTTTCTTACACAACATGAATTAAAATGTGTTCACACAAAAACGGAAGTCAGTGGACTTTATGTGAATCTTTATAGTTTGTCCTCTGACTAAGGATGATTGGTTTGTGTAAGGAACTTTGTGACACTATAAAACTAATACATAAGCAATAACATATCAGTGAAAAATTGAAAAAAATATGATAAAAAAATTTGCTTGTGCACCTTAAAAAGTCGACATATCATGTTATCATAATTGAGCTTTATCCAAGGCAGTGTTAAAGAGGCAATTACAAAATCGTCAATATGATGTCCTATGTTAATGATAAGGTAACTTAAAAAATTAATTCATTTAAAACATTTTACAACCAGGTCTTTAGTGTAATTAGAAAACATGGTAAATATTTATTTGTCGCTCTGATGACTAAACTTGAAACAATTTTGAAAATTATTGAAACGTTGTACTTATACATTAATTGTAATCTAATTTTTCAAGGAAATGTTTTGCTGTATACTACATTGAACACATCCATAAAACACCAAAGACAAGACTGCATCGCTATGAACCATGAACTATCATGTGACTTTTACTTTCAACCCTGAGAATGTTTTAACATGATTCCAATAGGTCAGCGTTTGTTAGATAATATACACAACTTTAACCATACCTTATCGTGCCCTATATATAGGGGAGAAAACACAAATGTCCCTTATATTCGCCTTAATAGTATTTGCTCCTTGCATAATTTCTAAGAGAAAGCAATAGAAAACCCTTTAATGATAATTTTCGATTTGTCTTGTGTTTTTAACAGTTTCGTGCTTGATTTTATGTTTTCCAAGAAATCTTTTGAAAGCTGTTCTTAAACTCTTTCATTATTTTGGAAGTTATATTGTCATAACATTTAACTTAGGCAAAGCTCCACTAAAACTTTCAGGTACTTTTTTTTGTTAGTCAGCAAATTCTACATATTCCCGCAAGTATATACATCAAGCATATTTATTGAAGCAATTTACAGATCAACACAGAAATGTAACAGGCTAAGAGGGTGGATATCAATAGAACTACCTTGACAATTGTCCTTCTTCATACACTTTCAGTTGGTATGTCTTTTAGTCTCATATGGTTGGAAATAAGTGGTGACATAATTTCAATATGAGCACTAGTGCACATATCACGATTGTTGTAGCGCAAGTTCTCGGTTTTTTCGCCTGTGACGTCATAACACCATTGTTCGTGGCGTCACTGTAGCCGACCGTCGCAGGAGAAGCGGCCCATTTCTTGGATATTTCTAAGATGGTAAAATGGAAAATAATCGGTAATAAAGAAATTATTACCCTCGGAAGTGTGTCATATGACTTTTATGAAACTCGTGCAAATTTGTGTATAACACTCGCTATCGCTCGGGTATTACGTTTCGTAAAGTCATATGACACACTTCCTCGGGTAATAATCTCTATATATCACTTTCAAATATTGACAATTGCAAATTTACAGAAAACAAAAATATATTAACGAACATTCTAATAAGTTACGTTGTCACCACACCAATAGGTCAAAGTTCACTGCAATCGTTGTCACTAACATCAAACACAACGTCTGAGTACTCATCTTGGGCTACTCATAGCAGACTAATACATAAAGTCTGAGTACTATCTATTTTCTCACTTTGGCACTGTTCATGAGGAAATGAATTTTTGAATTTTGTGTCCACATTTCATAAGGAAAGGTCTATGAAATGTCACAATCGGGGAGTTTAGGAGTGGTGTTCAAATAAGCCTTGTGACTTGTACACCATACCGTATTTCACTTTGTGAAATAAAAATATGTTTAAACCAAATGTCATATTCATTTTCTTGAGTATAAACTGTATAGACTACTAAACTGAGATAGATTTAAAACACAAATGACCTGTCCTCACTTCTATCTGTTTTACCCCTGATTTGTTTACTGATACCTAATGTATGTAAACATGAGATCTAGTGTTTATGTGTATGATGAAAAATCTTTGTAAACAAATAACTGTTCATAGGCTACAGAGTTCTATGTTTGGCAAGACGAGTATCTAATCAAACTTCTAATGCCGGCAATATATTGTAATTTTTATGATTGGAGTGTTTGATTGGTAATTGACTAAATACCTTGACTGAAATGACAAACACTTGATGACAAAATCAGTAAGTGTATTTCAAAGTAATACTATTCACAGCTTTTTGTTACATGAACATAGTTTTATTACCTGAAAAGGACATGTGTTACATACAAAACGTGTTTGCCTTTTCGATTGTAAAAACATCATTGTAATCTATTACAGTAATTTTAAGACAACCCGAGCAACATTTCCACAAAGAAGAAACATCAGACTCATACTTCCTTTGTTAGAAGCAAACAAGTTGTATTAGCTATATCTTAAAGCCTGTGCGTAAAGAAAAATAATTTAATGCATGAACGATATACATATGTTTTATTTCATTTGTGCAGTTTTGAACTTATGTTGGCTAAACAATTTAGTGCGTATAAACCTGTTCCTCCTTGCTGTGTGAAAAACCTTCCCCAAAACTTTGTGTGTTTTAGCTATATCCAGTTGTGTTAAAGGCATAACAAAAGCTCCAGTAACCCCAAGCAGTTTCACAATTCTATTAGTTATAGGATTAGTTAATGTTTAAATAATATTACAGACTAGGTTGTAGTTATAAACTTTTGACAGATAGTTCCAATTGCATTGATTCTCTTTTTCTAAAGTGCATACTAATTGTTTTACTTTTGAGTTTAATTCTTTATCTTCAAAGATTGCAGTTTGCGAAAAATATTATGTTTCTGACAATTATGAAAAACTGACATCCATGGTCTCATGAACTGTATCTTCATTCATATAGCAAGGCAAATGTAATTAAATAATACACTATTGTTAAGCATTGAACACAAACAATGTTAGATGTTCATACATATAATATGGTTAAAATGTTAAATTGTTTTTAAAAATTGTCAGATGTCAATGATCAATTATAAATTGTAAAATAAGGAGACCAGTTCTGGATTACATGACATATTTTTTTTTTCTTAACAATTATTGGTGTCTAAGTGATTCTCCTTAGGTGTGGGTTTAATCAAACATCGGTGTCACTACATAAAACACCCATGACATCATGTTTTTGCCGAGACAATGGGTTAACTCCTGATAAATGTCATCTTGTGAAGAAGAAGGTAATGTTCGCACAACGCATAATTAGAACAAAATTAATGTTGTTAATCTGGGGTGTTTGGAAGAAAGACATAAGTTTTGCTTATTAAATGATAATAGTATTTTATGTTATTCAATTATTATTGGAGAATTGATTGGTGAAAAATACCCTGAAAGTAAGCGAATATACATAACATTGTAATGCTACATAACGTATTACTCATTCATCTATTAGATGTTAAAAAATCCAATAGATTATACATACACATCGCCCAGGGCTTAAGACCCACTGGGATAGAATTTAATAGGTTTCCGGCTCCGAAATGAGGATATTACGTATATTTCTTTTCGCAAATGATTATATTTCTCTTTTAGTTTATTTGATTATTTAAAGAGAAGATGCCCTAATCAGTTAAAAAAGCCAGATGTCACGTTTCCTGTACATGATGAGGTTAATCAATGCGCCTTGGCGAGAAGAAATAATCTACAAAAGTTTTTAATGATATTTTCCTTCTAAGCATGTCTACTTTGAAGTAATCTTCTAAACTAATTGATAAGTACTATCTTCACTGAGGTTAAAACATTAAACCACATTTTTTATTTATTCAAGATAAAAAAAAACCGCGTGATGCATTTGATTACCACATGATCACATTAACACATATTTGCACTTACTTGAACAAATTTTGTAATTTTGTATAAAAAAAATAGAAGGTGGGAGGTATATTAAAATTTACGGCAACATGACCCCTTCTATGGTATAGATTTTGTAAAGGTTTGATGAATAAGGCTCATTTATTGATTTTAACAAGGAATAAATCAAATATGTGTAGAGACAATAATCTTTTATCAAATTAACATTTTTTAAATATAAATGTAGAAAAAATTTCTTATCTCCTGTAGTCGTCCAAGGAGGAAACTTTCGTCTGTACCTCAGTGTACTTTGGGAGAAGAATATGAGTGAGTGAGTGAGTGAGTTATTGTTTAGCCCCGCTTCGGCAGCATTGCAGCCATTAGCGGCAGAGAAGAAGATGAAATAGGTTTTAAGGGTGTAGCCCCTGTGGACCTTAATAGGGGCCAAAGGGCCACCAAAGCTACACATTATTATCCTTACTAGTTAAGGAGTCTGGACACAAAGTTTTAGCCATTTAGGCCTTATGGTTCTGGAAAAGAAATCGCAATTCCACAAAGTTTACGGACGCGGGACAGCATGCCTTTAGGCCAGATGACCTTGTATCCCTGACCAACCACACAGGCGGATCAAGTAAATAAATGTTCTGTTTCAACATTTCATGACTTTAGCTACCCCTCTTGGGAGAGAATGACAAGTATGTGCCTTGGTAAAATGTCAACAAATAGTCGACCGGAATGAAACAAAAAACATTTTAAAATTCTTTTTTTTATACCGTATTTGAATGAACGTTTTGTGTCCTCAACATTAACAAATTCATAATGTTAAAATGTTAAAGTTGGATTCAATATTTCTAAGGCAAATCATCTTGTAGAGTCTCGTCTCCATGTTGTGATTTGATGTCAGAGAAGTTCCAGTCTTTGAATCTGTGATATTTCATCAAGTAATTACTTTGGGTCAAAGAATTTGAATTGTTTGAAGATTAACAAAATGTAAATGTTAACTCTTAGAACAAGTTAAACAAAGATATTGCATTTTTTAGAAAACTTTGTACGTTTCAACAAGCTTCATTCTCTCCCCACAGAGGCAGATCAAGTCAAGAAATGTTGATACAGCCTCTGTTCAACTTTACGCCGACTTAGCTAGGATTTTGGCGTAATCAACATTTCATGACTTGATCTGCCCCTGTGGGGAGAGAATGCCAACCATTACGGTATAACGGTGAAATAAGGCGACTCGGTAAAAAGGAAGGCGACTCGGCAATGATGCGCGCTACAGCCTCAAAATTTGTTCCGGACATACAAAAGCCATCCACACAGTTAACTGGTACCACATTCACCACGGTATGAGGAATGGTATGAGGAATACTGTTTCTCGGGGAGTTCTGTTTCTAAAAATAGAGAAACTCTTAACAATTCTGAAATACTTTATAATTCTCCATTTTCAATTTACCCAATTCTTGTATTTATAATCAAATAGGCTGCATTTGCCAGGCGAAAATAGATTAGGGTTATTTCATACTTTCTTTTATGTGGCTGACGCCATGATACCGGAAGTGAACTTTGACTTGTTCTAAAATTCCTTTCACACAGAAGGGAACACGTTCGGAAGGAGCACACCTCAATATTCAGATTAATCTAACCTAACCTATGTTCTCATATCATATCATATATCATCTTTCTTTCATCAGTCAAAAATAAAATTATCAATTAATTTTAGTTGATGATAAGGACGGCATATAGACCGATGTGGACTTTTGAGCAGCATTATTGAGGCTGTGCCCTTGCCCTCATTCTCTCCCCACAGAGGCAGATCAAGTCATGTTGATTTAGCCTCTGTTCTATTACGCCGAAATCCGTGGGTTCCGGCAGTTTCCCCTTGCAGAAAAAACCTGCATCACATTCCATTTGAATATCTTTATCAAATGACAACGCTTTTGGCATGGAAAGGGTGGTTCATATCACAATGCTTTTGCCTTGATTCAGCGTCGCTGATGGCACAACTAACTTTGATTGCCTCCAATCAGGCATCTCCCATTCTACCCCACAAAGTCGGCGTAATATAAAAGAGACTAAATGAACATGACTTGAACTGCCTCTGTGGGGAGAGAATGCCTTGCCCTATGCAATGCACATCATTCACTTTACAAATATGTGACAATCAAGATTATATAATACCCTAACACATTCTTTCAAACATACTGATGTCCTTAGTGAAATTCATATTTTGCATTCTTAACAAACCAGTAAATGTAATAATGAATCACACAAAGTCATTTATCAGATGTAGCAACCCTTTGAGTATGTTGGAAGTTAACGTTTGATTTGGCAATACTATAGCTATGAGCCTCAGGGTTCCTTGCAAGAGAACCATTACTTAAGGCAAATTAATGCAATTGTTTGCATGTTTAATAATAAGAAAGAAATACATCAACCGATAGACAAATCATTTGTATAAACTCTGATATCATATTTACATGTTTTAAATAACAATAACATAATTACTTTACGTCAGAAGTGCATTACCCTCTTAAAATTTGCCGAAGCTTGAAACAAACTGGCTTTCGATGACATCCTCATTATGTGTGTATCATACAAAAATCTACTTGTGCGCGACAAAGACAGCTTTTAAGTCTATATCCAAGAGATCGTCAGATCGCAACACTTGATTCGCCTTCATGAATGTCAACCTTTTGGGGATGCCGTTTCATCTTATCTGTCCGGCATATAACACAGGGGGGATATAGTCGTTGGCTCCGTCTGTCCGTCTGTTTGTGATGACATTGTTTCTGGGCCAGAATTTCAAAACTAGCTCAATGAAACTTAGTATATTGACTAATCATGACATGTATTTGTGCCTTTTGTGATTTTCCACTTTCTGGGCACGCACTTAAAACCTACTTTCATCATCTCCCCCAGAACCATAAGGCCTATGTTGGAGAGACTTCTTAGATTATTGGAAAAATAATAAATGATCCTATGACCCCTACTAAGGGGGAAACCACATTACCCACACCTAAAGCAAAATGGTATTTGAAGTCTGAACTACAGAGCCAATGGCTCTTTTTACAGAAAGTATATTACAAATAATGTAAAATAAAATTGAACTTCATTACATTTCCTATACGTTTAGCATAAAATAAGAAGAAATAATCTTTTGTTTATAATCTTTTGACACATGATGAAGTAATTGGGAAAACATCAACTCAAAGCAAACATCTTAAACATCTTAAACATGCTGAGGTCAAGTCCTGATCACACCAAAGATAGAATGTAAATGAAAGCAGGAACATCTCTTCAACAAAGTTGAGGATCAGAATATTAAAATAATCCTTATCTCATCCGAAAGGTCTCAAGGGATACACATGGTTTCAAGTATCAAAGTAATATAGCATATATAGAAATATATGACCAGAAATAGAGAATATGTGTTCAGAAATATAATTGTTTTCATGCACAGGAGGTTCGTGCTTGGACGTATCAATAATGACAGTAATCTAGAATCTTATGAAATAAGAATTGACTGAATACATGTATAATTTACATTTGAATTTGTATCCTGTTAGAAGCTGGAAATTATTTGATTTATTTTATATCGTTATCGCATGTACACATTAACCGAACATAATTATAAAGTGCAGCGTTCACGACAGATCAAAGGAAACAGGAATTACTGATCTGATTTATTCTCTATTATCATTTACTCTCCACTTAAAACATTTCAGGGAAGATCAAAGCCATCGGTTTTCTGCGTTTAAAAAAATATGCATCTTTTTTGTACATTTGCAAATATTATCAAATTTAATTACAGAAGGATGTATGAGACAAACATAATTGCAATGGTGGTTACCATCCCAAGAACCAATCTTGCAGATCTTGTCTGTTTACTCTGCTTGAAAAGTCAACATTTGTTGTGCCCTGAATTGTAATAAAAATCGCAAATTGTAATACCTGCCGTGAATTAATAACCTGTTCTAAATGGTGCTTTGTGCATTAGCACTCTTCTTGTAGCCACAATGGTTGACGCAACCGAACTGTATTTACACTCAGGATACGAAGGCAGCATAAGAGGTACATTACATATTTACATTTATACAACATGCAATATAAATTTAAGCACAGCCGATACAACTATTAATAAAGAATTGAATGTCAGTTTGTGTGTTTGGAAAATGAACAATGTCAAAGCTTCATTCAAACTCGTGTGAACCCAGCGACCTTGCAAACACACAAACTGACATTCAATTCTTATAATTTCGCACCATATCTTGAATGGAACGGCGGAGTGATATGACTCCTGATTATCCTATGAACGAGTAACACTGCAACAAGAAATAATCCCAATTTGGAAAGAAACTTCATATTTGTCAAAATTGGTCTGTGACAGTGTTCTAAAAACACGCTGCAAAAGGTATGCTAAATGAAGGGCACATTATAATAAAATCCCTTCGCGCAAGGACGGGAGATCAAAGTTATCTGCCTTATGCATAACGTAGTGTCATGCTGGCCACCATTTGCAGGGATATCTTCGTCAAAATATGTAAACAACTGTGGTTAAGTGACATTTTAATTATTATAACTGCTCTACCATAACACTGTCATCTCTTGTGTATACATCGTGAGTATAAGGTTGTCTTTTTTACGCCATACAGTACTCAATATTGATTGTGAAAATTCATCAAGCAACTGTAAATGCATTTCGTTCTGTTCGATCAGATCCATTTTGCAGTCTTACAACTGATCTAAAGCAAATGATAAAGTGAATGTTATTCAGATCAAAATATATTTCTTGGTTGATGAAATATGATTAAAGTATCTTGGTAATATATATACTAAAGATTTAATAAATAACATTTGATTTGATGTTGGAGGGATAATTAAAGTAGTTCCGGTGAATGTTCACACGAATTGAAAACGTTCACAAAAGTGAACACTTTTTGTGTGAGTTCATGAGAAATGAATCGATGAAACTTCGATCACATGACCATGCCCTAGACAAATCAATGTTCGAGAATACGTGTAAACTTCAGAGTGTGAAATTATTGATGTATCATGACTAATGAAGCATTGGTGTTATGAGACTTAATTCTTAAATAAAAACTTGATGATTTTGCAAAAAGTTCCTAATCTATTGGTATTAAATGATATATTCATTGTGTAGATATTTGGTCTGTTATAGTAATATATATGCATATATCTCTTTTATTGGGTATACAAATAAATAATTGAATTCGTCACCAATATCATTTAAATTACACAGAGTGCAACATCGATTCATGCGAGTACTCAAGCGAGCACTGTTTTATTGCCTCCAGTACCTACATCACCTCAGGAGTATTGTGAGGTTAAGTTGAGGGTAATCGATATGACTGCTAAAAGTAACAGTGCTTTGAATAAATTTCCGACTTTAAACTTTTCTAATTGATTCTGACTGAAAACCATTATAATGTAATAGTTCACTGGTATTATAGTTGGAATATGATCTAGCTACAGACGTATCAGTGGGAATGTATTGTTGGCATATAATTACAGGAAGGTATCAGCTTGTAGTTGAGGTAACGGAGGTAGAACCTGCCTTAAACGATCGCCTGTATCCAATTTGCCAATTTGCCGGTAAGAAACCTGTTATCTAACAAATAATGTGTAAGTCTGAATGAAAAGAAATATTAACTTCAGTTAGTGATTTCATCGCTAATATCATTAGAATACGTTTTCATGACAAGCCATTTTGGACACCAAATGTCTGTGCCACTATTTTCCGTTGTACAAAAGAAAGGTAGATTTTCTCACTCGACCAAATAGGCCTTGAAACGTGCAAAAATAGAGCAATTGGCTCTGTAGCTCATCAGACTTTACATTTGATTTTGCTTTAGTGTGCGGCCAATGTGGTTCCCCCCTTAGTTGGGGCCACAGAGTCACAAGAAGCTCAAATTATTAATCCTCACTAGTCAAGGAGTCTGTACACCAAGTTACAGCTTTCTAGGCATCAGCCCTTTGGTGGCCCTGTGGCCCCTATTAGGAGCCACAGGGCCACCAAAATTACAATATATAATCCTCACTAGCCAAGGAGTCTGTACACAAAGTTTCAGCTTTCTGGGACTTATGGTTCTGGAGAAGAAGTCGAAATTCCACAAAGGGTACGGATGGATGCACGGACTCCGGACACCATGCCATGCCATAAGCCCATTGGGCCTTACAGGCCAGATGAGCTAAAATATCTACTTGAAGGTCACCCATTTTGTTCCTAGCTTGGAAACCAAAATGCAAATATCTTCGCGGAATGTCAGTTGTTACCTGTACTTTGCATACTGAACCATGAAATTGACATCTTGGCTGATCCACAGCATGTCAGGGCTTTGAACATTCAGAATAGATACTGAGAGGACGCGAGTTGTTTTTAAAAACATATGGTTTTTGGTTAAAACAATTAAAAGGTTCCTCTGAATTTATATATATTCTTGACACTTTCGGACAAATAACTAAGTGAGGCTAAATTTAAACTTAATCTGTTAAAGTTCTGTAGAAAACGTACATCGAAAACATTTTCAAATTTGCCCTAATTTCCCAAAGCTGTCTGCGTTCTAAACTGGACTGTATTGTGTTCACTTCAAGAGCATGTTCCCATCCTAGTCTGACTTCTTCATGTAACAGGAAACTGAAGTAATATCAGCAGCACAATAGACCGTTAATAAAGTTGCTACAAAGCTCCAAGCAATTTCTCAGATGTGTGTCTATTCTTTGAAGTCTGCTAGTATCAATTGTCCCGAGGTGTAAACGAGATGATCAAACTTTATCAAGCATTGATTATCCATTAATGTTATCGCACTTCTCAATTCAAGCATTTAGATTAGCTAACCATATGAAACATTTTTAAAAATAACACGGCAATATCCGGTGATAGGCCGGGATCCGTCCTATTTCATTTTCATCAAATAACAGCCGTACTGAATGTCTTTATATTTATAAGGAGAAGACTTTTTTCAAAAATTTGGATTGCAAAAAAAATGAATGGGACATTTTAACCCTTACGATGCGGGGCGCGTGATATTTACGGGCCAAATATAAAATGGCACGTAAGCCCTCTTGGCGAAATCCGTAACTTTCAGGATAAGGCTATATATTGACTGCAAGCAGTCTTGGCTGCTCCCGGATATAAAATATCAAACCTTTTCTAAAAAATGATTGAGGGTACCCACCTTGCGGCATTCATATCTCACAAACCAATAGAGATAATTCTATAATTTTTACATCATCGTGTAGACGAGAAAATTGTCTTTATTTCCATGTATCATATGTATATCCGCGCACAAAAATAAAGAAGCGGTTAATCAGGATATAACGGTGGCTGGCACCGGACAAAACAATTCCGCCACGTGGGCTTGTAGAGCAAAAATATAAAGGGTTAAAACATTTCTCATCAGTACACCTTGTTTTTTAATTGATTTTTATGCCTCATCTTTAACCTGATTTTGTCAGAATTTTCATACAAACTAGTGCTATTTGAGTGCCAAGGTCCTCCGTGGACGTACATGTACATTGTTTCCCCCAGAGACGAATATAAAGAATGAATGAATAATTATGTCTAAATTTGAGGGGCTCTTCCAAGCGGCCGCTCAACATGAAACATGACTTTTTTTGACGTAATTAGAAGGATTTCATCATATCATAAATAGAATATCTGTCAATTCCTGACAAATACCACGTTTATCTCATCTCGTGAGGTAGAAAAGTTAACTCGTGAAAATAGAAACTTTCTACCTCACTCGATGAGATAAACATGGTATTAGTCAAGACAGATATCCTCTATGTATCATTTGATCAAACTATCAATGATTTCAATGTAAGTAGATATTACAATTGACTTTGAGGACACCCTCAAAACTAGATAAGCGTTTGCGGGACACAAAAAAAAATGACCCTGACCTTTGATGGATTGAAAAAAAAATCCAAATTTTGTACTTCTCCAAAATTTGTACTTCTCCGAAGGTGATATACATGTATACCAAACGTGAGCTTCATAGGGCAAGAACATAAGTCGGGGCTGCTTTCAGTTTTTGTGCAGTTTCCATCACCGCGGACACTCTCTTTCCAACAGCTATGACTCTTTTCCACCAAGCTTTCCAGAACTCTTTTTAATATTTCACTACATAGGTGTACCACGGGGCAACGGTGAGGGTTCGTGAGTTCGAACCCAAAATGGGTGTAACAACACAGAGGTTGATCTCGACGTGTTATGTCATTAAGTTGAAAACAGGACCTGTCTGCAAAAAATGTTGAACGTAGCCTCCAAAATCGCATGTTGTAAATTTGACAATTTAGAATCTGTATATTACAAATGTGTTCAAAATCTTGCCGCAAAGATAATTTCAGACAGCAGTCACCTTCTCCACAACGAGTACTCCCTCCTACCATCAGGCCGCCGTTACAGACTGCCCCTGTACAGAACAGCCCGTGCCAGGAAGTCTTTCCTGACCGAGCAGCATCAAACTGATGAACTCTAAACACAATGATCCTGATAAATTGTTTTAAAATGCAATGCTGTGATATCGTCCTAAAACTCTTTTTTTTTATGTGTGTCCCTACTTTGTATTATTTATGTATTTATTCTTATCATGCACTTTTGTGATGTCGTTTATGTTGTTCTCTGATCTTAATTTATGTATCTGTGAGATGTACTTTTAAAATGTAAGACAAATTCCCTCAAAGGGTAATAAAATATTATCTTATCTTATTATGGTCGAATAGCTCTTGACAAAGGATCGGTATTGTTTTCACAAGAGCGTGGTTAACATTAAATTGATCAACGGTAAAGAAGAGAACACGGATTCGAATATATTTTTTATTGATTTTAAGTAATATTCATACATACATTAAAAATAGCACTAAAACGATATAGCACTAGTACACATAGTAATATAACTGTTTGCGCCTGTCTGTATTTGGGCGATTACCTACAATTAACATTTTACAAACAGACTTGTGATAAATGGTAATCTTCTGTATGGTAAACCACATGTAACAAATCGGTTGATTGATTGAAATCCTGTGAAATAAGCTTCTCATTGTTGGATTGTGTAAGGCTATCCTTATAGCGCAAATTTGCGAATAAGTCGAATATGTGTTTTGTCAATTTGTGACAGCTGTTTTTGCACAATAATAACTCCCAAAAGGAGTACAATATACTTAACTGCAGTAGTTCTTTCGATTATGTAAACAACCAAAGCAGAATATAACTTCAATTTTAAGTTAAAGTTCAATGTTAAGTTATGAGTGGATCAATAAAATCTATCTTCAGGCGCATAATATCTCAGTTATAACTCTGATTGTATTTGATAACTGCAAAGAGAGTGCTGATCCAGAGCAGTAAACATCTAACGAGATGTGAAACGTTGGGTTCTTTTGTCTGTTTGTTCTCAACATGTTATTAATTGGTTGGATCAGTCTCTCGTCTTTGGATTATTGAAGAGGTCTAGGTCTAATATTGTGTATTTTCTCGAATATGCCTTCATCGATTTGTGACAGCTGTGTTTGTAATTAAAAAAGGAAGAGGACTACATAAATAGTTACTGTTAATGCCACTGCATAGTATACTATCATTAAAAGTTAGTCCATAGGTAATTTGTAACTGGTTCAACAAAGTCTTTTTCTAGCACATTATATATAATTGATATACCCACACTTAAGAGGTGTATCGCTCAACACACCTCCTGTTTAAATCGATTCAAACAAGTGTTGTATTGAGTGATGATCCGAGGGAAGAGTTGGCATAGAAAAAAAAAACCAATATAGACATGACACAACAAAGATAACTTTTGCTTGTATATATCCTTTGTATCTCAGTTGGTGGAGTCGTTGTTTCCCTGGTTCGTTGTTTATAACTCTCAAAACAGTTAAATTCTAAATTTTACAAGTCATTTGAATTGCAAAATTTGAAGATCTTCTCACCTGGTTAAGTGTAGGTGTGCAATTAAAAGTAGGTTTTAGAAAAGTAGAGGTGTATTATGTTATACTGTGTATTTACATAATGTAAACCCTGTAAATGAATGGAATGGATTTATGGTTTTATGTATTATTACCTTATAGTACTTATAAATGCAATTATGATACAGAATGTTTACATGTATGCATGTGAATCCCAACCAAACAAATCAAAAGTGTAACCAAATTTCGAAACATGTTAAGCTAAGCTATGACAGGAACTCACAAGACGAGACAAACACTTTAATCCTGTTGATGTATGGAGGATACTGTTACTCTCAAGGGGACGAAATGATTCACGTGGGATATTATCCTGGAATGAGAAGTTATTCAGGCATTGATATAATGATGCGTCCCAGTGTCTCCATGGCACAAACAAGACTTCATAAAAATATGTCGTCAATTTTAAAATTCAATTCATCATGAAAGATGAAATTGTCTTTGGGTCAGAAACAAAATTACAATCCACTTGCCTTGCTTATCTTATGTCTATCATTGATGTTCTGCTCTCGGTTATCCTATGGACCCACAGCATCTCTCGATAGCTACAAATAATGAGTATGACATTCTTAATTGTATGCCTGTTCAGATACACGAGGGAGAGGGATAATAAAACAGTGTGTTCAGTCTCATGTTTGGTCATAATTTTTGGAATTGGAATAGAACATTTAAAAATGAATATATTTGTATAATATGATATAATATAAAACATCTTAAGAGAAATCAATTTGTTCACGCATGTTGTCTGTAAGTTGGTTAAAAAAACAAGTGTTCGCCACAAACACGGCAATATCCCCCGCCGTTGAGATATTTTGAAATAATTGTAACGATAAGCAAATGCATTATTCCTGTTGACATTAAGTGCAATGGTTCAAGATCTATGGGTGTTTCAAGGGTTTGAAATGTGGACAAAGTGCCTTGGTGACTTTGAAAATAAAGTTGAGGTCATCGAAATTGACTTGCGTCTGCATAATCCCTCAATGTAAGCTGTGACTGAAGACATTTGGTGCAACAGTTCATGAGAAATCACATAAGTAAGTTTCAAAAGTAGCCAAAGTGCTGTAAACACCTTGAAAAAAGGAAAAGGTCATCCAAAGTGACTGGTGTCTGCACAAGCCCTCAATGTAGGCTGTGACCAAATTTGAAGACATTTGTTGCAACAGTTCATAAAAGATAAGGTGTTTCAAAAATCTAAGTGCTGTAGTAACCTTGAAAATAAACGTCATGGTCATCCAAACTGGCTGGTGTCTGCACAATCCCCATGTGTAGGCTGTGACCAAATGTGAAGACATTGAGGGCAAAGGTTCATGAGATATCGCGTTACCAAGCGTGTCAAAAGTAACCAATGGGCCGTAGTAACCTTAGATGTAAGGTCAAGGTCACGCTGGTGTCTACATAATCCCCAAATATAGGGTGTGACCAAATTTAAAGTCATAAGGTGCAGTGGTTCATAAGAGTTTGAATCCGAACGTATGTACAGATGGACGGACGTCGCTGAACACAATGTCCCCCAATCTGCGTCGCGGTGGGGTCAACAAGCAAAAGGGCAATTGTCACTTTCCTATCGTCGAGATTTCTGAATGGCATTTTTTTAAAGGCATGTTTTTCAAAAGCGTCAACGCTTTGAAATTAAAAACTTTGTCAAGTTGGTTCTCTGAAGACATGAAACAACCCTGTTTCAACCGTAACTAACACATTTGTAGCTTAATCTATCATGCAATTTATATGAAATCGTTTCTATAGCCCCTTATCTCTTTACAATTGAGGTAATGGACAATTTATACTATATTTTTGCAGCATATGTGCTTTTTATCGGAAAGTATTTGCATGAACCTAATAGTACTTGTCGTGATAAATCTACACTCTGATAGTGTAAAAAATAACAGTGCCGAACATAGAGCTTGTTTTGGAATTAATCCGCCTTGCACAAATTAAATACAGTAAATCGCATTATTGCACATAAACTTCGATTAAACCTTATTTCTTTAATGCCTTACTTCCTTTGCAGTAAGATTTCATTAGAGTACATTATTGAGTTACAGCCGGTAATGCCAACTTTAAAACAAAGTTAGAACCTTTTAATAGGGAATGTTATTTTAAATCTGATTCTTTACTTGATACATGAAAATAAAATAGAAATGGAGCCATTGGTTATGTAGCTCATCAGGCTTCACATTCACTTGTGCTGTAGAGTGAGGCCAATGTGGTTCCCACTTTGTAGGAGCAATAGGCCATCTCAATATTCATCTTTATTTTCAAGAGCAACGAAAGACTAAGCCGATGTTATGGAGAGTCAAGTAGTTCCTGGTGTTCATATTCAGAATTCCATTAAACGTTTACATACATTTTGAAGAGATTTTTTGTGGACAGAAATATAATTCGTTTATCTATTACCTATTATTTTTTCACATGGCTTTTTGAAAAGGAAAAAAAAGACAATTATCAACATTTTATTGAGTCTGATAACCTACTTAGAAATTTGTAATGTTTTTTCCTTTTCTCACCATTTCAAATTCACAATGAGAACATCAAGCCTTGTGCTCATTCAATTCTAACATGGGACAACAGGAAAGAAGAACTTTCAATAAACATCCGTTATTAAGAAAACCATTTAGCATTGAGTACTCCTGGATCTAATTAAGCGTTCTCCCTATGCCCTAAGGGCCCTGTCACACTTAAAAGCGTATAACAAGTGCGTTTGAGTTGCGTATGGATTTTTTCCCATACGCAACCAGTACGCTGAAAAATGTACCGTATTTTGCCTTACTTGTACCGCACGTGGACCGATTGATTTACGAACTTTGCATTTTCTTTGCCTTGCTGGTGCGTTGGAGATGCATATGATTTGCGTGTCCCCACTTTATTGTATCAGATGCTTGCATATGCAGAGCGCATATATATCTTACTCTAGAACATAGCACACAACTTATGTCTACCGCATGCCTTGCGCAAACATAGCGAACATATTATGCTGCGTTTTCACATAATTGTCAATCCTTTCTTTTTTTTAAGTAAGTTTTCGTAGGTAATATATATATATACAAAAGAATCCCGCGAAAACGAAAGGCTTGTGACCAATTGCAAGAAAATTTATCTAAACAAAAGTGTACTGAATAAAGTTAAGTTTACTGAATTCATTTCTGTATCACATGTGATTAAAAGGAATTCCAAGTCCGCAGTTACTTGATCATTTCTGTACCAATACATACCCCTCGATTTCGATATTGAAACTTTAAGAACTTCTATATAAAAAAATACATCCTTCTCCCCATCAAACTTTAGGTCGGATCTTTTCTGTTACATGCACCCACCCTCTCCGATTTGTTTACTCAAAATGTCATGCTTAAATAATAGCATCGGTTTCATTCTGTCGCTTTTGGTCCGGACCTGCCTTATTCAAGGATGAGAGAAATTGCCATACGCAACTCGTACACAGCGAGTATATGCTGACTTCTGTGAAGAGTTTGTGGCCTGATTGGAAACAGCAAGGATATCCTCCCTGTGCCAGATCCTTCTCCAATATACTATTCTAATGTCGGGCTCTCTCTCTCTCTCAAGGGCATTCGGAAGCTGCATTCTGCACTTGATATGTTTTTCCTCAGTCTAAGTAAACCTAGGCTCAATAATACTCGCTTTACTTCCATACTGAGTCTAGCGAGATACAAATAGAGGTCGCGTATGCCGACCTTTCGGCGACCCTCCAACGTTATATGTGCGAAAGCAGACTATTGCCGCTTGGTAAGACGATATTTGATTGGTAAATTCTATAAGTCAGCTGACACGAGCCGTTACTACGCCTAGCTAGATTCAGTATGGGAATTTAGCGATTATTATTGAGGGTAGTTTACTTAGACTGATATTGCCTCTCTTTGGACTTATTGAGATAGATTGAGTGAGTGAGTTGAGGTTTAACGTGTTGTCAGCAGTTTTCAGCTTTTAACACGTGTTATTCAGAGTTATCATTCAGAGTTGTCACAAAGATATTATGCGGCTGAATATAGAGTCGTGGAACAACTAATATCTAAACTTTAAGCTTATACTAAACATTGACATTATACATTGCTTTGGTTCCTTTAATAACCAGTTTAGTATTCTCTACTCTTGGAGTTTTTTAGTGCAAACAATAGATTTTACAGATTCAGAAAACAATGTTCGAGAAAATAAACAATATAAGACCTAGACCATAATCGATAATCGATCAATGAGAGGATATTTTACCAAAATCTGAATCAATTTCTATCTTTTTGGTCTTGACAAACAACAGACTTTAATTTATCACAAGTCTGTCCATTTAGGAACACTCTGAATAAAGTTAATTGCCCATAAACTAACTATTCAACGTTAGAAATCAGACAGATATATTAGATTCAGTCAGCTGGAAACAATTACTCACAGACAAATTGTCTAGCAAAACAGATTTACCAACACTTAATTCGCAGAGAGGTCAGCATTGAAGGATTGTGTCAGAAACAGTTTTGTTTGATGAAATGCTATCCTGATATTTGGAGCTCTTGCAATATTTCATTGCCAAGGAAATCACGTTTGTGTATCTTTATTATGTACTTGTCAATAGAAAACATAATTCCACTCACGTTTAGAACCGGAAACATATATATTTAGTATTGCATTTAATAAACACTTAATGCGAATGTTAATTAAATTTTGACGTGAATCACATAACTTGAATTTACAAAAACAACGTTTTTCAAAAGAAATTTGTCCTTATAGTGAACTGGTTTGTAAAAATTTGGCTTTGGGACTGTTTGACGATGAATATGATATTTTGCTTATATGTCCGTTTTATAAACGATATAGATCTGATTTTTTATTACAGCCTTCCTTCTACTGTTAAATTCCAAGCTCTCACGAGGGTACAAAATACAACTGCTCTCAAGAAGATATGTATATTTCTAAAGCTGAGCTTACACAATATCATTTATATATATATATATGGCCTTCAATTCTGTTTAATTCAATTCCACGAACTCCATATGCAATTTTATATCCAAATCATGATGAATATTTATACACTGTCAAACGTTAAGCACCCCTGATTCGCTGTATATTTGAAACATCATACATAAACCATAGATTCAGTATATAAATGGACGAAATGAAATTGATTGTTCCATTAATAGAAACCCAATGTTTGACCCTTGACTCGCCCCTATGTATACTCATTATGTCATGCTGGTTTTTTTTCAATAAAATCAGCGATGACATTTCTACAGCTTTGATCAAGACTTGTCTTTTCCCAGGCTTCTCTAAGTTTGTCTGCGCTAAACTGGTGTTGAACAAGCACCTAGCTTGGGTCCTTTCAGACCGTTGTGGAGAGGAAAGTCCTGAAATATATTTTTTATTTTGTTTTCCTCGAAGCACGGTCGGTTTTAATCAGACTGGGAGTTTTTACACAAAGTTTCTCGACTTTATGCTTCTGAAAATGCACAACGTTTACAGACGGATGGACGGACGCATTACAGGTCAGATGAGTTAAAATGTAAAATAGGAATAGCGCGCCCTACTTACGCATCAGAGAATACTATATTTGTGAGAAAATCCTTGAAATCTGCGATGGTCTTTGCAGGCCTGTCAGATAATATTGACAGCGCAGTGGCAAATACCATAACAAAACATTTATCTTAACAATAGACAACAGTTCACATGGACAAGATAATTCAAACTTCAACTAAGAAAGATAACACAGGATTAAGAGTCCAGACATGCCACCCTTTGACATTTCTATCTTCTCTCCATGAGGGAGTCATCTATATGCAAATAATGCCACATTCAAGATGCCGACTTGGCGAGATAGATAGCTATTAATCATTCAGTTATGTTAAGGCGATAGTAGGCGAATCTCACCGTAAAACGGTAATCAAAGCCTTGAAAATGTCGCTGCCACAATCTTTCTCCTTCAATACTCTTTGATCAGATTCTTAAACTGCCCCATCTACCCAGGAAGTTTGTACATTAATTATGTAATTCATGAATAAGCATGTTTTCACTTTTTTTATGTCCATAAATTGTCGCTCTTGTTTACTTATTATAACATAATGATCATGTTTGGACGTATCAGCAATGATGCCACTTATCAGGCAATTAACTGATTACATGTCTAATATACTTTTCATTTTCTACTCTTTGAGAGGTTTGAAGTGATTTGATTTATCTCATATCATTAATGCATGTACATGTACACTTTAAACGATCATAAAGTGTCGCATACAAGAAAGATCAAAGGCACATCTTATCTGTCATATCCCATATTATCATTGTCTCTCCACTAAAAACAATCAATAATATCAGCATTTATTACTCACCCGTGTAAGATATCGCAGTGTAATTTATAAATGGCAATATTAAACTAATGTAATAACACAATTGAAGTATGACATCACAGTAGTGCGTTGTTGTGACGTCATTGTGGAAGCGCGCCGTAGCAATGGCTGCCGAGTCCCGGTAGAGTTCGTTTCAGCAAATTTTCGCCAGTTTTGCTTGATTTTGAGGGCAAGTAATAATCAAAATAACAAAATCCCTTTCATTGAACTATTTCTATGATACTCGTGAATGATTTGGTATCAAAATCGCTTTCGCTCGTTTGATACATAATCATTCACTCGTCTAATAAAAATAGTATCAAATGGAAGGTCGTTTAGTATCCTCTATGTATGGACGATCGGCAGTTGACGACGTTCTTCATAACAATCTTTGCTTACAGTTTCCAATAGTATAATTTAGATGAGAGAAAGGTGTTTAAGAAGAACAAACAAACACACAATCACATAACTTCTTTGTCACGAAATAAACCAATTGTCAGATCTGAGAGAGAGAGAATTTGTTTATTTATGTCTCATCTCATACAAACAAGATTGACTCATGAAAAAATACAATGAAAGATGTATGAGCCGCCATAGGGCTACAAGAGACAACTACAATATAATAACATAAAATGTTGCAATAAAAATATATTAAAATGTAAATAAGCAGTCCTGTGAATGACGAGGTGACGATGCAACCTCTTCTCATACAAATCAAGACAGACATTGTTGTTATTGCCTCGTGTACTCTAGTGACGTTAGTGGTGTCATCTGGTTAAGTTGAGGTAATCCATATGATTGCTGTGGTTACATTGCTTTGAATAATTGCCGATATTTAACTTCACTAATTTCGTTTGATAGGAAAGCATTAACTTCAAAAGTTCGCTAAGAACATAGTCGAAATATAACCCCGCTACAGGCATATCAGTTAGATCGTGTAGCAGCCATATAAAGGAAGTATAAGTATCTGTTTATATTTGAATGAATGAACTGAGGTATCCAGGGTGTCGGCTAGAAAATCCTTACTGCAGAAATAATGTGTGAGTCTAAATAAATGAACCATTACCGTATTGCTAACGTCATAAGAATTTATTGACATAACGAGGTGAATGTTAGTTTGTGGCCTGATTGGAAACAGCAAGGATATCCTCCCTGTGCCAGATCCTTCTCCAATATACTATTCTAATGTCGGGCTCTCTCTCTCTCTCAAGGGCATTCGGAAGCTGCATTCTGCACTTGATATGTTTTTCCTCAGTCTAAGTAAACCTAGGCTCAATAATACTCGCTTTACTTCCATACTGAGTCTAGCGAGATACAAATAGAGGTCGCGTATGCCGACCTTTCAGCGACCCTCCAACGTTATATGTGCGAAAGCAGACTATTGCCGCTTGGTAAGACGATATTTGATTGGTCAATTCTATAAGTCAGCTGACACGAGCCGTTACTACGCCTAGCTAGATTCAGTATGGGAATTTAGCGATTATTATTGAGGGTAGTTTACTAAGACTGATATTGCCTCTCTTTGGACTTATTGAGATAGATTGAGTGAGTGAGTTGAGGTTTAACGTGTTGTCAGCAGTTTTCAGCTTTTAACACGTGTTATTCAGAGTTATCATTCAGAGTTGTCACAAAGATATTATGCGGCTGAATATAGAGTCGTGGAACAACTAATATCTAAACTTTAAGCTTATACTAAACATTGACATTATACATTGCTTTGGTTCCTTTAATAACCAGTTTAGTATTCTCTACTCTTGGAGTTTTTTAGTGCAAACAATAGATTTTACAGATTCAGAAAACAATGTTCGAGAAAATAAACAATATAAGACCTAGACCATAATCGATAATCGATCAATGAGAGGATATTTTACCAAAATCTGAATCAATTTCTATCTTTTTGGTCTTGACAAACAACAGACTTTAATTTATCACAAGTCTGTCCATTTAGGAACACTCTGAATAAAGTTAATTGCCCATAAACTAACTATTCAACGTTAGAAATCAGACAGATATATTAGATTCAGTCAGCTGGAAACAATTACTCACAGACAAATTGTCTAGCAAAACAGATTTACCAACACTTAATTCGCAGAGAGGTCAGCATTGAAGGATTGTGTCAGAAACAGTTTTGTTTGATGAAATGCTATCCTGATATTTGGAGCTCTTGCAATATTTCATTGCCAAGGAAATCACGTTTGTGTATCTTTATTATGTACTTGTCAATAGAAAACATAATTCCACTCACGTTTAGAACCGGAAACATATATATTTAGTATTGCATTTAATAAACACTTAATGCGAATGTTAATTAAATTTTGACGTGAATCACATAACTTGAATTTACAAAAACAACGTTTTTCAAAAGAAATTTGTCCTTATAGTGAACTGGTTTGTAAAAATTTGGCTTTGGGACTGTTTGACGATGAATATGATATTTTGCTTATATGTCCGTTTTATAAACGATATAGATCTGATTTTTTATTACAGCCTTCCTTCTACTGTTAAATTCCAAGCTCTCACGAGGGTACAAAATACAACTGCTCTCAAGAAGATATGTATATTTCTAAAGCTGAGCTTACACAATATCATTTATATATATATATATGGCCTTCAATTCTGTTTAATTCAATTCCACGAACTCCATATGCAATTTTATATCCAAATCATGATGAATATTTATACACTGTCAAACGTTAAGCACCCCTGATTCGCTGTATATTTGAAACATCATACATAAACCATAGATTCAGTATATAAATGGACGAAATGAAATTGATTGTTCCATTAATAGAAACCCAATGTTTGACCCTTGACTCGCCCCTATGTATACTCATTATGTCATGCTGGTTTTTTTTCAATAAAATCAGCGATGACATTTCTACAGCTTTGATCAAGACTTGTCTTTTCCCAGGCTTCTCTAAGTTTGTCTGCGCTAAACTGGTGTTGAACAAGCACCTAGCTTGGGTCCTTTCAGACCGTTGTGGAGAGGAAAGTCCTGAAATATATTTTTTATTTTGTTTTCCTCGAAGCACGGTCGGTTTTAATCAGACTGGGAGTTTTTACACAAAGTTTCTCGACTTTATGCTTCTGAAAATGCACAACGTTTACAGACGGATGGACGGACGCATTACAGGTCAGATGAGTTAAAATGTAAAATAGGAATAGCGCGCCCTACTTACGCATCAGAGAATACTATATTTGTGAGAAAATCCTTGAAATCTGCGATGGTCTTTGCAGGCCTGTCAGATAATATTGACAGCGCAGTGGCAAATACCATAACAAAACATTTATCTTAACAATAGACAACAGTTCACATGGACAAGATAATTCAAACTTCAACTAAGAAAGATAACACAGGATTAAGAGTCCAGACATGCCACCCTTTGACATTTCTATCTTCTCTCCATGAGGGAGTCATCTATATGCAAATAATGCCACATTCAAGATGCCGACTTGGCGAGATAGATAGCTATTAATCATTCAGTTATGTTAAGGCGATAGTAGGCGAATCTCACCGTAAAACGGTAATCAAAGCCTTGAAAATGTCGCTGCCACAATCTTTCTCCTTCAATACTCTTTGATCAGATTCTTAAACTGCCCCATCTACCCAGGAAGTTTGTACATTAATTATGTAATTCATGAATAAGCATGTTTTCACTTTTTTTATGTCCATAAATTGTCGCTCTTGTTTACTTATTATAACATAATGATCATGTTTGGACGTATCAGCAATGATGCCACTTATCAGGCAATTAACTGATTACATGTCTAATATACTTTTCATTTTCTACTCTTTGAGAGGTTTGAAGTGATTTGATTTATCTCATATCATTAATGCATGTACATGTACACTTTAAACGATCATAAAGTGTCGCATACAAGAAAGATCAAAGGCACATCTTATCTGTCATATCCCATATTATCATTGTCTCTCCACTAAAAACAATCAATAATATCAGCATTTATTACTCACCCGTGTAAGATATCGCAGTGTAATTTATAAATGGCAATATTAAACTAATGTAATAACACAATTGAAGTATGACATCACAGTAGTGCGTTGTTGTGACGTCATTGTGGAAGCGCGCCGTAGCAATGGCTGCCGAGTCCCGGTAGAGTTCGTTTCAGCAAATTTTCGCCAGTTTTGCTTGATTTTGAGGGCAAGTAATAATCAAAATAACAAAATCCCTTTCATTGAACTATTTCTATGATACTCGTGAATGATTTGGTATCAAAATCGCTTTCGCTCGTTTGATACATAATCATTCACTCGTCTAATAAAAATAGTATCAAATGGAAGGTCGTTTAGTATCCTCTATGTATGGACGATCGGCAGTTGACGACGTTCTTCATAACAATCTTTGCTTACAGTTTCCAATAGTATAATTTAGATGAGAGAAAGGTGTTTAAGAAGAACAAACAAACACACAATCACATAACTTCTTTGTCACGAAATAAACCAATTGTCAGATCTGAGAGAGAGAGAATTTGTTTATTTATGTCTCATCTCATACAAACAAGATTGACTCATGAAAAAATACAATGAAAGATGTATGAGCCGCCATAGGGCTACAAGAGACAACTACAATATAATAACATAAAATGTTGCAATAAAAATATATTAAAATGTAAATAAGCAGTCCTGTGAATGACGAGGTGACGATGCAACCTCTTCTCATACAAATCAAGACAGACATTGTTGTTATTGCCTCGTGTACTCTAGTGACGTTAGTGGTGTCATCTGGTTAAGTTGAGGTAATCCATATGATTGCTGTGGTTACATTGCTTTGAATAATTGCCGATATTTAACTTCACTAATTTCGTTTGATAGGAAAGCATTAACTTCAAAAGTTCGCTAAGAACATAGTCGAAATATAACCCAGCTACAGGCATATCAGTTAGATCGTGTAGCAGCCATATAAAGGAAGTATAAGTATCTGTTTATATTTGAATGAATGAACTGAGGTATCCAGGGTGTCGGCTAGAAAATCCTTACTGCAGAAATAATGTGTGAGTCTAAATAAATGAACCATTACCGTATTGCTAACGTCATAAGAATTTATTGACATAACGAGGTGAATGTTAGTTTGTGGCCTGATTGGAAACAGCAAGGATATCCTCCCTGTGCCAGATCCTTCTCCAATATACTATTCTAATGTCGGGCTCTCTCTCTCTCTCAAGGGCATTCGGAAGCTGCATTCTGCACTTGATATGTTTTTCCTCAGTCTAAGTAAACCTAGGCTCAATAATACTCGCTTTACTTCCATACTGAGTCTAGCGAGATACAAATAGAGGTCGCGTATGCCGACCTTTCAGCGACCCTCCAACGTTATATGTGCGAAAGCAGACTATTGCCGCTTGGTAAGACGATATTTGATTGGTCAATTCTATAAGTCAGCTGACACGAGCCGTTACTACGCCTAGCTAGATTCAGTATGGGAATTTAGCGATTATTATTGAGGGTAGTTTACTAAGACTGATATTGCCTCTCTTTGGACTTATTGAGATAGATTGAGTGAGTGAGTTGAGGTTTAACGTGTTGTCAGCAGTTTTCAGCTTTTAACACGTGTTATTCAGAGTTATCATTCAGAGTTGTCACAAAGATATTATGCGGCTGAATATAGAGTCGTGGAACAACTAATATCTAAACTTTAAGCTTATACTAAACATTGACATTATACATTGCTTTGGTTCCTTTAATAACCAGTTTAGTATTCTCTACTCTTGGAGTTTTTTAGTGCAAACAATAGATTTTACAGATTCAGAAAACAATGTTCGAGAAAATAAACAATATAAGACCTAGACCATAATCGATAATCGATCAATGAGAGGATATTTTACCAAAATCTGAATCAATTTCTATCTTTTTGGTCTTGACAAACAACAGACTTTAATTTATCACAAGTCTGTCCATTTAGGAACACTCTGAATAAAGTTAATTGCCCATAAACTAACTATTCAACGTTAGAAATCAGACAGATATATTAGATTCAGTCAGCTGGAAACAATTACTCACAGACAAATTGTCTAGCAAAACAGATTTACCAACACTTAATTCGCAGAGAGGTCAGCATTGAAGGATTGTGTCAGAAACAGTTTTGTTTGATGAAATGCTATCCTGATATTTGGAGCTCTTGCAATATTTCATTGCCAAGGAAATCACGTTTGTGTATCTTTATTATGTACTTGTCAATAGAAAACATAATTCCACTCACGTTTAGAACCGGAAACATATATATTTAGTATTGCATTTAATAAACACTTAATGCGAATGTTAATTAAATTTTGACGTGAATCACATAACTTGAATTTACAAAAACAACGTTTTTCAAAAGAAATTTGTCCTTATAGTGACTGGTTTGTAAAAATTTGGCTTTGGGACTGTTTGACGATGAATATGATATTTTGCTTATATGTCCGTTTTATAAACGATATAGATCTGATTTTTTATTACAGCCTTCCTTCTACTGTTAAATTCCAAGCTCTCACGAGGGTACAAAATACAACTGCTCTCAAGAAGATATGTATATTTCTAAAGCTGAGCTTACACAATATCATTTATATATATATATATGGCCTTCAATTCTGTTTAATTCAATTCCACGAACTCCATATGCAATTTTATATCCAAATCATGATGAATATTTATACACTGTCAAACGTTAAGCACCCCTGATTCGCTGTATATTTGAAACATCATACATAAACCATAGATTCAGTATATAAATGGACGAAATGAAATTGATTGTTCCATTAATAGAAACCCAATGTTTGACCCTTGACTCGCCCCTATGTATACTCATTATGTCATGCTGGTTTTTTTTCAATAAAATCAGCGATGACATTTCTACAGCTTTGATCAAGACTTGTCTTTTCCCAGGCTTCTCTAAGTTTGTCTGCGCTAAACTGGTGTTGAACAAGCACCTAGCTTGGGTCCTTTCAGACCGTTGTGGAGAGGAAAGTCCTGAAATATATTTTTTATTTTGTTTCCCTCGAAGCACGGTCGGTTTTAATCAGACTGGGAGTTTTTACACAAAGTTTCTCGACTTTATGCTTCTGAAAATGCACAACGTTTACAGACGGATGGACGGACGCATTACAGGTCAGATGAGTTAAAATGTAAAATAGGAATAGCGCGCCCTACTTACGCATCAGAGAATACTATATTTGTGAGAAAATCCTTGAAATCTGCGATGGTCTTTGCAGGCCTGTCAGATAATATTGACAGCGCAGTGGCAAATACCATAACAAAACATTTATCTTAACAATAGACAACAGTTCACATGGACAAGATAATTCAAACTTCAACTAAGAAAGATAACACAGGATTAAGAGTCCAGACATGCCACCCTTTGACATTTCTATCTTCTCTCCATGAGGGAGTCATCTATATGCAAATAATGCCACATTCAAGATGCCGACTTGGCGAGATAGATAGCTATTAATCATTCAGTTATGTTAAGGCGATAGTAGGCGAAGGTAATCAAAGCCTTGAAAATGTCGCTGCCACAATCTTTCTCCTTCAATACTCTTTGATCAGATTCTTAAACTGCCCCATCTACCCAGGAAGTTTGTACATTAATTATGTAATTCATGAATAAGCATGTTTTCACTTTTTTTATGTCCATAAATTGTCGCTCTTGTTTACTTATTATAACATAATGATCATGTTTGGACGTATCAGCAATGATGCCACTTATCAGGCAATTAACTGATTACATGTCTAATATACTTTTCATTTTCTACTCTTTGAGAGGTTTGAAGTGATTTGATTTATCTCATATCATTAATGCATGTACATGTACACTTTAAACGATCATAAAGTGTCGCATACAAGAAAGATCAAAGGCACATCTTATCTGTCATATCCCATATTATCATTGTCTCTCCACTAAAAACAATCAATAATATCAGCATTTATTACTCACCCGTGTAAGATATCGCAGTGTAATTTATAAATGGCAATATTAAACTAATGTAATAACACAATTGAAGTATGACATCACAGTAGTGCGTTGTTGTGACGTCATTGTGGAAGCGCGCCGTAGCAATGGCTGCCGAGTCCCGGTAGAGTTCGTTTCAGCAAATTTTCGCCAGTTTTGCTTGATTTTGAGGGCAAGTAATAATCAAAATAACAAAATCCCTTTCATTGAACTATTTCTATGATACTCGTGAATGATTTGGTATCAAAATCGCTTTCGCTCGTTTGATACATAATCATTCACTCGTCTAATAAAAATAGTATCAAATGGAAGGTCGTTTAGTATCCTCTATGTATGGACGATCGGCAGTTGACGACGTTCTTCATAACAATCTTTGCTTACAGTTTCCAATAGTATAATTTAGATGAGAGAAAGGTGTTTAAGAAGAACAAACAAACACACAATCACATAACTTCTTTGTCACGAAATAAACCAATTGTCAGATCTGAGAGAGAGAGAATTTGTTTATTTATGTCTCATCTCATACAAACAAGATTGACTCATGAAAAAATACAATGAAAGATGTATGAGCCGCCATAGGGCTACAAGAGACAACTACAATATAATAACATAAAATGTTGCAATAAAAATATATTAAAATGTAAATAAGCAGTCCTGTGAATGACGAGGTGACGATGCAACCTCTTCTCATACAAATCAAGACAGACATTGTTGTTATTGCCTCGTGTACTCTAGTGACGTTAGTGGTGTCATCTGGTTAAGTTGAGGTAATCCATATGATTGCTGTGGTTACATTGCTTTGAATAATTGCCGATATTTAACTTCACTAATTTCGTTTGATAGGAAAGCATTAACTTCAAAAGTTCGCTAAGAACATAGTCGAAATATAACCCAGCTACAGGCATATCAGTTAGATCGTGTAGCAGCCATATAAAGGAAGTATAAGTATCTGTTTATATTTGAATGAATGAACTGAGGTATCCAGGGTGTCGGCTAGAAAATCCTTACTGCAGAAATAATGTGTGAGTCTAAATAAATGAACCATTACCGTATTGCTAACGTCATAAGAATTTATTGACATAACGAGGTGAATGTTAGCATAATTTAAATGTGCTGATTCAATGAACAATGTAAATACATTGTCGACTTAATTTTTTAAAATCGGATTGCAGTCATTGCAAGTCATAGTGGACATAAAGAAACATGTAATACTCTGTCACGTGTAAAAATTGTGAGAATATCATAAAATATAAGAATTATAAGAATACACCTGATTTTTAGCTCATCTGGCCTGTAAGGCCCGATGGGCTTATGGCATGGCATGGTGTCCGGCGTCCGTCCGTCCGTCCGTAAACTTTGTGGAATTTCGACTTCTTCTCCAGAACCATAAGGCCTAGAAAACTTAAACTTGGTGTACAGACTCCTTGACTAGTGAGGATTAAACATTGTAGCTTTGGTGGCCCTGTGGCCCCTAATAAGGGCCACATGGGCCACGCCCTAAAAAGCTATTTTCATCTTCTTCTCCAGAACAATAAGGCCTAGAAAGCTGAAACTTTGTGTACAGACTCCTTGACTAGTGAGGATTATAAATTGTAGCTTTGGTGGCCCTGTGACCCCTAATAAGGGCCACAGGGACCAAGCCCTTAAAACCTATTTTCATCTTCTTCTCCAGAACCATAAGGCCTAGAAAGCTTAAACTTGGTGTACAGACTCCTTGACTAGTGAGGATTAAAAATTGTAGCTTTGGTGGCCCTGTGGCCCCTAATAAGGGCCACAGGGGCCACACCCTAAAAAGCTATTTTCATCTTCTTCTCCAGAACAATAAGGCCTAGAAAGCTGAAACTTTGTGTACAGACTCCTTGACAAGTGAAGATTAATAAATTGTAGCTTTGGTGGCCCTGTGACCCCTAATAAGGGCCACAGGTACCACGCCCTAAAAACCTATTTTCATCTTCTTCTCTTGAAGCATTAGGCCTAGAAACCTTAGACTAAGTGTACAGACTCCTTGACTAGTGATGATTATAAATTGTAGCTTTGGTGGCCCTGTGGCCCCTAATAAGGGCCACAGGGGCCACGTCCTAAAATGCTATTTTCATCTTCTTCTCCAGAACAATAAGGCCTAGAAAGCTGAAACTTTGTGTACAGACTCCTTGACTAGTGAGGATTGGAAATTGTAGCTTTGGTGGCCCTGTGACCCCTAATAAGGGCCACAGGGGCCATGCCCTTAAAACCTATTTTCATCTTCTTCTCCAGAACCATAAGGCCTAGAAAGCTTAAACTTGGTGTACAGACTCCTTGACTAGTGAGGATTAAAAATTGTAGCTTTGGTGGCCCTGTGACCCCTAATAAGGGCCACAGGGACCAAGCCCTTAAAACTTATTTCATCTTCTTCTCCAGAACCATAAGGCCTAGAAAGCTTAAACTTGGTGTACAGACTCCTTGACTAGTGAGGATAGTGAAGATTAATAATTGTAGATTTTGTGACCCTGTAGCCCCTACTAAGGGGGAAACACATTGGCCACACCCTAAAGCAAAATCAAATATATACAGCCTGATGAGCTACAGAGCCAATGGCTCTATTTTTTACCATAACACCTGACCATAGATTTTCACGATTTATACATGAGAGGGAGACAGTATGGAGGTCGTTCAGTTAAAAGAATAAAGTCGCTCGTGGACAGTCATTTCCTGTCACTATGAAAGGTTTTTAAAAAAATTCAAAATGCACTAAGACACTTGCAACTTTATTTTTAAAAGATGCGGAGTAACAACACAAACAAAAAAGTCAATCACGACAAACTTGTAGATCTACCATAAAACTCTGGAAAATCAACAACACATGCAGCCTGCAATAACTGAGATTGATACCGGCATCGCACAAAGGTTTTATGTATGTATTAGAGATGGTTTGTGATTTCAAAATAATTACATACATGATTATTGTGTAATAAGTCTGGCAATCTCTGATTTATATCTTTATTTGGTCAATGGTTTATTTCATCCAATTAGATAGGGAGCATGAAGTTATGGTATACGATATTGAATTGAGCTTGATTCGTCTTATCAATGTTGTAATATGTGATTATAAATAATGTGAATCCTGATGGAAGGGAAATAAAATGATTGTTAGTCGACTCAGATAACCATTAAGTAGAAAATAGCTGACGCTGAGTTTATCAAACTCGTAATTATTTTACGGTAAACGTTTATGTACGCAGTTTTTTATCTAAACAATCTATTTCTTTCTAAATAAAAAAGTGATGTCCATCTATTATAATGATACAATATTGATCCCACAAAGGTGTTTGAAATATAACAATTAATGCTTTTTAAGAGCTTAAAAAAACCAATAAGTTGTGATTAAAGGGGCAGTAGCACGTTTTTTGATAGTTTTATATTTTAAAATTTTCACTGATAATTGTAAGTTTATGCTTAATGTTGATTTTTATTAAAAATCTCATTACAAAGGCTTATCATCCATAGTCAGTGGACAAAGTATGAAGATTTAAATAAAATCCATTGGCGGCCATTTTGCATGAACACCTTTAATTCATTTTGTGTAAGAAAAAGGAATTGCATAACTTAACTTTACGTTATATATTTAAATTATTACTGTTCCATTTAGTTTAAATACATTGTCTTTCATTGCCTCTGAATGGTATAACGAATTTATCTTACCGAATTTTTAAACGAAAAAGCATATAATATGAATCGAAGTTAAAGAGTAAGGAAAACGGTAACTGCTTAAGTCATTTTACTATAGTTTGTTCAAAGCTTGTCGGTTGATGTAACCAGCTTGATCATGTGTACGAGGTAACATACATTGTACATTTCAAGACGCTCAATCTGCACGCTTTTTTCATGTTTTTTTTTATTTGCCGGGGTATAAGTGATTTATCACCTCGCTGAAGAGTATCAGTATTTATCCAGGGTCACATGGACCAATCAGAGATCGCGATTCTTACATGAGGTAGGATATTAAACTTTTTTTTTTTTATCACTCAAACACATTGTTATATGACCACTAAATAAACTTGTACATGTCTGAAAAAAACACTGAATTGAGAGTTTCAACATGATTATTTGGATTTTAATGTCACATTTGTCACGTCCTGAAATTCTGTGCTATGAGGGCATTGTGATCAACATTTTACTCCATTTTAGGGTGAAACATTATTAACGTAATACATTTATAGAAAACCTTGAATGATAGTGAGGAAACTGATCCACATCCCATATTGTCTTTCACCCATAGGCTTGATTAACAATGCACATAAATTATCATTACGAACAAGTTGCAATTGGTGTTAGCATTAACAGCTACAGTAAAAAGATAACTGAGAGAGGCAGTGGCACGTTTTAGGGGAAATATAAGATAATGTTTGGAAAATGAAAATGAAAATAAATGATTCCAATTGAAATACAATGTACTTAAACTAAATGAAGCAGTCGTAAATCAAAAATATATTTGACAGTTCAGCCATGTGAAAAAAAATTCAAGTTCAGCCATGCGATACCTGTTTTCTAATAAACAATGAATTTAAGGTGTATACATAAAAATGGACGCCAATGGACTTTTGGTGAATCTTTATAATTTGTTATCTGATTATGGATGGTTGGTTTGTGTAATGAGATTTTTGAAACTTTTAAAATGATACATTAAGCATTGACGTACTATTATCAGTGAACAATTGCAATATGATTTTGTTGTAAATGTTCTACTGCCCTTTAAACGTTCTGTAAGATGAGTCGAGTTTACATTACAGCTTCAATAAAGCAGAGAGAAAGAAGGAAACGTAGGAAACCATGTGTTATTGTTCTGTATTTATTTGTATATTCATATTATCAAATGCAAAGAATCTGATATCAACAAAATAATTTGCTTTAATTTGTTTTGCTTTTAAGTATGAAATACAAGAAAATTGGATAATGGAAACTCTGAGCAAAGTTATTTTAGAAAGATTTAAAACAGACTCAGAAACAATATACAAATGGGTTTTGACTTATTTTATGATCATTAAAGCAACCAAAATAACTTTTTGAAAAAGCAAATTGTTTCTTTCTCTTTTTGTTTCGGAACTTTTTGAGTTCTTTAATGTTAGAGCACATTTTTTTAAGTTGTATTATTTGTGCAAATACATGTTTAGAATGCTGAATTGCCCCTAGTGATTAACTCGTGTGATCATGATTTATATTATAGACACAATTTTGTTTTATAGTGGCTCATAAAAGCAAAGAAAATCAAAACGAAATAATATTTATCAGTGAGCTCTCACCCCTGAATGATATAGGACGATTAATAATCATTGAGTTGAGCTAAGAAATATGTAAATAGTAATACGATGTTATAGATGCATTTAGCCTATTCACGAAGCCCCTCCCTCACTGGTTCAAATCATGAAAAGAAAACTGACAAGAAATCAAATGGCAAATTGTCGAATAGAGCACTGGACTATTGAACGGGAAAGTGTTCACTCTGATTAAAATTCTGATGAAAACAATCTTACCTTCAAACGTTAATCTTTGTAAGCAAAAAAAAAGAATATCTCCTGCTTAAGAGTTTATCTAAAATGCTATTTGAAAGTAATAAGGCTTTATTGACGACGTCAGCAAGGAGAGAACAGATTTATTGTCGATTTAGATGTCCATAAGTACAAATGTTATAGAAACAGTGACATTAAATTTCTATCTTGAGATCAAAAGTTGTTTTATTAAACCCATAAAAGATATAAAGTATTTTACGCAGTCTTTGAGTTCAGTTACAAATTGATTTTGTGTACTTTCATGCTTAAATTAATTGGTGTTGCCTTCCTCCCTTGCTGTAGATAAGCTTGAAGATTCGAAATGTGACACACTTAAAAATGTTACCAAAATATAGGACAAATAATAAGTATTTTGGTTAGAGCGTCATGAAGTTGACAAGAAACAAAGGAGAAACACATCTTGTTTCATATTGCTGGTTATCCAAAAGGAAGAATCACAATACTCTAGAGTCAATCATTTAAAGTGGTTTTGGAAAGGCAAACAATAACAAGGTAAATGATTCTAGATTGACTTATTACTAAAGTTCATCTCGAGGGCTGATTAAATTGATAAAGGAAATGTTTCTTATCCTTATAGGCAACATTGATAATTCTCAAGAAATGATGACAAATTCAATGATTTAAGTGTAGATTATCCAAACATTTACCAACAATAAATTAATTACATAATGGGTCTGATCTCATTAAAAACCGTTCGATACTGTTAAGTGCAATGGTGATGATTCTTTTGTTCAATAGGAACAAGTCAAACGACTTAAGTAACAAGGAAATTACGAAAAAACACCGAACAGATAATTCCCTTACCTGACAGTTACACTAAAGGTCAACTCAGAACACGAACCATTTAGGTTCAGACAGTGAGTCACAGCGATTTGTTTTAGATAACAACTACATCTTTATCTCAAGCCTTGGAAAACTTAATTCATATTCTATCCTTGCATCCATTTTAGGCATATAGAATGTCTGCCGAACGTTATCAATTTGTCAAAAATACGCACAATAATGACATGATGGGTCCATGTACGATACTATCTGTCCTACCGCTACGGATATAATCAGATTTCTGTACGGTAGGAGTCATGTCAATTGATCCATGATTAACTTCCGATTTAATACATATAATCAATGATCTTTCAATAGATAACGCCTTTCTCCAGCAGTACATGTAACTCAAAAAGGGCAATTTTAGGTTTCTATAACCTTGGTATATACAAGGTTCAAGTAAACTTTGGCTATGTTAATGTCCTTGATAACCGGATATAGTTGAAATATCTTCAAGTGTGTGCTTAAGCTAAACCCAGATGAATGAATATTCATTTCACATTCACACAACGATGAGTGACTTCCAGAGGTACTTCTGAAGGGTTTATCTAGTTTAATGTTTATTTGTTATTTGTCCTTAAAACTTAAGTGAAGCTTAAAACATTAATCTATAATATAGACAACTATCATTTTCAATAATCTTTTTCTTAGATTGCGTAAATCGAAGTCCAGCCTCAAAGTTAGTTGGAGTTTAGCTACTTATACCTGTTACAATACATCTAAATCATTGATTAATTCGTCTTCATAAATGTACTTTTTTGGTTTTCAGTTTTTAACCATGCCCCTACTACAAAGCAGGCTTGACTAAGTCTAAATGAATTCTAAGTAGAGTGTCATTACGGAAACGATTTTCATGCATGAACAATATTTCAACTACCGCATTCTTAAACCCGTTAGGTGCATAACTAATGTCTGCCAAATTGGTTCGTTCAAACAATTCCATATGGTTCAAATGGACACATGCCTTAGCATAATCGTGTACATGTTACTATAAACAACGTGTGTTTCAGGTTATGTATATTCCATGGAGTAAGTGAGTTGGAGTTCCAGGGGTTTCAGCTACTACTTAATGCAACAATAAACCGATAAGATAGATAAACCAAACAGATAACATCAACTGAATGATGTGTTACCAGAAGAATAACATTCTAGTATTACTTTTGTCGAGTTCACCAATCGTATGTTACAAAACCTTTAGAAGGTGCAGAATACTATAGCTAGAGTGATCGCCTTATCACAGAAATCTGAGCACATCACTGCAGTCCTTCACTCTCTTCACTGGCAATACCTTTTAAGTATAATGCGCTCCATCTTTTGTTCAAGAGTACCCATGGTCTAGCGCCTCAGTGATCTATTTCAACCCTAGCCACGGCCCATTCCCAACTCCAGGGACTAAGATACAAACACTTTGTGATGGATGTCTCGAAACTGCTGGGCCTCGTTCTTGAACACTCTTTCATATCACCTCGGAGCTCAATTAGATTTATCTGCTTTTAAGTCAGATCTGAATACAATTCTGAAGCATTTGAACACCTTGTGTTGTATATTAAACATCAAATAACCTCACTGCCAAGTGGTTTACTTATATTGGCGCTATTCAAGTATTTGTATGAATGGACGTACATGCATGTATGCAATACAGCAATGGACTAACGTTTAGACCGACTGTTGAATGAATTGTCATATTCCTTAGTGTATTTTAAATTATATTTAGATAATCTAGTCTACATTTTTAGCATTAATGATACAATGTGACCTTTAAGCTTGAGAAATTGTTTGAAGCACACTAAACCCTTGATGTTCATTGCTTAGCTGCTCAAAAGTAAGACTACGATACTTAGTGTCTAATTGCAAATGGAGATCAATTCTCGTTTTTTACTTTGATTTTATTTTTCTTCAAAACTCCTCATACTTCATCAAATATACTTCTCTACCCTCTTTGACCGTATCAAGAGCCAATGTGTTTCTCGGACACGTTTCCTGTAGATAATGAGTTTGTTGATGCAGCATCACAGAAGATAATAATCACGTAAATCATCACGTTTTATCTAGCTATTGTACCGCTACACCTCGGAGCTCAATTAGATTTATCTGCTTTTAAGTCAGATCTGAATACAATTCTGAAGCATTTGAACACCTTGTGTTGTATATTAAACATCAAAGAACCTCATTGCCAAGTGGTTTACTTATATTGGCGCTATTCAAGTATTTGTATGAATGGACGTACATGCATGTATGCAATACAGCAATGGACTAACGTTTAGACCGACTGTTGAATGAATTGTCATATTCCTTAGTGTATTTTAAATTATATTTAGATAATCTAGTCTACATTTTTAGCATTAATGATACAATGTGACCTTTAAGCTTGAGAAATTGTTTGAAGCACACTAAACCCTTGATGTTCATTGCTTAGCTGCTCAAAAGTAAGACTACGATACTTAGTGTCTAATTGCAAATGGAGATCAATTCTCGTTTTTTACTTTGATTTTATTTTTCTTCAAAACTCCTCATACTTCATCAAATATACTTCTCTACCCTCTTTGACCGTATCAAGAGCCAATGTGTTTCTCGGACACGTTTCCTGTAGATAATGAGTTTGTTGATGCAGCATCACAGAAGTAGATGAAGTGATGAAAAATCATTAATCTATAAAGGATGTGTTTATCAAATGTTACTTCTCACTATGAATATACTTTGATGTATTCTTATAAACTAATTGGTAAGAATTTCATATTTATTCAGCAATGCAGATTTTATCCAAAAAAATATTTTGACATTTATATGTTCTTCTTGTTCACATAGTCCAAATTGATATCAAATTATGTGAAAGCAATTTTTTCTGGAGAAAAAATCGAATGATAGTCATCAGATATAAAAAGGCCAGTATTACGTTGTAGCCTATTTCATATGTTCCTCTTGTTCACAAAGTAAAAATTGAAATCAAATTATGTGGAAGCAATCTTTTCTGGAGACAGTTAAAAAAATCCATTGATAATAATCACGTAAATCATCACGTATTATCGAGCTATTGTACCGCTACGAATCTTATGTAATAGTCATTTTTACTTTTTATCAACTTCTTTATGTCGATCAGCGAGATTATCAGTTATGGAAATTATTTAATACTGTATTTACAACAACAGTTTTAGTTGGTACTTTATCGTCTGAATCCTGTTTGTGTGACTACACTGTACTTGATACTCTATGTTTATTTTCATTTTACGTTATGTTTATGCCTTTCTATATTACACGTCTAGTCAGAAACAAACCATTGAGCCACTTCAGCAAAGTCTGGTATGCCATGAGACAGTTAGGCAGGGTGATTTAACTGACGCGTATGAAGTAGAAAACTTCTCACTTTTCGAACTACCAGTTCAACTTGAAATACAATAAAAAGGTATTATAATTGTTATATCAATGATTTCTTTTTAATCCAACTGATACTGTTAATTTCGTTATTGTCTAATGCTTGCACAGCTACCTAAACGTGTCTGCCGTTAATGAACAAAAGGTTTATCCCACATAGTGTCTAAACAATTTATGCTAGCTTCACCAAACTTATTACGCATGTCAACCGTGATCCCTAGATATGCCTGTATTAAATCTCTACTTCAACCATAAACAATATTTATCAATTATTCAACATAACAATAAAGAAGACTTTTTGTAAAATATCGTTTGGGTTATAAAGTATAATGATAAATGAGGTAAGACAAACATCTATAGAAAAGGAAATTCGTTATTGCCCTTTAGATATTGAAGGTATAGAAAATGAAATCCATTTTACACTATCATGCTCTTAATACGACCGAAATATATACCAGGTCTTTCCTACACTAACTACAAAGAGATGCTTATATGTCTTTAATGAAAACTATCAACGAACAATCTATTTTACAAAGAGACCTTATCATAATGCAAGTTGTAAATAACTCCGCAAATATCAAAATTATAGTTTTTTAAATTATATTGACATATTCTTTATATCATATGCATATTATTTATACTGATTTCTAACTCTTATGTTTATGGGCTGGAGGCCTTTTATACAAAAAACATCTGTTGACATTAATTTTGACTTGAGGTTAGACCTATGTTGAAATTAGACTTGTGCTTTCCATGGAAATATGACTTAGATACTGTATGAGGAATCATTCCGTCTGGAGCATATCTCCTAAACTATACATGCTAACTACTGATAACCTGTATATCTATCGTTTTATACACACTAATTATTGTTATATGAAATTGAAAACTTTGTGTAAAGAGCATATAAAGGAACAAAGAGATGGATTACTAAAAAAATAATTTTGTTGGAAATAATTACTTATGTAAACAGTTCATGTGCTTGCTGTATTGGTTATGTACTGATGTTTTCTCTCTCCTTACTTCGTGACTTTGCATCTAATCCAGTCGTGAAAATCATGTTCATTTATTAACTTAGGAAATGTCTCATATTTATTTTGTAAATGTCAAATCATATACATGTATCTTCGAGAGTCATTATTTCGTTAATACTAATATTATCAAATGTATACAAGTCAAATTGAAATGTCCGGAAAACGTTTTAGTTTCCTTTCGATGGCCCGCTACGATCACTTTACGAGCATTCGTTTCATGACTTTGGTAAATTTTCTCACAAAAATGATTAGGGTGATGTACAGTAGTTCTTGATAGTAAGATATGTAATATTCAATCTTTCGTGATAAATGTGAAGTGAAGAGAGACTGATGAAATAGAAACTTCCTGATAAAGTCAATTTGGAAACCAATGAAGCGTGATTAGATGGTAAAAGTGTGTCAATATGCAATAAATATTAATGATATAGATCTCCATCATTAACCTGGTTTGATAATCGATTGATGGACAATGACAATGGAGTAAATGCTATACATCTACTCTGACATCGACCACTGAGGAAACTGCATCACATTAAGCGTCTTAGAACAGCTTTAACTGCTACCAGTATTGAAACAACAATAACTCAAGACCAAGTTATCAAGATAGGATCTGAGTTGATCTGATTTCAGGTTTAACACCGTTTTACTTAAATAAGGGCTGCTATTATTACTGCAGAGAGAAAGCTCGCAACACTACTTAGCAATGCTTTTCTATGAAACCTGCAAACATCGGCTACACCTAATTAACTGAAATTCAGTGTAGGATTGAAGTAAAAAAAATACTGTATGTAGAACCCCTTGCTGGATTCGAATCCATCTCTATCTAAGCTGAACGTGCTAATCACTGTGCTATCCCCCACTATCATTAACAAGCTACTTTTTGAGTTGCAAATATAATATCTACAACTATCATTAAAGAGCCGCTCTTGACTTGTAGATAGTCACATATGCCAAACTCAATATAATTGATAAGCATTGATTGTTGTAGGAAAGTGTCATTTTAGAGCCAGTGATCGTTATATAGTTACAAAAAGGTGTAAAGTCTGGGTCATGATAGAAAACATAGACACGCGTCAATCCGTCAAAGGTCATTTTGCTTGGCAATTGAACCAGTATTCATGTAAATGGGACGTGTGAATTTAGCTTCCAATAATATATTATATACAATAATAACATGTTCATAGAAAACCAACATGTATCGTATGAATGTTTTTGGGGAGGAATATGTAAGATTTTTTATTTACATCATTAATTTTTATGCCATCTTCATTTGTTTGAAAGCAAAAACATCTGTGATGTATGTCACGAATCGGATATCTAAGTGCACTTCTACGTGACTTTAGTATGTTTTCCTAATCATTATTAGTATGCAAAACCTCTGTACAATAAAACATGTCAAATCATATGTGTTAAATATCAATCAAGTAGGTTTTCTTGTCAATAAGAAAGGTCATGATATTTGTGTGTGGCAATGATGTTTCTCAGATTTCTTCATTTATAATGACAAAATGGGACTTCGGTTTTATCCTGTAGGGACCAATTAAAGATTGGCTTAGTGTAATCCCAACGTGATTGATAAAACATGGTAACTGCAATCCTCTTTAAAAGCATTACTTAGATGATTGATGGTAGGGAAGTTTCCCCAAGGGCTAGAAATCAGTTAGTTAATAGGATCTTACTAATCACATCCCACAAGCATTAGCAATCTCTGATTGCCTAATTCTTGCATGTTTGAAAGATCGTAGTTTTGAGAAAAAAGACAATAGTCACGTGATGTGATTAACCCTCATCCTGTTTTCACACCCCACACATGTACTTATCTCAATATTTCCAAAACCTTCACACTGATGCTTCTCGCAATTTAGACATTATTACCTGTCACATAACAAACATGTGGGTGAAATGTGATACAAAAATGTTTTTTTGATATGTATTTGTGTGCAGTTACAGGTTAACTCATAAAATTCCAATTGTCAGTACTAGGAACCTACTATTTTTTTTCTCAAAAGTTCAACATTAAGTAAATTTATGTAGGGGCAAGATGAGGGTTAAAGAACGTTAAATACGTGGTGTCTTGTTTGTCATGCACAGTATGTGTTATAGGTGAAAAGTGTCGTGATACTTCTTTTTTCCACCTTTCCACTGTCTTCTTTCATTATCGCCATGAACCATCGCTCTGAGATTACAAACAATGTTATTTATCATGTGAGGTGGACTAGTTGGTGTGAAAGCTACCAGCTAAACAATTATGATGTAAAAACATTAAACTTGATGTCCACCAAGGATGTCCTGGGATTACATACATCACTTTTCAAACGTTGTTAAAGCTTTTTGATGTGTTGTATTCATTTCTGCATTTGCAACAGTACACTACTGAAAGTTGTCATCATAACAGGATATTATTCGTGATACCTTGCAACGGTAATAAGACAACTATGAACATGTCTGTCTATTAAAGAGATATCTGATGAGAGAGGGATGCCTCCATATTTACTGGAGAACAAAAGAGAAATCGAAGGCAACATTTACGTCTGACCATAACAGATTGCTAGTGCTTGTCTCTCGTTTGTTTGAACAGGTTTAAAATTATGTCCCGCTGAAGTCAAATGATTTTGAAACTTACTGACACAGGTTGTCATGACCTGCCAAAATTATATGAAATGTTGATTTTTAGAACGATCGATTATAATTTGACAGTTGGAATGTCAAAGCCAAAATATGTGGAGGTCAACTTTATCATAGTGTAATACTTATTGCAAGTAATAAGTTAAGTATTCGTGACCAGTAATGACCTTTTTAAAAGTCATGTCCCTCCTTTTGCTAAAGAATTGTTATTGGATAAATAAAAATGTTTGACAAGTAATGACTTTCATAGTCTTGTTGAACATCACTTCACTACACTTTAAGTTGTTGAAATGACATTAATCGATTCCTTGTGGATTTAAAAATGCCTTTGTTGAGTGTATTATGCCTGGTGGTGGAATCTTGTAGCATCAATAAACCATCATCATGTACAAATCCAAACTCATAGAACATTGTTGAAATGAAAGTTTTTGTTTTATTTAAAAGAAGCTTGTAACAACAAATGAATCGCCTTACAAGACTAGAGCTATGGTGAATATCGAGAAGATGATTGTTGAACGCTTGTCTTCTTGCTATCCGTTCTGATCATCTGTAACTAAAACTGATGTGTAATAACTGTTTCAATGTTGTTGAAATGTGGTGTTTATCTACTGAAGTGACAGGTAGGTTGAGAGATATGTGCAGCTATTGACATCAGATCATCAGCTGATTAGGAATCTGATGGTTTCAAGTCAATGTTGATCATTCACGGACACATTACCTCTCTTACTTTAGGAAAAGGATAGACGTTACTGACAAACACAAACAATCTAAAACTGATCGGCAATAAATGAACCATTATACACATTGACAACTTGTGGTCGATATTGTTTTCCTCGGGTCTATAAAAACAGGTATTGACCTCATCACCAGTCTATAATTGTATAATATAGGAAAACAAACAATTTTATCTTTTGAAGTGAAAAAAAAAAGATTTCTAGGAAATATAAGTTATTTCATTATTTATCTATTAAAGAAAACGAGTTGCAGCTGTCGTTTCTCAAACAGAATGATTAAAGATATCATTTTGTAATATTGTGTTTCTGAGGTCAAATGTTGACGCACAATCAGTATTTACTGTAGTAGACTAACATGATTGGGTCGCCAGACTATTGGAAATACGAGCACTGTCCCTTCAACATAATTATATTTGAGTAAAGGGGAATTTGGGCTCAGACAATAGTAAATCATTCTTTTACGCCATAAACCTATAAGAATTATAGTCAAGAAAAAGTGAAAATTGAGCTGCTAACAGATGTGACAGATTACAACCCATTTTGATTCCATTACATCAAACAATTGACGTGGCTGAGGTTTATAATTGTTTTGGTTTGAAATATGAACAATATCAAATAGGTCTTTTTGCAAAGCGTTCTAGCATACTCAATCTCAATCTTTATTCAATACTCAGAGGCCTCAGGCCTATAGTACATTATATAGTATTATACAGTTCAATATACATATAAATGTGTTTTACACACAAAAAAACCATAATGAAATGTGATTTAGTGTTAGTACTGTATCCTAATTTCAAATGCGTGGTATATAAACATTGCAAGATTCTGTATTTCTACCAATTTTTTACAGTTTAATAAATACGAGAATTTATCTTTAGTTGGATGGACATGATAGAAGTCTTTGAGGTATTTTTTACGTAGTTCATTATAAAAAGGACACGCAAGCATAAAATGGTATTCATCTTCCAAGAGGTTATTATTGCACGATTTACATATTCTCTCTTCTCTTTTCATGTTAAGAAATCTGCCCTTTTCAATCAATAAATCATGTGAGGAACATCTGAAGCATGCTAGACTTTTCTTACAGTAACACATGATAAATAATGCTCAGTATAGATGTAGTGTTTAAAAGCTGAATAATAGTCACATGTTGTGGATAAATGCAGGTTGGTAAGCCATTTTGAGTCTTTGCTTAAAATAATTTAAGAACCTTGATGGAAACTCAACATTTTGTTCTAGGCATACATGGTTAAATCCAGTTGTGACTAATAACTTCTTCAAATCTGTTATCCAATTTTTTGGGTCCATTTTGGTCATATAAGATCATCATTGCATAACATTTTTTTGGTAAACGGCACTCATAAAACACATAACACATTTAAGATTATTTCACGTTTGAAACATTCAATCATACAAATGTCAAATCTGTTAAATGTTTAATTTTGAGGACTTACAACAGTATAATATATCTTAAACCTTTTTCGAGCACAGATTTAGACATGAATAAAGTCAGATATACAATTGAACATAACCAGTTTTATACACTTATACACTGATTCTGAAATATTCAAAAACATATTCGACTCAAAGTAGTGTCCAGTCGATGCATCAAAGCAAATTACCTCAGAATTTCCCTAGTATTCAGTGATATAGCACGCCTCTGGTTAAAAGAATCAGTGACTAATGTTACTGGAGCATTATCAGCGTCTTCCACAGACAGACACTCAGACACAAATCCTTACATTGTGAGGAAACAAGAGGAGGCTTGACTACCATGTCTTTATTCCTGACACGACTGAGAAAGATTCCCTGTCAGTCTCTTCCTACAGAGACTCTTAGCAACAGTGATTGTTAATTAGAGATAAATGTCATTTAGATAGTGAACAAATGTAACAATGTTATATTTGGGATCACACTATTTTGAATAGTACGGATTCCTGTGCTTTTCCTGTGCTGTCCCAAGCGGTGTTATGTTAATTCTTTATAAGTCGGCTATGAATGACTGATTATTGATGGAATATTACACAAAGTGTATAATTTCAAGAGGTGAATATCAGATCAGACGTTAGAAAGAGATTGTACCGAAAAGTGAGACGTTTTAAAATTTAATACAGTTATCTATAAATAGTCTTACTGTCTACCTAGATCATTGACTGAAGACTAAATACGTAATGATTTTCAAAGTTCATAAAATAGTATTATTTAAATGTTTTATTTAAGTTTGGGTTTGGTTTTGTTTGGATCTCACAGGATATACATGTAGGAGATATTAATGGATTTATTTCTGTATTCAAACAAAGATTTTCTGATAATCTCTCACAAATTAAAAAAACATTGTCACAATATGCTTTTGCAAATCTTATGTCCTCAACAAATATAGAAATTATCAAAAATGTATGTCTATTTTTACATCAAGTAAGGAAAATTAGAAATTCAAATGTGTTTTTGTAAGCTCATGCAAATAATCATTGTGTGTATGTATTATGGACCAATGGCCTTTTACTGAATAAAATGTCTGTCTGTCTGTCTGTCTATTATTTAAACGATACACTGTGAGTCTGAGAATTGCAACATCGGTAATTGACCTTCAGATTAAGCCCAGTACATCAGTATTTCGATAAATAAAACAATAAAGTTACAAATATATCAGTCATCAAATTGTGTCACAATTGCGTTTATGAGGAGATGTTAGCTTTAGGAATGATAATGATTTCTCCACTTCAATCTTTATAATGATAAATGCTACGCTTTTTAAAAATCATCAAATATTTATAAGAACACCTCACTTGTAAATGTTTTACACATGATGTGAACAGTTACCAAATAGATTTACATATAAAAAGATAATCTATAATGGCAGCTTCGTGTTAATATCTAGTTTTAAGCTCAAAAACATGAACCATTGATTTTTTGGCGTCCGTTGGAATATCCATCTTCCAAACATTTTGTTTCTAACAAATGCAGGGAATATGATAGTTCATGATCAATTCTCTGTATGTGTGAAGAATTATGAGTTAAAGAAATACATATCATTCAAGGCATGTGTTAGGATGCTACATACTCAACCCAACATTTCAATTGTTCTTATATCAACATTGCTTTAGAATCTAGGGCCTGACTTTTTGGAGCTCTCTTAGGACGAAGATACTTGTAAGTACAATGTATTAACATTGACTGAAGACTAACTTAGAACAACGAGAGCTTCGAATATACCCCGGCCCTGTCCTAACAAAGCGAGCAGATCATTTATTCGTTAGTGTGTACCTTTCATTTATCAGAAAAATGTTGCTGGATACCTTTGATATGTTTGTATTATGTTCTAAAGTTGCATGGATATAAAAAATTGAATTGAAAGGGAAAGTCAGTCATACAAAACAAATCATAAAACTTAATTAGACATCAGGTTACATTGGTAATTTTGTTAATTAGACAATTCATCCTCTTCAATAAATTTTAAATCATCGATGTGGTTCACTTACGTTTTTGCAATCTTGTAACATTTGTATTTGACTTATAAAAATGATATTACGAACAGTTGATCACAATTTTCTTACACAGAATATTTTAAGCATTTTGTTGTTTCCGCGATCCATTTCTGCTCTATTTCAGTTCCATTGGTGTCGGGAAAACGTCATTGAACTATGTATGTTGTACAATCTTGTTAAAGGAATCAGTTCGGTCATGATTGACTTGTGCAGATGTTCTCATTTTTTCAATTAATTTTCTGGAGTTGCTCTGATTAGAGACGACACTACATTTTCTTTACTTCCAAGTTAGGAAACAAAATCCATATGATGCCAAAATCACATACTTTCAAGTTGGCAAACAGTGGGAAGAAAAAAGGATGATTGATCGATATTATTCATAAAATATGATCATTGCATAGTGACATAGTTCTGTGTATGACGTCATACCATTGTGATGTCATTACTGTTGATGCAAAACGTGTGTGATGTTATGTACCAGCTTTTGGAAATAAAGGTCATTCACGCAACGAGGGGAAAGCTAGGATAATATATCAAATCACCCATAATTCCCTTTACAAATGAGGCTATAGATTCATCTCAGTGTCTTTTCTGGTGTGTGGTAAACTATGTTGCAATATCATCCAGGAATTAAACTATACAGTCATAATTATGGATATCAATTCTTGTGTTTTTACTACTTACTTTCAGAGTGACTTGTTTAAATATCATTTGAAACCTGTGCATGTACAACACTCTGTTTCAGCTCCAGAATCTGCAATTTTAGTAGATGTTTGTTGTGCAATCACGTTAAAAGAAATCATTCCAGTAACGTGATCCACACCTGGACGTTTTATCGATATCATACATCGGTTAAATTTAATGAACGATGTGTGGTACTTTGTAGCATTGTACCACAGAACAGTTCTCTACTGCAGACAAAGTTGCCGAGCCCCTGGTGGGAATCGAACCCAGACCTTTTGATCAGAGCCGAGCACTGTGCTATCCCGCCCCTTTTGCAATAGGAGCTGCATATATTCAAACATACACACCATCCTACACTGCTGACCTCTCTGTGAATTAGGTGTTGGTAAATCTGTTTTGCTAGACAATTTGTCTGTGAGTAATTGTTTCCAGCTGATTGAATCTAATATATCTGTCTGATTTCTAACGTTGAATAGTTACAGGGTATATTGGCTATTAACTTTATTTAGAATATGCCAAAATGAACAGATTTGTGATAAATAGAAGTCTTAACAGGTACTTATTTGGTTGATTGATTTTGTTATTTTGTTATATTTTGTTACATTATCCTTTCATTGATCAATTTTGGCTATGTCTAATACTGTTTATTTTCTCGAATATTGTTTTATCAATTGTGACAGCTGTGTTTGCACTATAAAACTCCATAAAGTTTACAGATATCAAACTGCAAGTATTTCAATAATAAAAAGAAGCAAGCACTGCAAACCGACCTGTTTATTATTACAAACTACCAAGTTGAACCCATGCAATATTACCACTCGAAGTCATGTCATATATTTGAATCCAAGTCTTTTCTCTGTGTTACAGAACATACATGCGTGAGTTGATTGCGTGAAACTAGATGTAACATATTGTTACTATGACTATTACAAAACGTTCGTTGATATTGAATTGGACACATTTATCTTTTCTGTTGAACGTTGAATGAGATACATTTGCTCTAATCTGTGATTAATGATCTGATAGAAAGTAAATTCGCTGATACTCTTTACATCCTTGAAACAAGAATTCGTTGCTGTATGTTATGAAGACGTACACGGTTAACATCATTGTTACATGAAACATGCCCACCATGTGTTGAGGCTCTCTTGGTGGTCCGGGAAGAAGTTTATTGTTACAGGGAAGGGTCAGGAGGTAGGGCAATTAGATCGTCACGCCTATCCTGAGCAGATGTTTAGCACTTTTAACTATTTTTCGTCTTCATTTTAGTTCTTTCAATAGTCTAGTCCAGGAATTTTCATTATATATGAATGACTAGTAAATGTTTAACCTCTCATTAAAGGTTCCGCCAACAGAACAACTACATTGTAGTCAATTCGAAAGCTTAAATTGAATTGGTTTTCATGTAACGATATATAACAGTGTAACGCTGTCTCAATTGAACAAGTATACAATTTACCAAAGCATAACAAAATGCAATATAATACAAGTATCACTGCCCATAAATGCTGTCATAATTGAATTAATATGTATGTGCTCAAATACTACTTATTATTTGTTCTCAAAAACATGTTATTTGCAAATGATAGTAATTGTCTATAATCTTTGTCTTTTGACTGTTTGTTACATACGCATACTTGTCAAATCAATTACGTGGGGAAGAAAACAACCTTTATTTTCAAACTATGTTTGCTAACACTGAGAGGTCCAGACAGTCTATACATAAAATTAAAGCTTGTAAACTTTCTATCAAAAACTAAATGAAAAAAAGTAGACATTTTCTTGTAAACTTATTTAAAAGTCAAACTTATTGGGCTGTATGATCATACATGGTTTGGAGGTAATTTCATCTCCATATTTGATCTACTCAGTGGGTTTACACGGGTCCGGTATTTTCGAAGCAAATTCCCACTTGAACCTGGTATAAGTAAAAAAATGTAAACCTGCAAGGGGGTAATTTAGCACGAGTTTAAGACTGTAGACCATTACTTTGTAAAACAGATCGAACACATTTGAAGATGTTGATATTTTACGATGTTTTGTAATAGTATTCTTGTACACTTACGTAATATTGTCAATTTCAATTGCTTAACAATAATATATGCATTTCAAATGGAAAGTATGTGTAGTGTATGTGTATATTAATATTATATTTTACTTATAAATTCAGACACTGAAATTTAAGGTAAGTTTTAATTTCAAATCAAAACTTGAAACTTTAATTAAAAGCATAATCAAATTACTCCTTGTGACAGGTCTTAAGCTCTGCCCACATCAAAATTCAAAGGAAAGATGGTCCTGTGCAATGCTCAGTCGACCGCAATCAGAGTAGTTCAGCAACAACGGGCGCAGCTCGCTGGATGGGTGGGTAACCCGTTGCTGGATAATCTGAGAGTTTGAAGGGTTGATTCCCTGCCCCACACTGAGACATGAGTTGAGAAACTTGTGGTGTCACCCTTGGTAAGTGACTTAGTTCGAAGCGTGCCTCTGTGCACCCAGCAGTAATTAGGTACCTGGTATGATACGATGGTAGTCTGAATTTGAACCTCGAGCGCCTGACAGGCGAACGGTTGTATTCTCCTTAGGGAGTGTTCTGTACTCGTTGACCAGGGGTAATATGTCACTCAGCGCTTTGAGCATGCAATGTGCATGGATATATGCGCTATATGAATGGACTATTATTATTATTATTATTACGCAGTATATCTCACTTGTTTTCTATCGAATAATGTCAGTGAATTTTTCAAGTCAACAACAAGGAATATCTAGTTTTAACACAGAGTGTTATGGTGGTTACGTCACTGTGCAATGCTACATTGTTAAAAATAGTTCTTATGATCACATGACCTTGTTTCGTCTAATCAGCAGGCGCGATTCGTATAACTTTCAATGTGATGGTAATTTTGTATAACCTCTACTTTAGGGTTCACTTAAATCTATACCGATCACATGACCTTGTTAGATCCACTTTTGGGAACAATTTAGAAACGAATTGTGATAATACCTCTTAACCTGGTCCAAAAGTTTGCTAAAACCTGGTCTTCATAACACCAGATTCCTCAGATTCTGTATCTGAGCTAATTGCTTCTGAGAAGTGTATTGCGTATGTTTACTGTATCATTGACCTTGGCAAATGTATCCAAATGTTATAATCCTATACTTAACGGAATCTGCCATGCTCAAAGTTATTGAGGTATTGTTTGAACAAAGCCTTTGTTGGCACAAAGAGAGGGCAGTAAACAGCACTTATCAGACTTTTCAAACAACCTCTTCTTTCTTTTAATGTTGTGAAAGATTGTTCAATTCAACTGAGTATAACATATAATTCAAGGATGTATTAAACTGATTTAAAGTCTTTGCTGTATTCATGAACACTATCTCTTCAAGTAGCGCCAGAGATGAGGTTGCTTAATCTGCGTGTTCGAATCCGTTAAAGACATGTTTTTCATTTGAAAATCAGCGTTTTCTGATGTTTAATTTTTAAACTCTTGAGTTGTGATTAAATAACTGAAACGATATTAAAATGCATTTTTAAGGAAGAATTGTATTTTGTCAATTCACTGTCGCAGACATTACAAGGTTCATTTGCATATGTCAATGCGCGCATCTTGTAAAACAATGTTAGGTATCAAAATAATATTTTTAAGCATATTTTCGAATAAAAACAGCATATGTATTTGACCAGACAGCATATGTATTTGTTCTTGTTTATGCCTTGTACGTCATTTAATGTATGACACTTTAATTAAATAATTTTCTTCTTCTTCTTCTTTCTTCTATAACCACATGGCCCCTTTCATCCACAATTTAACACTTGTATCTTCCTCCCTTATTGTATCATTTTTCGATGTTTCTAATAGTTTATCTTGTACATGCTCTGCAAGTTTCTTGAAGAAGAAAGCGTTTTTACAAAACTGCGGACGATTAGTTCAGCCTATTTTTGTGATCGACCTGCCTTATCAATAGCTATCTACCTCGCCAAGTCAGCACCCTGAATGTGGCATTATTTGCATATAGATGACTCCCTCATGGAGAGGAGATAGAAATGTCAAAGGGTGGCATGTCTGGACTCTTAATCCTGTGTTATCTTTCTTAGTTGAAGTTTGAATAATATTTTCCATGTGAACTGTTGTCTATTTTATTAAGATGAATGTCTTCTAATGATATTTGCCACTGCCTTGTTAATATAACCATTCCTTTGCAGTACAGTCACAGCTCTTACGGCTTGTATGAACCGTTTAAGACAGTTCAAGGACCACAACAGCTTTTCTTGCTTTTCCTACAAAGAAGGTATTCTCTGATGCGTGGGTATGTTGCGCCTTTTTTATTTTGATGAATTATTTCTAACTTATTCTTAATTAATCAGTCTAAAACTCGTAATGAATGAAAGTCGATAAAAACTCTTAATTGTCTTTGCACATATTTTACTGGACGACATGTGATTTAAAGGGAGAAAGCTATACTGAGGCCTCAGGTGACATAGGAAAGACAACAGAAAAAACAGACAAATGTCATGAACAAATGCACTCTGATATATATTTATATGCATGTAATCATTGCATGTAAATAAACAATAAACAATAATTATTTCAAACAAGTTTTTTTGTAATTGTTTTGTGAATTTGATTTGCAGACTAAAGTCCCTCCAAGTAGGAGAATGAACTCTCCTTGATGTCATTATGCTGACGCATACTGTATTCTTTATTTTTATCTCAATGTGATATTCAAACTATGAATACCCCAAAGCATTAGTGTCTGATAATGTAATTTCGTGTGAATCCACTGTGTTAAATCTCACTGTTGATCACACTTTATCTCGTCACTTTGCTCAACATTACAGAAAATCTTGTTTGCATTTTGGTGGAAAGACAAATTGATTTCAGAATATCAAACGGAAGGCTTCACCTTGGGAAATAAAGCTTCTTATTAGCTGGTCGAGTGATTCATGAATAACCGCCAAGGGAAGTGTTGCCTTTATTGAGCTCTGAAACAGATAATGTGATTTGAGTCTTCTCTCGTTATTCTAAACCATGTGTATCTATCGCTACGCTATTACTGTAGACATGTTTTCAAAAGTGTTCTCAACGTACAAGAAAAAAAGTTGTTAAAATATTATTAGGCGAAAACAATTTTGGTAATCCTAAAATTGTTTCATAAAGAAATATATAAATATAAAAAAGGTTTTCAAATTCAAATCAGCGTCCAAGTGTGTCAGCAAATTAACCGAATTATCAGATTATCAGACTTTGCCAACTAGGCTGGAAGTGATCTGATTAATCCAAAGATAGATGTGTTTTCCCCCCTTTTAGGAAGCATATAATCACTTTCCGAAATAATTTTTAAAAATATCGCTCTGTGTATCATTTGTTTCAACAGTCACATTGTAGTTTTCGGGCCAAATGGCATAAGTTATTTCAGCGAGGTCAATGTTGTTATTTGTCTTATCAATAAATAATATTCAGCTAATCAACACAGTTGCAATGTTGTTTCCCACAGTAATCTAAAACAAAGTAAATTGTTGTAATATTCATAATGCAGCACTTAGTTTATGAAGGGTACTTGACCCAATAAATATGCATGATGCCAAATAGCCGTCATGAACAACTTTCAAGCAGATCCTATTTGCCAATAAAACAAAATGAGTTATTTAAGATTTTCGATTTGATTTTGACATATATGAATTCTACAAGACAATTCTTTTGTTTGATACGATGTCAGGGGTGGTACTTTGTCATTCATAATCCCTGAAGATATCTTAAAGTTTAGCTCTCCATACGCTAATCCGAGTTAAGCGGAACTAACATCACCTCTGCACCAGGATGTTTGAATGGCACATATATACCCAACTACCAACAAATATCATCTTTACCATTTCAGTTACTTGGTACGTCACGCGTTCTGTGTATATCCTTTAAAATAGTTGGGTTTTTTTAATGCAGTTTTACTGGTAAGATACTTCTTTTTGTATCTGTGTATCAAAATCATTTTGTGACACCGTCCTACAGTAGCAATACACAAATCGGCACAAACTGAAATTCTTGTTGCTGTGGGTGCAGTGACATGGGAGTTATCCAGAATAATCCTCTGCTTGAGTGCCTAATGGGGGACTTCGAGTATGTACCTCGCAAATGTAGATAATCCCGGGAAACGAAGGCGCTGGATCAAAACTGACGGAACGTCACAAATGCTATTGTTTACAAACAGCAGAATACACATATGGAGCGAAAGCATGAAGCATTGAAATGAAATTAGTGAAAGGATGATTTGATTTGTTTCTTTGAAACTATTGTGCTATGTCATCGAGCATATTTCATTCAACACAAGATCAAATTACACAAACTGCTTATTCATAAAGCTTCAACCGTAAGCTTTTCCCAGAGAGACGTGCGGGGACTTAACTCAAAGATTTAGTTCGCAACAAGGGACAGCATGTCCAAGCTATGACAGGAACTCACAAGACGAGACAAACACTTTAATCTTGTTGATGTGTGGAGGATACTGGAGATATTATCTAGGAATGAGAGGTTCATCAAACATTGATATAAATAAGAGGTCTGAAATAACTATCTGCTCTGAAAGTATTCCTTAGTTTAGTTTAGATATTGAGAAATAAGGAGATGCTTTTGATGAACTATCAGGACTTAAAATCAACATAGATAAGACCATCGCAATATGGATAGGATCTAGATGGAATAGTTCTGAGAAGTTATCCAAATATATTAGAATTTAATGGCAAAGTGGAGCTTTTGAAGTTCGTGTAATCAAATTACACAATGATGTGAACTCCTTATGGGTAATCAATACAAAGACAAAGCTAGAAGAAATAAATAGACTGCTTGCTCAATAGATAGTTAACCTTGATTGGTAGAAAGGAATGTTCATTAAATCTTTGTACACGTTTTGACATGGCTATTTTTAATAATAAATGGACGTCGTGTTCAATAGATATTTAACTTTGATTGGTTAAAAGATTAAAGGGTGTTAAACTTGATTTCAAATGCAAATTTTTGCATGGTCTTATTTATACTAAAAAAAGAACTGTTTAAAATGAAACTTTTTGACAACATACCATGTTGTGTTTGCAATGAGGGTAAGAGTATCTGCCATGTTTATTTGATAGTAAGAGTATTATAATCTTTTGGACTGATATTTAAGTGTAGATTATTAGCCATTTGGAATTTAAGGGAAGCAGAACAAAAATTACCCTTTTTTTGTTTTGAACAGTCTGTAATGAATCATAAGATCTTATCAATCAAAATTGATATCTATTTATTGAGCATCAAACAGCAAGTTCCAAATATTACAGGATATTTAGTTGTTTGAATGACAAATTAAAAACATAAGAATGTATTGCTATTAGCACTTATAACGTTCATATACATGAGAAAATATTGTCAAACTTAATTGCCTGAATCATTATGAAATAGCCACCCTAGAATGTATTTCAAGTGTGTGGAGTATATTAATTTTGAGAATCCTGCAGAATTGCAGACAGATAATTTTATTGTGAAATTGTAAAACATTTTCTGTCTGTTATGTTGCATAACAATGTACTGTTGGAACAATATAAACATTTTTAGGAAAACAACTATACAATCAACGGCTGCCAAAAAACAGGCTAGGGGTATAAAAACTCTCCCGAATGTTACGTTTGGTGAAATAAAGATATCCACATCAATGGTAATTAAACTGATATATGAGGCACTATTAAAGTTGAAACAATGTCATTTTGTGCAAGTAACACTCATTTAATGACCCCTAGCCTAGGTGGGGGTGTTCTTTTGCAGCTGTTTATTATGTGGTCTTAATCATGCTAATCTAGCTCCAAAGTGACCGATCAGACTTTAAGCGGCATGTATCTAAACCATCTCTTTGTAATTTGGTTTTATTCCAAAACAAATGTCCTCTTAAATATGTTTGGTTACATGTCTTAAACTATTAATATGAGGTGAGGTGAGGTGATGTGAGGTTTGACGCCGCTTTCAAGATTATTTCACTTATATCGCGGTTGCTAGTATTATTGCAGGGAGAAAGCCCGCTACACCATTGTGACTATGCATTGCTGTGAAACCTGCGAGCATCGGCTGGAACTAACGATCATGGGTGGTACTGTATAAATATGAACATTTGTCAGAAATGTAGTTTAAGGTTCATGCACATGATTGTGCTCCAATGTGACCAACCAGCGTTTGTAGAAGATCTAAATCGTCAAAACAGGCGCCCATTCCATATGCCGTAGCAACAGAAAGTTCTGTATTTAGATACGGACACATGAGATGCATTGCACTTATGACAGAAAGGCAGGAATTTACAACAAAAAGGTTATTTTGAACTATATCCTACGTTTATATCTAATTGGGATTACATGAGGACACTAATAGACAATCAATGTAATACCATCTCTAATATAAGAGTTAAAGAGTTAGTATAAAGTGAGCGAATAAGTTTATACAAGAGTTATTTTCAGTTTTTTCTTTATAGCTCGCCGTAATTGCAGAAAATGTGCTGAACAATTACCAAAATTTGCTGGAATTATGATGGCGATAAACGTAGTTAATGTAATCACAATGCGATGTTTACCTGATGACTTTCTATAATTCGTATTTCAATAAAAATCTGTAAAAGAGCGACTTAGAATCACGTTTAAATCTCCAGATAGCGTATCTGCGTCATGTATAATGTGTTAGCTCTAATAAGTTTGCAAATAAGCACACTGATGTGTATTTCATTTTTTCATTTCTGCAAAACTATAACGCTTAGTTTTAAGCATTCATCGTTTGAAATTCTCCCCCTAAATGCCTAATTGGATCTGAATTTAATTACAGATTACAGTGGAAGCGTTCTAAACAGCACAGATTGTGGGGAGGAAGAACCCTAGAGCTATGTTTAGATGGTCTCTTGCTGCTTCTATTGAGATAATTCATCTTCACTCGATTAGCTAATTTTGTGAAAGTCCTCCCAATGGTGAAAACCCTTATCCACGGCAAGGCAATTCCAATCAAATTATAATTACTGTATCCAGTGATGATAAAGCCCACAAACTAGCTTATTGCCATAGTAATAATTTGATGTAAACTAACAGATCCAGTTTGAAACAGGACCAGCATATTTCTAGTAAGAATTGAATAACACCATCTAAATTACAAAAACTATGAAGCACAGCATGATCTAGTCAATGATCTCTGAGAAATGTTTCTGACAAGTCAACGTGTGATTATCGATTAAGGATGCTCCATCGCTTCTTAATGGTCTTGTCATTGCCCTTAAACATCGTCTTTTCAATCTATGCTAGCAAATATATGGTTTTCGCCTTCAGAGGAAGGCGTTTCACATTGGGACAATTGCTTATTTAGGAAGCGTTGTCAATAAATTTTCGAACTATTCTAAAGTCCACTAATTTTAAACTGATTACGAGAAACATGAGTGATGTGTGGAATGCTTAGTTGCACGATTTTAGTAATATTTATTACAAGTGACGAAATGTTCTCAGAGACATCTTTATATACATATATCAACATTCTATATTCTTTCTTAACCATAGTCGAAGAAACATTTCTAAAGTCTGCTCTTAAGGATATATCCAGTCAAACTGACTATTTATTCTTAACATTTGTTGTAATTTAAGTATGGTTGTTTAACAAAATATATTATTTATCTGAATAAAGAAAACCACAAACGAGCTTAAACAATGCAACATAAACATGCCTATTATTCATATTTTATAAATCATATATCAATGTATCAAAAATCACACCATGCCTAATTGGGTTCGATTTTGATGATCAGATTATGATGCAAAGTATTATACAGCCAGACTTTGGGAAAGGATATCCCAAGAGCTATGTCTAACTGGTGTTCACTACTTTAAGTTGAGATGTAAGGACAGTTAGAAATAGTTAGCGTGCCCTGTATGCCCATTAAGTGTAATCACCTGATCGACTCATGATCAGGCTGCTTGAGACACGTAAAACCTATATCCATCTTCAGGTTCTATTTAATTACAATGGGTGAGCCAGTGAAAATAAAGCCAACAACATGCTTTTTGCCATAGTAACAACTAATTTTAACTCACCAGTGCTGTTGTATTATATATTGTGTATATAAACAGATAAAACAGACAAATGTCATGAACAAATGCACTCGGATACATATATATAAGCATGTAATCATAGTAAATAAACAATACACAATAATTATTTCAAATATTGTATTTCGAATTGTTTTGTGAATTTGATTTGCAGACAAAACTCTGACCAAGTAGGAGAATGGACTTTCCTTGATTTCATTTAGCTAACCCATACTGTCTTCTTTATTTCGATCTTAATGTGATATTAAAATTATGAATATCCAAAAGCATTAGTGTTTGTTAATGTAATTTCGTGTGAATCCACTGTGTTAAATCTCAATGTTGACCACGCTCAAGAAAATCTTGTTTGCATTTTGGTTGAAAGACAAATTGTTTTCAGAATATCAAACGGATAGCTTCACCTTGGGAAATAAAGCTTCTTATTAGCTGGTCGAGTGATTCATGAATAACCGCCAAGGGAAGTGTTGCCTTTACAGTGCTCTGAAACAGATAATGTGATTTGAGTCTTCTCTCGTTATTCTAAACCATGTTTAACTAGTTGTCTACGCTATTACTGTAGACATGTTCTTTTAAAAGCCTTTCTTGACGTACAAACAAAGATGTTGTTAAAAGCATGGACCGATCCATATAAGCCAATAACAATGACAGTTATTCTAAAATTGTTTCAAAGAAAAATATAGCATTTGCAAATATACATATATATTATGTACTCAAATTAAAAACAGCATTTAAGTGTGTCAGCAAAATTATAAAATTATCAGACTGGATGTTAAAATCAAGTCATACTTGTATAATTATTCTGCCAATGAGGTTGAAAGTGATCTGAATAATCCAAAGTTAGATATGTTTCCCCCCACTTAGAAGCATTAAATCATCTTCCGAAATAGTTTCTAAAATATCGCTATGAGTATCATTTGTTTCAACAGTCACATGGGAATTTTTTCTGTCAAATGCTTTTTCAGCGAGACCAATGTCGTATATTTTTCCTCCATACTTTCAACGGTTCAGAAAGAAAATCTTATCAATAAATTATATTAAGCAAATCAACACAATTGCAATGTTGTTTCCCACAGTCATCTAAAAAGGAAAATGTTCTAATATTCATAACATAGCACTTAGTTTATCAAGAGTGCCGCCAAGTAGCCGCCACGAAGAACTTTCAAGCAGATCCAATTGCCAATAAAATCAAAGTGAGTAATTTTCGATTTGATTTTGACATATATGAATTCTACAAGATATTTCTTTTGTTTGATAAGATGTCACTGGTGGTACTTTGTCATACATAATCCATGAAGATATATATAGAGGATATTATATGAGTGTCCATGACATACTATGTTTACGACACGAGTGGCTAAGTATTAGTATTTCCCGAGCGAGAGCAAGGGATATACTGATATTTAGGCATGAGTGTCGTAAACATAGTATGTCATGGGCACGAATATAATATTCTGTTTATTACCGTAGTCCCAAAATTGAAGAAAATGCTCAAAACCTACTTCTCTGCATAGGCAGACTAGCGGGCGGCGGCCCGTATGGATTGTGACGTCATAGGTGAACCATGACGTCAAAGCATTGTTTATAACGTGACGTCACAATGAAAAAGTGATATTTTGCCCAAGGGCAACATATGAAAAATATGAACCTCGGTATGACTGCCCTCGTAGGTAATAATTTAAGTTATATGTGTGCCTAATGGGGGACTTTCAGTAAGTATCTCGCAAATGTAAATAATCCCGGGAAACGAAAGCTCTGGATCAAAACTGACGGAATGTCACATCTGCTATTGTTTACCAACAGTATGAAATAATGAGTTTACAGCACAAAATAATGAGTTAACATATGGGACAGAAGCACATAGCATCGAAATGATATTACTGAAAGGATAATTTGATTTCTTTCTTAGATACTATTTTGCTTTCTAAGATGCCTAGTCGTTAGAACAATCGAAAGAAAGGGACTTTATCTGACAATAAAGGTATAGTTTTTACATGACGTGAACATTGAATGACGTAACAATTGAATGACGCTATCCGCTTTTCCCAGGTGCCCTCTTGTAATCTTTTGTTTATGGTAACCTTTGATCTCGGTTCTATCAATCAACATGGCGCTTACGAAACCGGGGTTGGGGGCCCTTGGTATCATGTCCGTCACTGGTCACAGAAATGAGCAGTCGTTGAAAAGCTACTTGACAACTCCATCTTACAAGGAAACAACGCTGCGACCAATACTCTGCTTCCGTCGAGTGACCACGTTGACAGGTCAGGGTTCCGCGTAGCATTTGCGACGTTGACGCCAAGCAACGTGTCATAAAGCTCAACCAATACAGTTTGTACTCCTTTTCATGGTGTACAGCTCCTCCCTTCAGCTAATTTTAGCAGTGGTACCATCAACTTCAACTTTTATGACAACAGCAAGAAAAGAATGATAGATCTAGATCTACCACGCTTCCTGACAAACAATACTCATAATTCTTTTTGGAATGTCAATCACGTGATAAGCCTTATATGGGCAGTGTGGCCCCAACTGCATGATCGCACAATTTGACGGTTCAAAAGTAACGTTTTATTAAACATGAGTTGTCTGATCATGGATATATAATCTAAGTTATTTTAACAATATTTTGATTTAAAATTATAAGAATGTTGATACTGCCTAACAAAAAAGCTTGGTATCTTAGAAAAGAAATAGAGTTCGCTCTTCCCAAATGTGTTTTGTAATAAAGTATAGTTTTGCCATGAACTATAACAACGTTAAAGCACTCGGATTACCGTCCTCGTGATTTAGTTTTGCCCTGAACTATTATAGTTATACTTAATTACAAAACACATTGGGGTAGAGGGAACTTTATTTCTTCATTATCATCTAGCATCTTTCACTCAACACAAGACCCAAGTACAGAAACTGCTTATTCATAAAGTTTCATGCTTAAGCTATTCCCAGAGAGACTTGAAGGGACTTAACACAACGATCTAGTTAGCAACAAGGGACAGCACGTCCAAACTATGACAGGAACTCACAAGACTATCTTAACACTTTTATCTTGTTGATGTATGGAGGATACTGTTACACTCAGGAGGCCGAAAGGCGTCACGTGGGATATTATCAAGGAATGAGAGGTTCATCAAGCATTGATGTCAGAAAGAGTTTAAGATCTGCTTTTGATGAAATGTCAGATAAACATAGATAAGATCATCGCAATATGGATAGGATCTCTCCTTAAACCTGCACCAAATGCAAATATAGACAAAGCTTAATGTTAATTAGAGTTTAGTAGGAATAATTGCAAATTTTTTTTCCCCACCAATTTTTTGCATATCCTAATTGTTTTATGTTTTTCAGGAGAAGTCTTTATACAGGCATTTGCTGCCTGTTTGTTTATCGTTTTTCCTTATTGTATATATATTCTGAATGTTGTGTAGGTTGTATTATGTTTTGCGGAAATAAAATACTATTTAAATTAACTGGCAAAGTTGGTATATTGAAGTTAGTGGAATCAAATTCCACAATGATGTGAACTTCTTATAGGTAATCAATACAAAGAAAAAGCTAGATGAAATGAATAAACTGCTTGTTCAATAGATATTTACACTTGATTGGTAACAACAAACTTTTACACAGGATCATTCATCATATAATAAAATGAGATTGATTTGAGTTTTGTTCAGTATTTTCGTTATAACACGGTTTAATTGCAGAAAAGATGCTGAACAATTATCTACAGTTAGCTGCAATTATGATGACAATAAGGTGTTTAATGTAATCACTATACTGTAGTACGATTTTTACCGTATTTCAATAAAAAAAATGTAAAAGAGCGATTTTGAATAACGTTTAAATCTCCAGGTAGCCTATCTGCGTCACGCATTATGTGTTAGCTCTGATAAGTTTGCAGAGAGGCACACTGATGTGTATTTCATCTTTTCATTTCTCCACAAGTTTAACGCTTAGTTTGACGCATTGATCACATGCAATTCTCCCAATAAATGCCTAATTGGATATGATTTTAATCACCAGATTACAGTGGAAGCGTTCTAAAAAGCAAAGATTGTGGGGAGGAAGATCCCTAGAGCTATGTTTAGATGGTCTCATGCTGCTTCTATTGAGATACCTCATCTTCTCCCGATTAGCTAATTTTGTGAAAGTCCTCCCAATAGTGAAAACCCTTATCCACGGCAAGGCAATTCCAATCAAATTATAATTACTGTATCCAGTGATGATAAAGCCCACAAACTAGCTTATTGCCATAGTAATAATTTGATGTAAACTAACAGATCCAGTTTGAAACAGGACCAGCATATTTCTAGTAAGAATTGAATAACACCAGCTTCGTTACAAAGCGTTAAGATCTAGTCAATGATCTCTGAGAAATGTTTCTGACAAGTCAAGGGGTGATTATTGATTGAGGATGTTCCATCACTTCTTAATGGTCTTGTCATTGCCCTTAAACATCGTCTTTTCAATCTATGATAGCAAATAAATGGTTTGTCGCCTTCAGAGCAGCACGTTGCACATTGGGCCAAATGTTTATTTGAGGAAGTGCTGTCAATATATTTTCGGATCATTCTAAAGTCAACCAATTTTAAACTGATTACGAGAAACTTCTTTTGTCAATACAAGAGACATTGTAGTTTTCTTTTTTATTGTGAGTCGTCAGTTTTCTGCACGATTTTAATGATTACTAACTTCTCTAAAGTATTAGAAGTGACGAGACGTTCAAAGAGACATTTTTCTATAAATACACATATCAACATTCTTTATTCTATCAATCCTGTCAATCTGGCTGCTGTGATTAAACCCTGAGTTTATGCTTAACATCTGTTGTAATTTAAGAATGGTTGTTTAACAAAATATATTATTTATCTAAATAAATAAAAATATACACCAACAAGCTAAACAATACAATATAAAAATGCCTAGAATTCATATTTTATAAATCATATATCAATGTATCGGTTACAAATCTGCCAGTTAAATCTATAAAGTGCCCTGTATGCCCATTAAGTCACGTGATGAACTCGTGATCTGCAGTAGTAACTGCTAATTGTATGGCACAAATGAGTTAATTACAGGGGAATCAATGAAAGGAAAGGTTACTATTGATCTCAAATAGCCAAGCAGCAATAGTAGCAGCCATTCGCCGTGTGCGTGTGACGTACTCACGATTACTACGTCAGCGGTCACATTATGATGGATCTGAAACCTACACTGTTCAGGTTAACTTGGCCTCTGATGACTATTATGATGACATGAACGAGTGCTTCTGGCCAGCTGACATTACTTGTCGGGACTTCATACCCCGACAGAGGAAACGAGACAACTATGGACAATATACTGATAATGGATATTCGTACTAAAGTGAGTAAGTCTGTGTTTCTCTACATTTATATCACCTTTATGACTTTAAGTTTGGTAACATGGAATATCCGAGGTATATCAAATGACTGTCGAGATATCTTCAATGGTTTACCAGATGGTGTAGATATTATAGCTGTCCAAGAACTCTGGCTTAATCCGTACAATGTACATAGACTTAAAAATCTAAATGAGTTTTCACTTATTGCAGCAAAATGTAACAGAACTCATCTCGAGGTGCAGGTGGTATAGCATTATTACATAGCAATAACTCTATGTGGCGCTTTCGCAGTATTGTCACCACATCAGAATATTGTGTAGTTGCACTTGTTTATGCTAATGGATATCCTGATATGTATGTGATATCTTCTCGACTCCCTTCAACCAATGTTCTGCACTCTGTCTATGCAAGTGCGGTTGAAGAAATATTTGATATGTACGATATATTTAGTGAAAAAGGTGATACATTTATTCTTGGTGATCTCAATGCAGATATCTGTGAAAACGTATTGTCATCACGTGATGGGCTTCTTCTCAACTATATTACTAATAGGAATCTTGTACACACAATTAGTGCATTGCGTAACGATGGGCCTGACCACACTTGTAGAAGTAAAGATAACAGATTGAAATCATTGATTGATTATATACTCCTCCCGTCACACATGATTGGTCAGCTTGCCTATTGTTGTGTAATGGATAATTGTAGTTATGATTTTTCTGATCATTACCCATGTCTAGTTAATATTTCAAGACAACATGAAAATGTACGCAAATCAGACAACCTATACTTTCCAAAATGGCAAAAAGCTAACCAATATGAAATTGATTCGTATAAAGAGGAGAGCAAATGTCTCTTATCAGAAATACATATACCATCTATTGACCTAACTCCTTATCAAATTGAATCCTATACTTCAAAGGTAATAGATGCTTTACATTTGGCAAGCTCCCGGTGTATTCCAAATGGTGTTTTTAAAGCACACTTAAAGCCGTACTGGAAAGAAGATGGGTTGAATGATTTGCACTATAAAATGCGTTTAACTAGAAGGGAGTGGAAAGCTGACGGAAAACCAAGGTCAGATAACTCCTCTTTGTACTCCGATTACAAAACAGCCAAACAGGAATTTAGACGATCACATCGTAAGTCTAAGAGAAAACATCGTTCCAACACATTTGAAGAATTGGAACGTTGCTCTGATGCTGATGTAGGTACTTTCTTTAAGTCAGTACGCAAAATGAGGCGTAACAATCCTGTTGTTAAAGAACTTGTTGTTGGTGATAAGCTTGCAAATACAGCAATAGATATTTGTGAACTCTGGGGTGAATATTTCGCTCATTTAGCCAAGCCCCACTCATCCTCAGTATTTGACAATAGTTTCAAATTATCAGTTGACAGAAATGTTGAGAACATATGTCTGGAAACTCCCTCTTATGAAGAAGATGTTTTGTGTAAATGTATTTCACCAGACGAACTAAGCGAACATGTTAATAATCTTCGTAAAAATAAATCTCCTGGCCCAGACTATCTTCATAATGAAAACATTATCTATACTAGTGCTAGTGTCAAAAGGCTTATAACTTCCCTCTTCAATTCTTTTTTGAGGTCGGCATATGTCCCCAACATATTCAGAAAAGGTGTACTCATTTCAATTTACAAAGGCAAAAAGGCAAAAAGCGACCCTAAGAACTATAGAGGTATTACTCTAACATCTTGCTTAGGTAAACTATTTGAAAAGGTAATTCTCAATAGATTAGAAAGCTGGGTGCAAGAATATGTACAACATTTCCAGACAAACTCCAGTTTGGATTTAGAAAAGAGCATTGCGCAACTAATTCAGTATTTACCTTAAATGAATGTCTATCTTATTACGTTAACAGAGATTCACATGTATATACGGCCTTCATGGATAACGAAAAGGCCTTTGACCGCATATGGCACAAAGGTCTTTTTGTAAAACTATATGAAATGGGTATAAAAGGTAAAATGTGGCACCTCTTATACCAAAGTTACACATCAAGTTCTGCATGTGTACAATATTGTGGTGTTAAATCAAACGAATATGATATACAACAAGGTGTTGGGCAAGGCAGAGTTTTATCTTCATGGTTTTTTCTTGTATATATAAATGATTTAATATGTGAACTTAGAACTTCAAACACTGGTATCCGTGCTTATGGTATAGATATCCCCTGTATCTTGTTGGCTGATGACACCACACTTGCTTCCTCATCTCCAAAAGGTCTACAATCATCTCTTGATACTGTGTATAACTACGCCTGTAAGTGGCGTCTTACATACAATGGCTCTAAGAGCACTTGTATTTTATTTCGTAAGTCTAAAAAACTGCATCATAAACATTCCTTCAAATTTGGGGAGGCGGATATTGCAATATCTGACAATGTTAAATATGGTGGAATCTTACTTTCATATGATTTATCCTCAAAATCAAGAGTACAAACTTATTGTCAAAAAGCACGACAATCTGTCAATTCTCTCAATAATCTTGGTTTAAATTCCAAAGATCTACACCCCTTGTCTTCTGTAAAGATATGGAGGAGGATGATACTTCCAACAAGCTTGTATGGCTGTGAACTACTTCCTATTTTAAGAGGTAAAGATTATGATCTGGTAGAGAGTACACAAAGATATTTTGCCAAAACCATTCAGGGATTTGCTAAACGTGTTTCATCTGCCTCTGTGCTTGGTAATCTTGGTCTATGGAGTATGGATGGCTATATAAATAAATGTAGACTTCTATTTTTTGGGAGACTTTGCAACAGTAACTGCAACTCTTCTTTTAAGGATTTATTCTGTGTACAACTGGCAACATTTCAAACTAGATCATCAGTGCAACATAGTATATGCGACACACTATTAGAAATTGTACTCAAATACAACATATTTAGATATGTTACTGATTACCTTGAGACCGGAACATTTCCATGTAAATCCGCGTGGCGTAAAATAGTTATAAACTGTGTCAATGAAAGTGAAAATGTAAGATGGGCTACTCAAGTCAATGTGAGACATGATATGTTCAGATACCGCCTCACCAACACTACCTTTGGTATTACAGCCTATATCGATTGATGTATGTCTATCCACAATATAGGGATATCTTATTATTTTGTGTACAAATCAACTCAAGGGCAAAGTTTTCAAAACATTGTGAATCATGTCACAGACACTGTAACGATTTTGACTGTCATACTATTCTACACTGTGAACATTATATGTACAACAGAAATCAGTTATTTTCCAAACTGATAGATCTTTTTGATGTTGATATATATGTACAAATTGAACTACTAACAGAAGATGAAATGCTCTCTCTTTTTTCTGGAGGAGAATTACCTATAACTAACCAAATAGATGAAATGCCATGGAGATGTATGATAATCCTTTACAGTAAATACCTTTTACCTCCAAAGAATTGGACTTATCTTAACATCAAATATTTTGAAAAAAGAGTTCATATTGAGATCACCTAATATACGAAGTTGTCTAAAGATTCCTAACAGTACTTTCTTCGCCTGCACAGCTGCGTACTTTGCTTGTAATGACCAGGATAATTGGCTTGTGAAATATACACCAAGATATTTGTAAGAATTTGTAGTTTCAAGTTTACATTTATTGTAGTACCATCTCTCATGTTTTGCTAACTTTCCACCATTCTTAAATACAACTACTTTTGTTTTATCTAGATTTACTGTTAGTTTTGACTGCATACAAAAGTTTTCGAGTTCATATATTTGCCTTTGTAGACCCATAACTGTACTTGATATCAAGACAATGTCATTCGCAAATAGTAAAAGAAATAATTGAAAGATATCTGGATGTAACTGGATACCGTGTGTGCAGTTATTTTCGATCTGTGTGGCCAATTCATTTATGAAAAAACTAAATAAAAAAGGACTCAGTACACAACCTTGTCTTACCCCAATTTGTATCTCAAAAGTTTCTGATAGAATATTCTTATTTCCGACACACGCTTTTACATTTTCATATATTTGTCTTAATAGATTACTCATTTTTGGGCTAAGACCATGTTTATTTAGAATATTCCATAATTTATTTCGTTTCACCGAATCAAAGGCTTTAGCAAAGTCGACAAATAAAGCATAGAATTTCCCCCCTTTAACATTTAGATATCTCTTGACAATACTTTGTAGGATAAACATATTATCAATGGTTGAATAACCTTGTCTAAAACCTGCTTGGCATTCAGTAAGCTTGTCCATTGTTTCGCCCCTGAAAACTAGTCTCTTGTTTATGATTGAAGTAAAAATTTTACTGAAAATACTGAGCAGTGTTATCCCTCTATAGTTGTTTACATTGTCTTAATCACGATTTTTGTGTAAGGGGATAATTATTCCCATCGACCACTCTTTTGGAAAGGTACCTTTTTCGAGTATCAGATTGAATAATAAATCTAAGTACGGGGTTAAAAGATCAGCTGAATATCTGAACAATTCGGGAATCATATTATCTACCCCTAGAGATTTCTTTAGTTTCAGGTTATTTATACTCTCAAATATTTCCTCTCTAGTTATGGGTGAATCAAGTATCTGTTTTGTCAGTTCACAATCTACGTCAGAATGATTGATAAATACATCATCTTCAAAATCGTTAAGGTCACTGTCTGGTATATTTTCACATGAATACAACTTTTTGAAGTGATGAAACCAGTGTTTTGTATCAATATTGTTCACGTCTGTAGGTTTTACATTGAGACGTTTTAGCTCATTCCAAAATCTTTTCGAATCATTTATGCTATTTTCAATTATTGATTGTTTGTTTCTGTAATATTCCATTCGTTTTCGTTTACACAAAGAATCATATTCATTTCTTGTCTTATTATAGTTTTCTAATGAAGTTAAATCTTTACATTTTCTGAATTTGTTCAAAGATCTACATCGTTGGACTTTCAATTTTCTGCATTCTGTATCATACCAGTCATTTGCATACGAATTTGCTTTCTTAACATTTCTCTTCATATCAGACGCAGCTAGACTCAGTGCCTCAACAATATACTTAATGCTTCTATCAATGCACGTAAATGCGTTATCTACTGATTTGTCAAAGAGATTCTGTACATCATCAGATATGAGATTTTGTCTAAACTGTTCCAGTTTATCCATATCCCAGACAAACTTAAAACCAGTCTTACTATCAGTATCGCGCACATCTGCTTGATGTGAATGAAGCGTTCGTAATTGTAGAGTGAGCGGGAGATGAGACGACTCGGCTCTGGATGGTATGTTGAAGTCATTAACGAAATCGAATAAAACTGAAGATGCTATTATATAATCAATTACGCTGGCACCATTAGGACCGATATAAGTAAAATCACCAGTTTCTGAGTCAGAGCCGCATCTCCCGTTCATCATATGAATATTTAGTACAGAACATAAATCAAGCAGGTGTGTACCGAAATTGTTTACTGTCTTGTCGACGGAGAATCGTTTAAGATTGAAGCAGTCAAAAATAGATTCAATAAATGAGTAATTTTCGTTTTCTGTAAATTCTAATATATCGTCTTCAATGAAATCTGGTTTTGTTCCAGTTCGTGCATTAAAATCTCCGCCGCACAAGATGCAAACATTCGGTAACTCTGAGATTAATTCTAATAAGTTATCTTGGAAAATAGTAATTCCATTTTTACATTCTAAATGAGATTGATTATACCAAGTAGATGCTTCTGGGTGGATATATGCACATGCATATAACAGATCATTATCAAAACCAAACATTGTTTTATCAAATACAATGAATTTGCTATTTTCGGTGATTTTTTGAGATTTTATGAACTTTCTGAATTGATTTCTTACAAGCACTATGATTCCGCCAGAAAGCCTCCCAAAATTTGATATTTTCTCTGCATGTTTGGTAATTGATAAATAATCTGGAAAATGTCTTATTAAGTCAATGTCATTACACCAAGTTTCAGTGACGCCAATGATATCAAATAACTTAACATATTCAATAAACTCGTTATCAGTTAACTTCTGTTTCAGGCCAGATACATTTCAAAATATGAAATTAGCAATGTTATCTATGTATGGAAGGTAATTGTCATTTGTATTATTTTCCTGTTGGAACTTCGAAGAATCTTTTTTACCCTGGCCACGCCTTTATCTGCGCCAATTCCCGTTTGAGCGACGAGGATCAGTTCTGTTCTCACGACTCTGGACTGTTCTCAGGTGCATAATATCTCAGTAATAACTCTGATTGTATTTGATAACTGCAGAGAGTGCTGACTCCTCAAGAGCAGTAAGGATTCAACGAGATGTGACACATTGGTAAATTGGTTGGATCAGTCTCTCATTTTTAGATCATCTGGCCTGTAAGGCCCGATGGGCTTATGGCATGGCATGGTGTCCGACGTCCGTCCGTCCATCCGTAAACTTTGTGGAGTATCGACTTTTTCTCAAGGACCATAAGGCCTAGAAAGCTGAAACCTTATATACAGACTCCTTGGCTAGCGAGGATTATTAATTGTAGCTTTAGTGACCCTGTGACCCCTAATAAGGGTCGCAGGGGCCATGCCCTTGAAACCTATTTCCTTCTTCTTCTCCAAAAGCATAAGAAAGAAGCTGTAACTTTCTGTACAGATTCCTTGACTAGTGAGGAATAATAACTGTAGATTTTGTGGCCCTCTGTCCCCTACATTGGCCACACCCTAAAGCAAAATCAAATGTAAAGCCTGATGAGCTAGAGCCAATGGATCTATTTTTTTGTATTATTGAAGAGTACTAGATCTTTAATTGTGTATTTCCTCGAATATGGCTTTATCGGTTTGTGACAGTTGCGTTTGCTATTTATAAAAACGAAGAGGACTACATTACAGTAAATATTCATTGTTAATGAAAAGAGCCGCTTCATTGTATACTTTCATCCATGTTAGTTCATAGCTAAATTGTTACTGGTTAGAAAAGTATCAGTGTATCAATAAAAAAAGCTCCACTTATAATAAGAGAAACCATAGAAAAGAGACCGGAAGTTGGGCATTACTCAGTGACAACTCTGCATGCAGGCTCTTCATCTTCAGAAAGCAGAATATGGTAAGAGTCAATAAGTGACAGCCCGCGATTAGATTGGTGAGATAGTGACACAGGAAGGAAGGAAGTCCTTGTTTGTGAGCACTTCACAATAACGGTGCTTGCGACACCTCCTTGTTGTGGTATCCATAAACACTCTTCATTAGGTCCACGAGTACTCAATGATAAGTGGTTGCTTTACAAAGGATGTTTCCTTTAAGCTCTTTCTATAATTGCGCTAAACAGCATTGACAATAAGTCTAAATTTTTATTTTTAATTTGGGTCAATGTAAAAGGAAAATGGCACGCCTTTTACTGATGTTGTTAAGATTATGACGTTGTCAATAACTATCATAATGAAATGTTTAATACAAGTTATTATGTCTGACTATCATATCTTTCTAGAAGTACGAACTTAATGTGTAAATCTAGTTGAAATATGCACTTCGATAAATTAATAAATAATGTTCAACAAAATTTTAATTGAGTTCATGAACCTCTTAACGTTTTAGTTTGAAAGCATATGTTGCAAATTCTGGGAACAGAATAAAATGAGGATATGCACTATCAGATTTTAGTTTATCATAATCGTGTCGTTCATGTTAGTTACTTTTTGTTTCTTCACAAAAAAAAGTTTATATTATGTTACATATTGATTTATGGTTTTAGGTAGTATTACCTTAAAGTACTTTTAAATGCAGTTATGATACAGAATGTTTATATGAATGCAATTTAATCAGAGCAAAACTAATCATAATGTTTAGAACATGATTTCTTGTTAAACCATAATGTAGCTAATTTCTCAGACCTTCTCAACCAAAATCTAGGATCAAATTAAATTAATACTCAATATCTTGTCAGTGTACCAACGGAGATCCATGTTTATTCTATCATTCATAACAATATATATTGCAAAACGTATTGCAGGTTTTTTCTTCAAATCATTAGTGGATGCTATTTGAAAAGAAGAACTCTTTTTAGAGAAATAAAGTGTTTAAACTGTTAAAGCATAATATTGAAAAATGTTTATGTCAATATATTCTTAACAAACTTTTGTTAATTAAAATACAATAACTCAAAATAAATTGCAACACTTTGTTCAATAAGCTTTTTAACAAAAATCAATGTGCATAAATGAATGATTGATTTGAAATCTAAATTTGTGAAAAATAGATTTGATCTCTGTCTTCGAAACTATTTTGTCATATCCTCTGGCACATTTCTTACAATACAAGATCCAATTACACACAATGGTTATTCATAAAGCTACAACTTCATCACATTAGACACTGAACTTCAAGCACGTCCCAATGAAGTAAGTAATGGAGCAAATACAGTACATTTAAGTAATCGAATCTAACAACTTTCAATCAGACATGCCATTCAGAGCTCATATCACTTTATTACCGTTTTATTGATTCCTTGCATTCATTCACTTTTTTAATTCATTCATATTCTACACTGGAAATTAAAAACGGACCTGAGGCACCTCCACTCACTCATTCTCAATAAAAAAGCACAATTGTATATGTGTTTGCCCTAAAATCCAAAGTCAATATCAAAATTTGTTATTGATGATGATGTTATTTGAACCTCTTTTTATCGTAGAATAGAATAGAATATGTCCATACATGACATGTCTAAGAATTTAAAGTTTGACGCCATTTGTAACGGACCTCAAAAGCATATCAATCAACCACATCAAAGAACTGTTAGAATGTCATTAGTTTCGATTAAATTAAAACAGTGTTATAAAGTTAACAAGTTTAAGTGTTAAAGCGATCAGACATTTTGACAAATGTAAATTTTAGACTATTTAAATGTATTTATAAATTTCCCGCCTTTCTGAATCTGTGAAACATAAAAATAACTAGAAAATGTGTCAACATGAAAGGCTTATTATTTGAAACAACAAAGTAATGGTAGGCTAGCCTGGACACTGCCACTGCCAACATAGGATTTCTCAGCGAGAAGAAGGAACTCCGTGCTTTCAAACTCTTCCAATAAGAATTGTAAGTACCTATGTTACTGCTTGGAGGTCTGGACCCCACCGGCTGCAACAAACTGCTACAGTTTGTGAAGGCCCCGGAGATCGAACTGGACATTCCTCAGGTAAAAGGTGAAGAAGGTTGAAGAAGAGGCCTGATACCCAGCAGATGTAGCCCAGGCTCTTATCTCATGAGCAGATACCTTACCATAAATTGGCGAGAGGACACAGATTTATGGTAAGCTGACTTAATCGTCTTTGTCAGCCAAGCTGAAATGGTCTTCTTGGAGATGTCCTTCATGGAAGAAGGGAGACAAGGCAGAAAAAGCCTATGTCTACTCCCTCTAAAGTATTTGGTCCTCGCTAGGTACTCCCTCAGATAACGAACTGGACAGAGTAGAAGATCCTTTCCCATGCCCTCTGATAGAGCAGTGGACAGACCAGGAACAGAGAAGCATCTTCTTCCCAACGGGCAAGCTATGAAACAGGGGAGGGTCGTAAGTGCCAATCCTTAGAATGCGTCGGAGTAGAATGGTCTAATGCATGCAATTCTGAAACCCTGCTTGTGGAAGCCAGCGCCAACAGGAAGGTTGTCTTCCAGGACAAAAACTGTCTTTATGAGGATGGAACGGGTCTGCAAGCAGACCTGAAAGCACCATCGACAAATTCACTTGAGCTGAAACTTGGGAGACTTCAAATGCTCTAAGTGGAACAATCTCGACAAATGATGAATGGTCTGGTCCCTAGACTAGTCGACTACTTGAAAGGCCAAGGCAAATGTCGCCGACTTGTCGTATGAATGTATGAGGAGGTCTGCATGGCCTTCTGCAACGAGGTCTCTATCTCTCTGAGACGAGAATCACTCATTCTAACTTGTTCTGACGGTGTGTCTTTGTAGACGCTCGGGATTGTGGGTGGCGTGTGTATGGGTTCAAGGGGGCGGGACAGCGCTTTTGATTGGGAGGTCCGTATTTGGAATACAGCCCTGGAGGTGTTATAAAAATCTTTAAACGGTTTCTGCTTCAATCCGACAAAGGTCAAGACAGCAAGGTCATGACTTAAGCATGGTATTAGGTAAATCTGTTACAATTTTAATAATTACATTTTGTTATAGCAAACGTGATAATTGATTGTTGATGAGATCACCTGAAATTGGATTTTGAAAAAAGATGTAGTTTTTTTTTAGATTTCCAAATATCTATTTCTGTAAATTTCCCAATAGTAACCTTTAGATAAACGAATACAACCTGTCTCGGTATCAGTGAGTGAGTGAGTTATTGTTTCACGCTGATAGGGAAATAATTTAGCTATTGCGGCATAAATAAAGCCAATCCATAGCGAAGATCATAAGTTGCATATTTGACTCTGAGTTGTTTTGCGGATTTCTAAATGATAATGAATTTTAGATATTTTGCATCCCTTTCCCTGCTAAATTGTTCGACATTAGCCACTCCGTTAAATAGAGCATTGCTCTCCCTTAAAAACAAGTTTTTTAATGAGACTTAATAAGTTTGCACTAATTCATCACTATTATAAGTATGGTTTGATTTAAATGAAAGTTTGTATAATAGTTATTGGCATTAAGTAGATGCAGTGAATAATAATTGATTAATAAACGGAAAAATGTATGCGTTTGAATAAAATAGTGATTCCGCATTGATATTGAATAAATAGAAATGCAAGAAGATGACAACTTAAAACTTTTCTAATTTGTTAGGTTGTTTAAGGTGGAATGGAATTTCTGCTTTCAAAGTTTCATTTGATTTTTAGCTCATCTGGCCTGTAAGGCCTGATGGGCTTATGCCATGGCATGGTGTCCGGTGTCCGTCCGTCCATCCGTCTGTCCGTAAACTTTGTGGAATCTCAACTTCTTCTCCAGAACCATAAGGCCTAGAAGTTGAAACTTTGTGTACAGACCCCTTGACTAGTGAGGATTATACAATGTAGCTTTGGTGTCCCTGTAGCCCTATTAAGGGCCACGGGAGCCACGCCCTAAAAAACTATTTTCATCTTTTTTTCCAGAAGCATCAGGCTTAGAAAGCTGAATATACTCTTTGGCTAGTGAGAATTGTGATTTATAGCTTTTGTGTTCCAGTTGCCCCTAAAAGGGTCTCAGGGGCCACACCCATTAACCTAATTTAATCTTTTTCTCACGATGCATCAGGCTTAGAAAGCAAAAACTTTGTGTGCAAACTCCTAAGTTAGATAACGAGGATTCCAAATTGTACATTTGGTGACCCTGTGGTCCAAAGTAAGTGGGGAACCACATTTGCCACACCCTAAAGCAAACTTTATATGAAGCCTGGTGAGCGACAGAGCAACTGGCTCTATTTCTTTTAATCCAAAAGCATCTTCGTGAGTTGATTTTGGATTCATATATCAGACTATATAAAGGGTGTCATTTGATCGTGAAGTTTGCATTTTTGCCTTAAAGTATATTTAAACCTAATCAGCTTTGAGCCGTGACTACACAAAGCCATTAGTTGATGATCAGACAGCGAAACGCGTCAATTAGTCAAACATAATTTTGATCTTAAAAGGATACTAAGAAGTTAAAAGTTTTAAAAGCTAGTAACCATGTAATAAACATGTGATCTCTACTTTTGTGCAAATATAAACCTAGGTACAGTTTTCACAGAAATTCAGTACTTATTACTGATAATCTAATTCTGATCTTCAAAAAGTAATGTAAAATGTTTCAAGCAGGCAGACATCTTATCAATGTATACAATGTCCTTTGAACCATATTAGTATGATGGTAGCTTGGGGCTAAACATAATATCTAACACCATGTTCTACTGAAACGATTTCTCAAATATCATATGACAATACATCATGAGTTTTTCCTTATCATATTTTTTTCTAAGCAATCAGTGTGCACCTTGCAATGTGCTTGACAAAACAGTTGATCAGCAAACACTAAGAGATTCAAGTCACGAACACGGTGTGACTATATGGCAAACTTTTGATTACAACTTGCCGTTAACAAAACTTCCTCCAATTGCATGATTGATTTTATTAGGATCTGAATTGTCACAATGATCAGTATGCTCTGAAAATAACATAGAAATAACCATGACAAATTTGCAAACAATTGAAAGCTTTGAATGTATCGTTCTTGCGTGTAATCTTTACATTTTCCATTTTTATCACACGTTAACCAGGATATCAGCAATCTTATCTTAGCAAACTTATCTATCTATTAATTCAACTCACTCGCTCAAAACCGTTTTTTATCAATTCAACATTCCAATATCCAACACCAAGAAAGCAGTGGCCAATGGGTCAATCCGGTAGAGCATTGGCAACGCTCATATTGGAGTATGCCAGTGCTGTAGCCCTGGTGTCAGTTTGTTGGAAATACACAGACACTTGGCATCCCCTTGTTGGACTCCGTGGTGGGTGGGGAGCAGCACTGGCGAGACACCTTAAACCAACATGAATTCACTTAAGAAGCGCAAAACTGAGGCATTATCACAGTCCTCATCTTCGGATGAGGCATCAATAAAATCATGGCCAAGATTCTTACTGATGAAGGGAGGCAGCAATGGTGGCGAGCCACTGAAGCTAAATCCCTTTGCTATTAAAAAAGGAATCAAGGGAGTTGCTCGTACAGTTAAAAACAATTAATTTTAGGATCTTTGCATTTGATAATAATAATATGAAAATAAATAAAGAACAAAAATACCTAATTTGCCTTCTTTCCCTCAACTTTATTAAAGCTGTAATGGAAATTCGACTCATCTGACTCGACGTTTAAAGGGCCCGTAGCACGTTTTAAAAAAATTCTATATTTAAAAATGTTCACGGATGCTTAATGTATCAGTTTGTTAGTGTTAACAATCTCATTACACAAGCCAAATTATCGCACGACTGAACTTTACATTATATTTTTATTAGATTACTGCTTCATTTAGTCTTAATACATTGTTTTTCATTTGGATTCATTTATTTTCATTATCCTGACATCACCTTATATTACCCCTAAAACTATCTTTTAAATGTAGTTGTTAAAGTTCACATATCCAGAAACATATTTCAATATTTTCTTGGAATATACGAAAGTCTGATTACAATTTTGTATAGTGCGTCAAAGGCCGCTTCTCAAATATGTTTATTTTGGTAAAATGAAAGCCGTTTTTGCAAGCCACATTTGATGGGCTGCTTTGACCTATCTGGCGACAAACCAGTGAATGCATGACTAGTCACCCCCCCCCCCCCTTTTTGTGACGTCATAAACAGAATCAGCCTCGTTATCTATACATCTATCATAACAATACCACAGAAAAAAACCCAAAAATCAACGATTTTCAGAAAATGTTTTCCACTCAGTTGGATAAATCATTTGACGATGTAATACTAATAAGCATTTGGTATAAAAAAGACATCCAAATCAATGGTAATTAAACAATTATTTAGGCGGTATTTCAGTTGAAATAATGATGCGTTACTCTGTATAGTCTGTTTATTACGTCACACGTATTACGTTAATATTGAATCACCTAAAAATCGAGTATTTTTATTTCTTTGGTCATTATAAGATTTTTCACCATCATGAAAAATGTTGACCACAATGCCTTTATCACACAGAATTTCTGGACATGACAAATGCAACATCAAAATTCAATAAATCATATTGAAAGTCGAAATACTGTGTTTTGTTTAGACATGTAAAATGTCATTTAAAAGTCATATAATAATGTTTTTTAATGATAAAAAAATGACAATCTGGTGTCTTGTGATCGTAAATATGTTGCAACATATATTAATCACAACTTGTTAAATTGTTTAAGCTCTTTAAAGGCCGTATTTGTTATATTTTAAACACGTTTGTGAGATCAATATGTTATCCTTATAACAAATGGACATCACATTTTTATTTAGAAAGAAACAGATTTTTTAGATGCAAATAAAAAAAACTGCGTACATAAACGTTTACCTTAAATATTTACGAGTTAGATAAACTCAGTGTTATTGATTCTGCTCTACTTAATGGTTATCTGAGTCGACTAACAATCATTTTATTTCCTTTCCATCAGGATTCACATTATTTATAATGTAATGTAATCACATATTACATTATTGATAAGAAGAATCAGGCTGAACTCAATATCCTTTACCATAACTTCATGCTCCTTATCTAATTGGATGAAACTGAACCATTGTCCAAATAAAGATTTGCATCAGAGATTGGCAGACTTATTACACAATAATCATGTATGTAATTATCTTGAAATGACAAACCTTCTCTAATAGATACATAAAACCTTTGTACAATGCCAGTATCAATCCAGTCATTGCAGGCTGCATGTGTTGTTGATTTTCCAGACATTTTGTGGTAGATCTTGTTTTAGAACTACCGTTGAAAGGCAACAAATGCATTTTTGCATAACAGACCACGGTATAACCAAATTAAACGCCCTCTGATTTCTCACATTAGCCAATCAGAAACGAGAATTTTGCACATTTATCATAGAATACTTTTGTAAATATTCAAAACTAGTTAGTGAAAATTAATGAAACAGTTACATACATATTCAAGGTAAGGACATACATATTCAGATGGTAAGTGGATCCCTCCCCCTTCTTTGAAACTTCATACATTTCAAATCACATTACACACAACACATATTTCATAAACATAAGCACATGATATTTAGACTTTATCCCCCTCGATATGAAGAATAACTTTAATATATCTTGACGCTCAGATAACAAGCGTCTTAATTTCCCAAGGGGTGTTGCAGTCAGTTCAGCACGGTGCTCTGCTGGTAACCTCAGACTGACTGGTCAACTTGTGACTGACAGAGTATCTAGTGAAGCAAACTGATTAGTTTTAGGATAACTCCTTTCGAAATTTGTTTAAATTCTACCATTTATGTGCAAAATACTCGTGTCTGATTGGCTACTGTGAAAAATCGGAGGGCGTATAATTTGTTAACACAGACTTATGTTTACTTGGTCAGATCACCCATTTGATGAAAATAAGTTGGTGACACGCATGTGTACAATTGGATTACGTTTTGAACGTCATTTGACATATTCCAATCACGTGACTTGTAATTGGGGACTGTCAAATTTTGCATTCTGAGCCAAACGTGATTACGTTTATCTTAGATGCATTAATTTGTGCTAACCTTCATTCGCTTGATTATTTGCACACCTTCTGTGTCCTAACATAAATGTTCTGCTTACTTGGCGCTTTCCTTACTAGCTCCCTTGTCTACGAACTGTTGCTCGACTCGAGCCTCTGCAATCACACAATCTGAACATGAACTCATGTAACTATCGTGCTTTGAATTCAATAGCTTGCCTCCTATCAACAATTCATTAATTTATGTTAATGTGTCCCTGTTTTCAAAACTGACTTACGTGACCTAAAAAGAGGTCGCATTTAGATGACGTCATGATGATCTGATGACGTTATGGTGCGTGTGTGTGTGTGTGTGTTTGTTTCATCAAGGATTCTTTTGAAAAAAACCCAACCTTTTTACCTAATTCTGTTCGTGTTTGCTATCATATGGCATGTGAAGACCCAAAACATTAGCGAACTATTTTATTTGGACTAACTGATATTAATACGCTGGTTTCACGATTAGCTTACTCATGTTTTGACTATTTGAAAATATTTCAAAAATATATATTTCGAAAATATATCTGAATAATGAATAAAATACTAGCTTCATGGTAATATGATAAAATGTTAAGAAACTCGTGAATAGAATTTTGAATCAGATTACGCTTATTTACGTTAAAATATAATCACATTACCTTCCTTTAGTATCATTATTTACTCTAAATAGTAAAATGATATGTTATATATTTTTTGGGCGTTTTTGCATGCAAAAAAGGAGCATATGCTAACAACAAACAGTTGTGTTTGTGTAAACAAATTAATGCAAGTCACGTAGCGATCTGATGACGTCATGTTGCTCGTGTTGACATGTTTCCATGCTTGTGTGTGTGTGTTGTTTATGAAGGAATCTTTTGAAATTGAAATACCTTTTTACCACAATAATTCTGTATGTGTTTGCGTATGAGAAGGAGGCGCAATTTGGATATTTGTTTCCTTATACATTGACTCAGTGAATATAACTATTGTTGATCTCCAGAAACCTAACTAATCAAATAAAGTGCTATAAACACAGCCTAGGTCCATATCTTTTGCATAATGGTACTCACCATAAATCAAATATGTCCTAAAGCTCGGAGAACTTGCAGACTTATTTACCACCTGGGAAACACTTACAATCATCCAAACTGTTTTCTGACAAATCAACAAATTTTGAGATGCAATCCATGGGAGAATAGACGAGATGACCATAGAGGCACAAGTTTGACATTTCCTCCTTTTGTCATTGACTCTCTGATAATATATCACTAATACACATCTCTATATAGCTATTTGATTCAACCCAGTACAATGTGTCATAAACACAGCCAATGTCATACAATAACTTACTTTGCTAATTATGACTGTACGGTTGTTTTTTTGACAACGTATGTGATCAAGCCGACATGCCGACTGCAGGTGATCGCTGTTGCATCCCAACTAGGGATGATATTCCATCCTAAGATGGGAAAACTCTCTCGCTATACCAACTAGGGATGAAGTACTATTGCAAGTTACGACCATAAATGCAGTGACATTGTACCTCAAGGTTGAACAAGAACTGATATTGATAGTCAATATTTCTTCCTAAAAGTTAAATTGTCTTTAAAACGGAAAACAATATTTGACCAAAGTTGTTAAACGGCGTGAATATACAGTGTTTGTGAGTGCCTTTCCTAGGAAAACATTCAATTCATTTCATTTCATGTCTAACAGCAATTGTATCAGATACACATCATACAAAAACCATATACAAAGCCATGAATGTTCATCAATAACTAACATTTTGCTTTTTTACATTCTGTGCCATTGATTGTATTTCCTGAACGCATGCTTTGAAACATGGAGTTGGAATTTCACAGTCCATCCTTCGAACACGACAATGTAATTGCAGATTTCAAATCACAGACCAAATTCCGTTGCCTGTCAAGATGAAAGAAATTGCAGTACATATGTCCCTGATGAATAAAAGTAAGGCATAATCTTTTTGGATCTTTACATTTGATATTCCAGTTCATATTATTACACATAAAACATATTCAAAATACTGTGTATTTGTGTATACTGGATCATACAAACAATCCATTATTGTGTTATACAGTACTTACTGTTTCTCTATACCATGCTTACTGTCACATTAATCAATGATATTATCTTCAGCAACTGCTTTATTCCGTCATGTCCTTTGTTGCTTCTGCTCTGAGTGACAGCTATCTGACCCTTACATAGGAACAATATATTCATAATGTAAAAACGAATATTTATGGATAACAAGTTCTATATTCTCAGACGTTTCCATGAAGCTTTTTGTATCGTAGTTATATAAGATTCAAATAACCAACTTCTCAAAGCTATGTACGGAATTCATTATACATGTTATGTGAGATATCTACAAACAGTGCCATATGTTTCTGAAATAATAATGTGATTACTTTCTACCTTCCATCCTTGAATGAGTTCTTGCACAAGCTTGAAACCACACCATAATTAATTTGTTTAAATGTGTAATATCCTTAGCATTAACACGTCTTTCTCACATTTATTTCAAAGACTGAATAATTTGGTAAAAGAATGGATATTTCATTTTATGTCAAAACCTTAATATTGATAATTTGAGATTTATTGAAACATTTACTTCGAGTTTTCGTGATTCTCGTTCGTTTTCATAATGATCTGTACATTATTAACAAGGCAAAAGGATTCAACTATTAGATACTTACACATGCGTCGAAATATCTCAGTTGTATGGAAAGTAGATCTGAACACAAGTTGACTAATTAATTCCGAGCCTTTGGAAAAACATCAACCAATGAAATAATGCTTTTGATGAGAATTGAAGTTCACTTTTCGATATATAACACGTAGGGATTACATAAAGTAAATCATTTATCCGTCCTTAAAGGATCAACTGATGTAACCTAAGGCAATGACAAACAGTATTCCTTAAATAACTGATTGTAAATGAAGTTTACATTATTAACCAAAGAAAAGATTCGATTTCAATGTAAAGAAGTAAATTCAATATTTGCATCGAATTTCTTTTGAAGTTACCTTAGATTAAAATCGTCTTTAATAGCAATCAGTATATTATACAAGTTCTATGCGAATGTTTTCTGGATATTTGTACAGATGGCATATCTAAAAATACTAAGGAAGAAACGCTTGCTATTAATCAAAATAACCAATGACATTAGACATATGAATATCAGTGAATGTATATGTCTTTGTATGAGACCAGAACCCCTTAAAAGGCATATTTTTTATTACAAATAATAAGCAGTCATTATCATCAGAGAAGGCAAAAGGTGTTCAAACCTGACACAAAACAAGAAACAAATACTATCTCCCTTGTTTACCTTGTCTGTTTTACCACATTAACAATACATCACTCTCAGTATTGAGCAAGAAGTCCTTAACTATTGAACACTAAACATCTTAAGATTATAAATAGCCGTGTCTAACCAACCCCAGAGCTTCAAAGACTTATACAAAACTCTCAAACTCTGAACACTATCCACTATCAAAGACAAACATTACATTGCTCTTCGTAACGAACAAGTACATAGTAGATCTACTTTCACGGATTCGTTAATAGTTACAAAATCACACTACACATGTAATGGATGTAATCAAAAATAAACAAAAAGTCTACATATAAAGGTATTACGGTGAATCTGAAGTCATCTTTGTCTCCTGGCAATGATGTAAGAGAGTTGTCAAAACCTTTCCATTGTGAGTAATCAGGACGACCATCTCGTCTACCGGACATACATGTATAGGAACCCATCAGGTGATGATCAGATATTAAGATGATATTATGTCTTGTACAACATGCAATAAATAATCACCACTGAAGGAACTATAATGTCTGTAGTCATTTATCTGTCCCAGTGATGTAATGGAAATGTCTTATAAATTTATTTTTGTCTGTAATTGGAACAAAATATATTCTGCAGGGAACACATTGATCACAGCATCATATGATGAACTACATACAAAGAACGTTGACTTGGATGTGGCATTGACCAAGTAAACATTCATTTCTTGCTACTGAAAGGTGCAGTACTGTGCTGTGATTTTGATGTCAAGATTCATCAAGTCGACGGGGCCTTAGTTTAATTCTTCCAAAAACAACTTTGTCGAGAATCTTGAAACAGCTTCTTTCTTCTGCTTAAATGATTAACCACTATTTTAACAAATATTTCTGTCAAAATAGATTTTAGAAATTAAATTTCCACAATACAAAATCGTATTGCAATTTTGAGCCCACTGTTGCTAAATCAATGGTACATGTGCTGCTGTAGTTCTATATTCACACTCTTTAAATATGCGATGTGGCAATCATTTGTTTGGTATTCCGCTTAAAATAAATAGTACTTTGGTACAATGAAAGAATGAATCGTACTTAAATGAACACGTTATTGCAAGATATTGTACTAAGATAATAAAAATCCAGTTTTTAAAAGCAAATGTATAGTAGGACCTAAAGGTATTTAAATAATAGTTTGATGACAATATAGAATAGTTATGTTTGTGTTCAACTACCAATTACACAAAGCATTTCATGATATGCTGTTATACATTAACGTGCTAGTAAAGACAGTTCTAAGGACAATCTATTGTACAGGACAAGTTCAGAAAGCCATCAAATATGAAGACATAATTATGTTTGTACAACATGCAATAAGCAATCACTGGAAGTTTTATGTGTCTGAAGGTATTCATCTATGTATGTAATTGAAGTTAATACAACATGTTAAGCTCATCAGGCCTGTAAACTTTGTCAAAAATTTAATGTTTGGTTTCGTCCAGAGCATCAGTGTTCAAAAATAAAAATTCTGGCCATTAATAAAATGGCTAACACAAGTTATTCGTCTTTAATTAAAAGTTATATCAGTATAAATTGTGTTGTCATTTTAAACTATATAACAGTTTAAATGTTTATGGCAATAGTGCTTATTCCTGGTCAATTTGACAATTTACTGACGCCATGATCGCCTGGTCACAAGTTATGAAGTGAAGAGAAAGAGGAAAGAAATCACAGTCACTTAAATATCAAAGATGATGATACGTTTAAAGCATGACATACGTATAGATATTTTGAAAGCATTTTAGCATGAGTTGATTTAATGTCTATAACTATAAAACATACATGGGTCTCTTTACTATCACTCTATAACTATATCATGGAGAGCAATCTGATAACTCTATTACTTAAACAACATAGCTTTATCTTTCTAGAAGGCCGGTATTCAGTGCCTGTTTTTGGTGTTTTTATTTTGCCTCAAGAATGTCCTCTAGCTTTAGAAGTAAATCGTGAAGAAACACGTTTCTCCAAAAACACTAAAGTAGTATGTTTATTTCAAAACAGCTTTAGTGCTTGAAGTCTTGTCATACCCATGTGCATACCAGATATCTGAATACTGATTTCTACTATTTTCTAAACTAAGGGTTCCGTGCAAGATTGGAGTATATTTATATTTTTTGATTTTTTAAAAACTATCTACTACCAAGGATATCATTTCATTAATGTTACCTAAACAAGAATTAAAACATTTTGCATACTGTTATTTATCAACTGCAGTGATTATGACATCACGCCGCAATACAGAAACTCGCTTTATGATAAATATTTTACCATGTGCTGAAACTGCCAAGAGATACAATTGTTTGGAGTTAATAGTACATTGTTTTGAAATAAGGAATCAAAATAACTAATACACTTAACTTCATAAAACTGATGCAGTGATGCAGTGTATGACATGGACATTTTTCTTTATGAGTGAAGCTACAAAGCATAGAGTAGAATATGAAACACTCTTACTGTTTAATGTAGACGGTTCAGTTTACATAACTCCTGAGTCTCCTAACTATCCCGCTGTATCTCTCTGGTATAACAGCTGTTATTAGTACTAACTATCACTCTGTATCTCTCTGGTATTAAACCTGTTATTAGTACTAACTATCACTCTGTATCGCTATATTATAAAAGCTGTTATTGGTACGAACTATCAGTCTGTATCTCTATGTTATAAACGCTGTTATTGGTACTAACTATCAGTCTGTATCTCTCTGGTATAAAAGCTGTTAAGGTACTAACTATCAGTCTGTATCTCTATGGCATAAAAGCTGTTATTGGTACTAACTATCCCGCTGTATTTCTGTGGTATAAAAGCTGTTATTGGTACTAACTATCATTCTGTAGCTCTATGTTATATAAGCTGTCATTAGTACTAATTATCAATCTGTAGCTCTATGTAATATAAGCTGTCATTAGTACTAATTATCAATCTGTAGCTCTATGTAATATAAGCTGTCATTAGTACTAATTATCAATCTGTAGCTCTATGGTATAAAAGCTGTTATTGATACTAACCAACAGTCTGTAGCTCTATGGTATGAAAGCTGTTATTGGTACTTATTTCAATCTGTAGCCCCATGTTTTAAAAGCTGTTATTGGTACTAACTATCCCGCTGTATTTCTTTGGTATAAAAGCTGTTATTGGTACTAACTATCATTCTGTAGCTCTATGTAATATAAGCTGTCATTAGTACTAATTATCAATCTGTAGCTCTATGGTATAAAAGCTGTTATTAGTACTAATTATCAATCTGTAGCTCTATGTAATATAAGCTGTCATTAGTACTCATTATCAATCTGTAGCTCTATGGTATAAAAGCTGTTATTAGTACTAATTATCAATCTGTAGCTCTATGTAATATAAGCTGTCATTAGTACTCATTATCAATCTGTAGCTCTATGGTATAAAAGCTGTTATTGATACTAACCAACCGTCTGTAGCTCTATGGTATAAAAGCTGTCATTGGTACTTATTTCAATCTGTAGCCCCATGTTTTAAAAGTTGTTATTGGTACTTACTATCAGAGGTGAAGTCATGCTAAACATAGGTGTTACATAAATAGCAATCCAAATAAAAAAATTTACCACAACAAAACATAATCTTCTTTATTATACAAAGCTCACACTACCATGATTCTGTCATATAATAAATATGTAAATGAAGTTATCAATTGATAATAGTTACACTAATAGTTATATAAACATGACCTCGGATATTTCATGGTACAAGTAAGAGTTCTATTGGTCCATAAGTACTGGTAGAAGAGGGTTCCATTTGCGATTGAAATTATCTAAAACATTTTTCTTTTTGTAAATAAAGTTTTCAACATTGATTTATTCTTTGTTAAAATCAATAAATGAGCCTTATTCATAAAATCTTTACAAAATCTATAACATAGAAGGGGTCATGTTGTGGTAAATTTTGATATACCTCCCGCCTTCTATTTCATGTTTTTTTTACAAAATCTAAAAACTTTTTCAAGTAAGCGCAAATATGTGTTAAGGTGATCATGTGGTAATCAAATGCATCACGCGTTTTTTAGATCTTGAATAAATAAAAAAGTGGTTTAATGTTTTAACCTCAGTGAAGATAGTACTTATCAATTAGTTAAGAAGATTACTTCAAAGTAGACATGCTTAGAAGGAAAATATCATTAAAAACGTTTGTAGATTATTTCTTCAGGCTGAAGCGCATTGATTAACCTCATCATATACAGGAAACGTGACAGTGAAATCCATCTGGCTTTTCTAAATGTTCACAGAGATTAGGGCATCTTCTCTATGAATAAACAAATAAACTAAAAGAGAAATATAATCATTTGCAAAAAGAAATATACGTAATATCCTCATTTCGGAGCCGGAAACCTATTAAATTCTACCCCAGTGGGTCTGAAGCCCTGGGCGATATGTATGCATAATCTATTGGATTTTTCAACATCTAATGGATGAATGAGGTAATACGTTATGTAGCATTACAATGTTATGTATATTCAATTACTTTTAGGGTATTTGTCACCAATCAATTCGTCAATAATAATTGAATAACATAAAATACTATTATCATTTAATAAGCAAAAATGAAATGACTTTCTTGCAAACACCCCAGATTAACAACATTAATTTTGTTCTAATTATCCGTTGTGCGAACATTATCTTCTTCTTCACAAGATGACATTTATCAGGATTTAACCCATTGTCTTGGCAAAAGCATGATCGAATCGAAAGCAAATGTCAAATGAAACGTGTTATATCACAATCGATAAACAATTGGAAAGAGTATTAATGCATGTTTTTTATTTGTAAGTTATAAGAATGTTCGTTAATATTTTTTTGTTTTCTGTACTTTTGCAATTGTTAACATTTGAAAGTGATATAAGACATACCAACTGAAAGTGTATGAGGAAGGGCAATTGTTAAGGTAGTTCTATTGATATCCACCCTCTTAGCCTGTTACATTTCTGTGCTGATCTTTAAATTGCTTCTAGAAGTATGCTTGATGTATATACTTGCGGGAATATGTAGAATTTGCTGACTAACCAAAAAAGTACCTGAAAGTTTTAGTGGATCTTTGCCTAAGTTAAATGTTATGACAATATTACCTTCAAAATAATGAAAGAGTTTAAGAGCAGCTTTCAAAAGATTTCTTGGAAAACATAAAATCAAGTCCGAAACTGTTTGAGACACAAGAAAAATCCTACTGACATATTGGAATCATGTTTAAAAATTCACAGGGTTGAAAGTAAAAGTCACGTGATAGTTCAGGTTCATAGCGATGCAGTCTTGTCTTTGGTGTTTTATGGATGTGTTCAATGTAGTATACAGCAAAACATTTCATTGAAAAATTAGATTACAATTAATGTATAAGTACAACGTCTCAATAACTTACAAAGTTGTTTTAAGTTTAGTCATCACTCGTCCCATGTTAGGTTTGCGTCTTTGTATCAATAAAACTAAAAACAAACAGTTTCTTTATGAGCAACAAATAATTATTTACCATATGTTCTAATTACCCTAAAGGCCTGGTTGTTAAATGGTCTAAATGAATGAATTGTTTAAGTTACCTTATCATTAACATAGGACTTCATATTAACGATTTTTGAATTGCCTCTTTAACATTGCCTTGGATAAAGCTCGATTATGACATCATGATATGTCGACTGTTAAAGGGGCACTAGCACATTCTTTTATCTTATTTTTTTCAATTTTTCGCTGATATGTTATTGCTAAATGTATTAGTTTTATAGTGTCACACATGACATAAGACAAACCGATCATCCTTAGTCAGAGAACAAACTATAAAGATTCACATAAAGTCCACTGGCTTCCATTTTTGTGTGAACACCTTCAATTCATTTTGTGTAAGAAAAAGGAACCGCAAGGCTGAACTGACTGTACATTATATATTTGATTCATTACTGCTTCATTAAGTTAAAATATACTCTTTCAATTGGAACCATTTATGTTTATTTTTCTGACCTTATATTCCCCCTAAAAACGTTCAACTACTCCTTTAAGCTGCCAAGCCTAATTTCCCTCACACCTAGTCCTACATTGATAAAGATTTACATGCTGTAAGTTCTTCTTCCTAATGTAACCTTTTTAGAAATGATGTAAATATGAACCACTCTACCTGATTGAATGGAGACAACATAAACTGTTGAGTGTACACGACCCATGAGTGTCTTTATTGTCACCTGATTACTATATCCTTGAGAGAGTGTCACAAAAAAGCAATAAATCTCTCATAAACGCGTGTAGTGCTACTTACCTTAATAGGTGATGGCATTGCTAAACAGAGATGATTATATAGTCTGCTTATCACTTAGTTGGATGTATATCACACTTTGATATTCCCAAAACTTGATGAAGGAGTTAGCATGTTCACCGAAATGTTGTAACTTCACAATAAAGAAGTTGTTATCCAATATGCTGTGTAGTCATGGCTCTTAAGCCAAATTTACTTTGTTATTACCGCCATCCTTTTACTAATTTGTGATTTTTTACTATGAGCTGGTTTTTTAGTTGTTGGTAATGACATTATCACTCCAACTCCTGTTTGATGATTTGTTAAATAGATCAGTGGTACTGCATCCTTTTCTGAAGGACTGAGTAACACGTTAAAACACATTGTTATTTAGCATATTTTGTTACTGATATCTAAGTTGTTGAACGTGATTCACTTTATGGATTAGATAGACCATACTATTAAATGAAACATTTTAGAAAAAAATGTTCTTTTTCAAATACATTAATGTTTTAGTTATTTATAGAAAATGTGCCTACGTCAAATCTTGACCAGATAAATAATAAAATTTACCATTTAGACAAGTAATGTTTATGTGTAGTGTCAGCACATTATATGGAGCAGAGTCGTGTAGTGGTTAACATGCTGACCTCTCACACCAGTGATCCAGGTTCGAATCCCGTTTGAAAAACACTAAAAATGTGTGACCTGGGAATCATTCTGTGTTGTGATCCTGGCAAGACACTTCATCCATATTGCACTCAGATCACCCAGCTGTAAAAATGGGTACCTGAAAACAGGATCATGGCTAGCGCTTAAACGCAGCTGCGAAGGTACAATCCTCGGGTTAATGATACAGGTAGCACTTATAATATGTCTTAGGACGTGGAAGAGGCGCCATATATATATTCCATTATCATTATATAGTAACAGCATATCCAGCCTGCCTTTTAAGTCAAAATGCCAGAAATAACAGAACGTTGGTTTAGGAAAATATGAACTCGTCTCGATAATATTAATCATACGGTAATGTTCAGGCTAATTAGGTGGAACGAAGTGAATTCACACTGGACTATTCAACCTTGTGGTATTTCAGGTCTGGCAAAGATGAAATGGTGTTCATCCATGAAACTTGTTTACCTGATAACAGATATCTTAGTCTAAAAAGATGCTGTTTTCTCAAGGTTGGACACAGACTATGAATACATGTATTCTGTATTTAGAAAATAAATAAATGTTATTAATGTCAGTGTACATTGATCCATGTAAAACACGGTGACATAAGATCAATATTGATTTGTTGTGTATGAGTCTAAACTGCTGGACGGTAGTATTAATCACATGTTAACAAAATGTCATCGTCAGGTCATTAAAATGATATCAAATTAATATGATGCATTTCCTCAGGTCGCAATCACTATCTATATTACCTGTTAACGATCAAAGGTCCAATCAGTTCCCACCAAACAAGACTATCACTGAGATAAGTTCCAATGTTTCCAGAGAAGGGAGAAACAAGGCTGTTCAGTATTTTGGCCATGAGGCATATATTTTCCGTTGTCATCCTTTGTGATATAAAACAATATTGTCCAGCTCATTAGTAACAAGGACAGTAACGTTGCCCACATCAATCGACTCATTACATGTCTATCAACTACGTAATGGCCATTTTCACCACGGAAAAGATACAACATACTGTGGTGCATAGCGAGTTTATATACTATATAGAGGAAATAACGTAATCACCATCTTTAGCATGCTATTATGTGGATACCAAAAAGCTAACTACCTCTTTCACTGCTTGACAATTTAACCTTTAACATAAATCTATGTTTTATTTTGTAATCTACCTTTAGGGGGAATATAATGTAAATATTAATTTTTTAGAGGAAGATTTAAAGAACATTACCTCATATGAAAGCTGTGTACCTCATACTTTAATATGCAAAATGTAAACTTTCAAATTAAAGAACTCAAAGTTAGAAACAACATCAGACAAGAAGATGTATTGAGTCCTGTGATTCGAGGTGATGGGATGAGGCTTTTAGTTGTTGGTTAACACTTATGTCAATGTATAAGTTCACACTGTCGTCATGATTAAAATATCCGAAGCTCACAACAAAGAAACAAATGAAACAGATTTATCTCATATTGTATATCAACTATTGGTAAATGATAATATGGTGTAAATCCAATATTGTCATTGTCCGAAAGCTTGGTTAATAAATAGTTCCTTACTATAAATGTTTATTTGAATAATAATGTCAGAGTAGCATTCGATTCGGTAATAATGTTGTTCTATTTCAAAAACAATGTTAAAACACATGTACGCTTCCCACTTCACCAAAGACGAATCGAACAACTGTTAAATGAAATAATGAAATAACAGACCACTCATCTGAATTAAATAGTCTGAAACTTTGACGATGTGATGTGAAATAAAATAAAATCTATCAATTCATTGGTAATTGTGAATACGGTGTAAAACGAAACAATATCATTGTGGAAGATACATCCTTACAATCAATGTTTATTTGATGAATTAATAACTTTTGTAGGTATGATTTTGTTAATGTCAATGTTGTTCTATTTTCAATAAATATATAGAACGTCATTCTAGTGCATTTTTTCGTTTGTATTGAACCAGTAAATGTCACACAGCGAGTTGTTTCTTTGTTCTTTGTGACATCTTCGAGTTCAATACAAACAAAAAATGCACTAGAATGACGTTTTATATTTAAAACATACCTGTTTTTCGTTTAATTTACTTCAAATAAATCTGTACACGGAAGAATGTTTACGTGTTGTCTTGACCTAAATACATTTCTCCGCCAACCCTTTCTAAATTACTGTTTCTGGCAGTGCACCTTGTTTTTTATATTTGACACGTGGAAAGTTGATTATGAGGGACATATTCTAAACCTAGTATATTTATTCTCATTAAATCCAATTTTAGATCATTCCTTAACATTATGTTATGATATATCGATTGACACATTGCTTGCTATCTGGATCAGCTTCAGCCATAAAACTATATCTTATTAATATTAGACACGGTATTAAACTCAGAACAGGATTTCATTTGATTTCCACAGAGTAAGGATCATTCTAGAGCGTTACCATGTGACGATGGTTTATTGCTGTATAACAGGAACGTCATCAACATCATAACACTTTATCAAAAAGTATTTCAAAACATTCAGCTTTTGAGTGTGTGGATTACTTAAAAGACTCTTTGAATTCAATACTTGATATAAAAGCATTACGCACATTACACATAACCCGGAACTGCGTCTTATTGATGTTATTGCAACTACTAAGTAAGTTCACTTACATGTCACAATAGATTCAATACCCTATATGAAGGATATTCCGAATATGTGGAAAATATTGACAAATTCTATTACTTTCATCAGATAATGCAATTATCTATAAATAACATTAAATTTGGACATTTCTTGTTGTGATATCAAGCAACTGGTAATCGTTTAGAGAATAACCATCTTGTTTTCAGCGATAACTGGAGATATGACAAGCGTTGACCTTGAAATATTGTAGATTGCTTATCATTGCATAAATATTTACTTCGTTGGACTTGCTGACAATGTGTAGATTTGTCAATTTAAGGTATTTGTTATTATACCCCCGACCAACGGTCCGGGGTATCTAGTAATACCAACGATTCCGTCCGTGTGTGTGTGTGTCCGTCCGTCCTTCCGTCCGTCCGAGGACATTTTTTGTCCGAGCTATTTCGGGGAAACTATTTATCCGATTAATTTCAAATTTTACACATGTCTTTTACCCTACTAGAAGGTATGCACTGCGAAGTTACAGCAAATTTCGTTAACATTTGAATTTTTTACAAATTTCCATGTTTTGAACTTAGTCATTTTCCAATATCAGATTTGTCCGACATATTACGGGAAAACTATTCATCCGATTTATTTCATATTTTGCACATGTCTTCTACCCTACTAGGAGGGGTGTACTACGAAGTTACAACAAGTTTCTTTAATTTTTGAAATTTTTACAAATTTCCATGTTTTGAACTTAGTCATTTTCCAATATCAGATTTGTCCGACCTATTACGAGAAAACGATTCATCCGATTTATTTCAAATTTTGCACGTCTTCTACTAGGAGGGGTGCGGTACGAAATTGCAACGAATTTTATTGATATTTCAATTTGTTTTGCAAATTTCCATATTTTCAACATAGTCATTTTCCAAAATCACATTTGTCCAACCTATTACGGGAAAAACTTTTCATCTGATTCTCTTCACATTTTGCATGTGTCTTCATCCCTACTAGGGGCGGTGCAGTGCCAAATCAAAACTAAAATTGATAAGGTTTTTTTGTGTGTGTGGTTTTTTTTACGAAGTTCCATTTTTTGGAATAGTCATTTTTCTCAATTCCTCTTTGGGGGTCAAATGCTGTGCAAGAAATGAGTATATTGAAAGTAAAAAATAATTCAGTTAGTCAGGGATGCACGGTCGGGGGTATTAGTGAGCCACGCTAACTTTTTTGCTTGTTTTAATATAAAAAACTCGAACATTGGATTGTTTATAGCCAAAAGACGAAGTACGAAGTTAAATAGTTGCCATGTCAACATTGTGTTGTGATATCTTTCAATGCTTACATCATTAAACTCCCAACAGTTTACCTGTAACTGTATTAATAAATATCACATTCAATCTGTGTAACTGTGTTTGAGTTTCAGTATGAAATGGACCTTTTAGGGTTTGTGGTGGTGCATTTAAACTTCCGGGTCAATCTTAAAAATGAATTATATAAATAAATTAAAAAATGAAAACAAAATCTACAACTTTGACACTGAAAATGTGCTTGTGATATTGCATGTTAAACAAGTATTTAACATGACTCCGTGAAGCTAATGATAAAATAACACACATACAACAAACAATTCACTGTGTTTTAAGTTCCATTTGTAAAGGATTAAGCCTTTAGGAGATTGCTGTGTCTTCAACACTGGAATAGCCTTAGCTGCATGGAAATTAGATTTAAGCTCATGTTGACTAATTGCTCCTCGCTCCATGGGGAAAACATCTTGATTATTAATCAATGAACTGATCCTTTAATGGGGATTGTCGTTACAATAATGATATTGGACATGTGGTGTTACACTGCAGTCGATCATCTTTTCATGCTTGTAGGATAAACTGATGGCCCTTTAGGCAAATGATAACTGAACAACTCAATATTTACACAACGCAAATGGTGATTCTTGTTATTGAGATTTTAGCTTACATTGCTTATCAAGCTAAACATTCTAGTTTACTTGCATGCTTGAAAATAACAGCAAGGTTCATATCTATATATGATGATAGGTAAAGATTTATGATATTGAGCCCTTTCTGACATAGAGAAATCAGTCTTAACAGTAATTTGATAGATTTAATGGAGTTCTAATGATGAATTCTAATTGCTTTTAGAATCAGGCTTTACACTGTTGATATAAGGTATTTACTGACAGACTTTACACTGTTTTGCATTTAGTATCGGGTACTTCAAACAATTAATTATGTTTGTATATACCTGGGTAATAATGTCGTCATATTCAATATAGATTAAACATAATAGATAACCTTATATATTCTTAAACGTTATGATGAAAGATAAATGTGTAAAAAATATTAAGGCCTTTTTTCAAATCTGTTCAATTAACCTTTGCTTTATGAGATAATAGCAACCATAGACGTTTGCTTCAAAATCAAAATAAACAGGTAATGTTGAAATGTTCTATTTTCTTTGTCTGAAGAAGACGAGACATTTTGTATGTCACCTCCAAACTTTAAAACAGTTAAAAGGCTTTCACCTTTACATCACAGTAATTATTGTTTCTGCCTTTAGGCGTCATTTAGTTATCATTCAGTTTCCATGACAAGAGAGAAAAAACATGACAACTCTAAATATGTTTTACTACAGTATTATTACATATAACACGACAAACAACCTTTGTAGATTTGAGGTTGAGGTTAAACAGCATGCAAAGCGTGAATGTTATTCAATTCAGTATTAACAGCATTAAGTCATTAGTTTCATGGTTCCAACACTGGCGTTATTCTATATTCTGAACACGCTGACATTTGGAACAGTGCTTGTCTGTTTTCACTTCATTAGTCAATCAAGTTTGCTTATTTCCACAAGCCGTTTATCCATTTTAGATAATGGACCACTCTCACTGTGATCACATGCTATCTCATATTCTCTAAATTGGACACCTGATTTGATCAAAATTGTGAGTCCTTCCTTAATGGATGATGTCTCATTGTCCGCTTGATGGAAATATCTCCAGTGGCTTGTTACCTTCAACCCTTTAATGATTTAAAAGTAAATATTTATGATGGCTTCGATGAAAGAAAGTCTTTACTAAACAGCTCAATCTGTCTTACACTTGGGTCATTATTGATTGATCGCATAACCAATACTACCTTTAATTGATAAAACTTATCCATAACTGTTGTGGTGAGTGACTTTGAAGATACAACTCGCCAACGCTGCTACTGTTTATGTACAAGATTTGGGTAATTAGTTGACCCTAAGTGACAAAATTGAGAACATAAGTATGTTAACAGGAAGGTTGAGCTATAAAACATAGTTTTAAGTTTACAAACAAGAACTGCTAAAATCAAACTGAAGCATGGGTACACTTATATTCTTTCTGTGACGATGAGATTAGCAGATGAAACTTTCACTCATTGAGTATTCAGTATTATGATCTAAGCAGAAATTATGTTTGCCAGATGAACAGATCTTATAATGCAAACAGCATTCTGTGGAAGAGCCACTCCCTGATTACAACTGCATCCTGTTTTGCTTTGATAGTAACGTAAATGGCAAAATTGATGATATTAATTCAAAATATTGCTAATATTCATTCCCAAGTGCCGATAAATATATCAAAGCTTGTTTTTTATTAAGTTTTTAAAACAGTCATATATATTTGCAAAAGCAAACATAATCAACAACGTACCTTTCATTCTGGCTGCTTAAGATAAGTTTCCATAATTACGTTTGACTGTTTGTACGCATCAATGTCCGGTTTTCGATTACAATCGTGAACTCAAACCTTCCTGTTGTCACTTTATGAGGTCAACTAGATTTAATACTTACCTTCAACAATCGATACTTCTCGATACGATTACACCATTACACCACTTGTCGAGTTTGGCATATATAACCCTGGCAACTCACAAGGATGAGAGTCGGCTGAACAGGATTGTTGTCATCGAATAGCATCTTTTTCCAACCAGCATGGTGTTTATAGTCATTTCAAATTAAAAAATCTAGTTGTAAAATTTCAATACAATTTTGTTGGTCAAAATGGTCATTCACGTAATGAAGTCTCTCATCAAGAACAGATAGGTCTGAATGTACCATGAACGGGATGTAGCTTTTGGTTTGTTATTGTTAGAGCATGTGACAAATTTTCTACAGACACTTTTATCATCATACTGTATCGTTTTACTTTTACGATTAGTCATTTCATAGCATATACTTAAACGAACTTAAAACTAAAATGAAGCCCAAAGAATCTGAAATTTGAACTCTTATTTGGAGAAAAGGTCTTCAATATTCAACACTATGACACTTAGATAACTATGCCTTTCTACTATGGATGTAATGACCAAGTCAACAGGTAATCTTGTGATAACAAAGCTTTTTCTTCTGTTTTGAATGCAGGTAGATGATGATGGTAGTCAATAGTTGATAATTTAGTCTCTAATGGTTCATTACTTAAAATACCAACACAGAATTAACTAATCAAATAATATTTTAAGTACCTGACTTCAGTAACTCAATAACGATAGTTTAAATATCAGTCCTCCATATTGTGAACAGTTTTGTGCCACCACTCTCCCTGTGTGGTTATATATAGGTTTCCCAAGAATAACCAACGACTGTAATGAAAACAAAAAAATTCTGTCAAGACTGTTGTTGGGAGATCTTTGAAGGACAATCCGCAAACGCCACTACGTTTACTGTACAGTATTTAAGTAATTAGTTAACCTTGAGTGACGAAGTTGAGAAAACAAACGTACAGGCGGATAGAGATCTAACAAACTCAGATTCATGTTTACTCCACACAGCTGCTAAGGTCAAACAGGTGAAGCATGGAACCACTTATCTTTCTGTGTCAATGAATTTACCAAATGTAAGGTTAACACCTGGAAGTGTGTAGCATTTCAGTCTCAGCAGAAATAACTAAAAGTACTTGTAATGGCTGTGTAAAATTGATCATGTCATCTTTGAGACTGAAATAAGGAAAGACGAGGTGAAGGAATTTATCTTAATAAACAATTGTTTTCCTGGGATACATGCATCTGATTATTATATTGACTCCTCCATTACAGGAAAACGTGATAGTATGGGTTTGACACACACTAAAGGGGCAGTAGCACAATCTTTGAAGGACAATCCACAAAAGCCACTACGTTTAGTGTACAGTATTTAAGTAATTAGTTAACCTTGAGTGACGAAGTTGAGAAAACAAACTTACAGGCGGATAGAGATCTAACAAACTCAGATTTATGTTTACTCCACACAGCTGCTAAGGTCAAACAGGTGAAGCATGGAACCACTTATCGTTCTGCGTCAATGAATTTACCAAATGTAAGGTTAACACCTGGAAGTGTGTAGCATTTCAGTCTCAGCAGAAATAACGAAAAGTACTTGTAATGGCTGTGTAAAATTGATCATGTCATCTTTGAGACTGAAATAAGGAAAGACGAGGTGAAGGAATTTATCTTAATAAACAATTGTTTTCCTGGGATACATGCATCTGATTATTATATTGACTCCTCCATTACAGGAAAACGTGATAGTATGGGTTTGACACACACTAAAGGGGCAGTAGCACAATCTTTGAAGGACAATCCACAAAAGCCACTACGTTTAGTGTACAGTATTTAAGTAATTAGTTAACCTTGAGTGACGAAGTTGAGAAAACAAACTTACAGGCGGATAGAGATCTAACAAACTCAGATTTATGTTTACTCCACACAGCTGCTAAGGTCAAACAGGTGAAGCATGGAACCACTTATCTTTCTGCGTCAATGAATTTACCAAATGTAAGGTTAACACCTGGAAGTGTGTAGCATTTCAGTCTCAGCAGAAATAACGAAAAGTACTTGTAATGGCTGTGTAAAATTGATCATGTCATCTTTGAGACTGAAATAAGGAAAGACGAGGTGAAGGAATTTATCTTAATAAACAATTGTTTTCCTGGGATACATGCATCTGATTGTTATCTTGATTCCTCTATTACATGAGAAAACGTGATAGTATGGGTTTGACATACACTAAAGGGGCAGTAGCATAATTTTGGAAGATATAATACATGTAGTTTCAAATTTTCAATGATTATTATACGTTAATACTTAATGTATTATGTTAATAGTAAACAATCTCATTACACAAACCAATCATCCATAGTCAGTGATCAAATCATAAAGATTCACATAAACTTCATTGACTTCCATTTGTGTGTGAACACCTTTAATTCATTTTTTGAAAGAAAAAGGAACTGCATGGCTGAATTTTACATGATATATTTGATTTACTACTGCTTCATTTATATAGATACATTGTCTTTCAATCGGAACCATTTGTTTTCTTTTTTTCTGACATCATCACCTTATATTCCACCCAAAAACGTGTAACTGCCACTTTTATGTAGCTATTTAATATTTTGATAAATTAAATGAAATTGTTTTTGGAATAATGTTCCGCGTTACTTCAAAACTTCAAACCTGATTCCTAATGCACCCATTTCTATTCAAGGTTATTAAGTTGGTATAGCGTCAGTATCATAGAGTGTACTTCTTAAAATTTATGATAATTTGATACGTGAAGCATACTATACAAACCAATACTAATTAGCAGCTACCATTTTTTTCAATTTTTCACTGCCGCTGCCACACCTGTTCTATTAGCTATAACTATTTTTAATAAAGCTTTTCATATACTGCATGCGTATCATACTGTGTATACCTTAGGGGGATTTATACCTCCATTTTCACATTTAAAGTCAAAGGTCAAGGTCACGAGTTCAATCACTAAAAGATCCTTGCAAGCATGATAACTTGAATAGCTTTTTGACAAATATCATATTAGGAGAAGTACAGGATTTATAAATGCTTTAAGTTACAATCCATCAAAGTTCAAGGTCACATCAAGGTCACGACACAAGCATGGTTTAGCAAATATGCTTTATGTTTATCATCAACACATTTAATCAGTTATGGTCCTTATTCTAATATAAAAATGAATCATTGTTTGTGAGACATTGAATGTCAAAGGTCCAGATTACAAGTTAGGGATATTGCCATATACACTCACCTTGCCTATAACCTAATCCATGTAAGCTTTTCAAACTCATAAACATACCTTACAAATCATACTTAGTGGTAATTGTTTTGATCTGTTCTAATTCAATTTCGAACGTCAAATACATGAGTTGAAAAATCACTTTAAAAATCTTTTCAGGCACGATCACCTTCCGTTACATCCCATTCAAGGTCAAGGTCACTCAGAGTAACGACTTAAAATAGATTTTTGGAATACCATGTTTATCTATTAACCTCAATCATCACAAAATTGTTATTATTAATGAAAAGTGATCTGAAAGAAACTTGATTATGAGATCTCTGAATGATTTTAAATCTAAGATCAAAATTCAAGTTACAACTATGCATATTCTCTTTTTATACATATTTCTTAGAAAATGCCTTATGTGAGTCGGAACAGGTGCTGCGCTGTCTTTTTCTGTGCCCAACATACGCATGTAAATTCCAATATTTAGAACTCTCGTTTTCTTTCATTTCATAAGCCTCTTCTTCGCGCAAAGAACAAATACTCAATCATAACATGTCTTTAGTCTTCAATGCCGATATACACATGATGCTTCCATCCTCCTATTGTCCTCCAACCGACAATTTTCAAAATATTATCATATTAAAAGAAATGAAATTGTTATCCCATTCATACATTTAAATTGATTATGTCATACCCCTTAATGACCAGTTGAAATGCTCCTAATCAGTAATGACTGCCCTCAACTAGAAGTGCTTAATCAATGAACTATGGCAAAGATTGACAAATACATTGTATGCATGTGGTTTAAACACAAAAGAAGGAACCGGATTGGTAAACAACCAAATGTTTATATTTATACCGCGCGGAAATATGCATGTTCTAGTTCGCCTCTATAAAGTAATAAAAAATATGTTATTGTGTGTATCTATGAATAAAAAATTGAAACTTTATTACCAAGGCCAGGGTCGAAAATGAAAGTTACAGGACGTCAGATTGCTCATGTTCAAAACATTGAGGTCTTGTCTTGGGTTATTTTAGTGCTTTGAATGTGATATCCCCTGTAGTAAAATCCCCTGCAGAAATGTGATTGAAAATACAGAAATTCAAAAACTAATCAAATTTCCACAAATCCGTTTTAAAATCAGTAGCCCAACGTCAGGAATGCATGTGGGTGAATTAACAGAGACAATATTAATATTTCGAGTGTTCCTTTCAGTAGTATATTACAATTGCATATCACACTTTAATTTCTTAAGAAAATAGACTTGATCTACATACTCTGATTATAGGGCAGTAAATTGTTTTATCTTTTTTTGTATCAAAATGTTGGAATGTGTTATTACAACACATTAACTGACATGTCAGGTTATATGAATTTACAAATGTATTAACTAAGACATTTCAATATTGACGAATTAAATATAATCCAACAATTACCAATACAAGTGCCTGTACCTGAAAACGAAGTACCTGTAGGCAATACACATTTAAAGGGCAGACCCGCGCGGGGACATATTTACTAACGAGACTTTTATTACAGGGCCATAAAAAGTTCAAAGATACAGAGATAATGACTTGTTGAGCGCCACCTGTAATGGCGACGGTAGGACGTGCTTTACATCATGGGGATAAATATTGAAGTGTGGCGTGCACGTATTGGGTGTTTCACTCAGCCCAGAGCGACCAAAAGTGAGTTAACAAACGGTTTAAAACTTTGTGGTGGAATATTGTCTCGACAATTACAGATTTTGTTAATTGTGGCACTTCTGCTACTTCTGAGTGGCAATGTAGAACGCAACCCGGGACCACGGACCACGCGTCAGAGTCAGCTGTCTGTCTCCGCTGCGGGCGTGAGACACACGGGACAGCAGGAGAACACAGAGCATGGAGATATTCTGCGGGGTATAGAGGAACAGTTGAAGACTGTAAATACACGGTTTACGAATTTTGAAAGCTCTCTACAAACAATTCGTAACGAGCAGAACGACATGTGGCGAGAGATTGACAAACTCACAGACTCAAACGCAGCTTTAACACAAAAGGTAGAACAACTCGAGTCTCAGTCGAGACGAGATAATTTACTTTTTTTTGGTATACCGGACAGTGGTGGTAAAGAAAACTGGAATGACTCGGAAGAAAAGGTGAGAGATTTTTTGAAAAGCAAACTCGACGTAGACGCAAGTCATGCTGACGTCATACCAATAGAACGTGCCCACCGGTTACCTACCAAAAGACACCCCCGACCCATTATTGTGAAATTCTCTTCCTTTAAAGACCGAGAAAAAATAACTAAAGCTGCAAAAGAAAAGCTATGGGGTAATAGGGAGGTACGGGTATCTCCCGACTACACAAGGGCTGTGAGGGACACACGAAGACAACTAGGGAAGTACCTCCCATCTCATAGAGAGAAAGGAGACGATTGTTATATTTCTTATGACAAACTGGTAGTGAATAGCACTGTTTACATATATGATTGGGACAAGGCGTCACTAAGAGAGGTAGGAAGACGCAAGAACCCCCAGCCAGGTACGGCTGCTTATGCACCACCCCCACCCTCAAGTTCCCGGACCGGACGAGCAGACGAGACTCATCGGACCGGTCTAGCAGTAGCAGACGACGAGACTCCCCAGGCGACTCACAGAGCTAGCGATGTGGCCGAGGTCATACTACAACAACGCACTCGAAGCTAAGTACTCATTCCACTAAGAAATCTGTAGAACAGCACCCTGGTAACATAAGGAAAGATAATTATTGCAATGATAACAATAACAACTGTGATGAAAGTAATGTAAATACATTTCTATGTTGGAATATTAACGGCCTTTACTCTAAGTTGTGTCATATGGCTGAGCTAACTGAGTTGTGTGAATCATTTAATGTCATTGCTTTCGTTGAGACATGGGCAAAGAACTCAACCGATTTTGCCTCTCTTTTTCCAGGGTTCATATCCTACCAGTGTATACGTGAACGCACCCGGAATATCGGACGATTTAGTGGCGGAATTGCAGTGTATGTGAGACAGTCGATTGCGTCAAGATTCACCCGCATACACGACGAGTGGTCAGACTGTGTATTTTTCAAAAGTGACATTTTTTATGATTCGGTCAGGAAACCCACGATATTCGGGTTCATATACGTGACTGACACTCAGAACTCTGTTGATGAGGGACTATCAGGGATCGGGTTACTTGAAAGTAGACTGTTTATCTTAACCCGTGAAACTCCCAATGCATCAATTGTTTTATTTGGTGATTTTAATGCAAGAATAGGCGACAAACAGTGTTACATAGAGTATGATTCCGTTGATTACCTACCCATAGAAGATGCAGACTATGATAAAGACGTATTTAGCATCCCTAGAATCTCTAAAGATAAAATAGTCAATGCAGAGGGGTCAAAACTCCTCGAAGTTTTGATATGCATGTCTTAAATGGACGAAATGGGAATGATAAAAATGGGCAATTTACATTTATTGGGCATCAAGGTAAGAGTGTGGTTGACTATTGCGTGGTATCTTCTTGTTTATATGAATATTTTCAAAATTTTGATATCCTAGCACGAACAGAATCAGACCATCTACCTTTAACAGTCAATATGAAAACATCACATGACATGTCACGTGACAACGAGTACCCCGAGCATGCACGTGCAGATACACATGATATCGAGAGACAGCGATGGGACTCAAGCCGTAAGGGTGAGTTCACACAATATATTTCAGACAATATAAGTGAATTTAGCGAAATATTTAAAGAATCGTTGCAGGATAGTGTTGATAGAGCAGTTAAATCGTTGAATGATTTTATACTAAGAGCCATGCACGCACTTAAGAAACAGCCAAACAGACCCACGCAATCACGCTCACAAGCAAATGCTCACACACAGCGCACACGAGTTCAGCCTAAGTGGTTCGATCATGAATGCGAACAGGTTAAGCGACATAAGTATGCTTTACTAAATAGATTCAGAAAAACAAACAACCCAATATTCTGTGAACTCTATCTAAAGATAAAAAAAGATTTTAAAAGACTTTGCGACAAGAAGAAATCAGACTATGAAAAAAATATTTTGGCGGAAATTGTGGAGGCAGCTAAGAAAAAAGACTGCAGCTATTTCTGGAAATCTCTAAAAAAATATTGCTTCTGTAAGGAAAATATATCTGAAAATGTATCAGCAGAAGAGTGGTTAAATTATTTTAGAACTCTTTTCGCAAAAGATATGACAAGAGATGATAACTCGTTTGGGCACCATGTTGATAGTTTTATGAGCAACCATAATTTTGATGAATGTAATGACTGTAATGCCTCCGACGAATACCTTGGCGGTTATATATCTGATGACGAGATATTATACGCAGTAAATAGCTTGAAATATGGGAAATCCCCCGGTGAAGATGGTATTCCAGTTGAAGTTTACAAAGAAAGTGTTTCTTTATTATTACCTTTCATTAGTAGACTGTTCAATAGAGTTATGGACACTGGCGTATTCCCAGATTCATGGAATGTCGGATTGATTGTACCTTTGCATAAATCTGGTGCTAGAGATGATCCAAACAATTATAGAGGTATTGCATTATTGAATACATTAAACAAAATATTCACAACTATTATAGATAATCGTATTAAATCTTGGATATCCACTCGAGAGCTAATATCAGAATGCCAAGCGGGTTTTCGAGAAGACTACTGTACTACAGACCATATATTTACCCTCAATAGTATTGTGCATAAGTATTTACGGAAGAAAGGAGGAAAGTTCTATTGTTTATTTGTAGACTTTAAGAAAGCGTTCGACTCTGTCAATAGATCCAAACTGTTATACGTCCTACTACAATCAGGGATCCACGGCAAACTGCAGCGTCTGTTACGTAACATGTATGCACATGTTAGAGCATCTGTAAAAACCAGTAAATCACAAATGAGTGATATATTTAATACATATTCTGGCGTAAGGCAGGGATGTATATTATCACCAGTTTTTTTCTTATTATATGTTGAAGAACTTGTCAAAGACATGCTAGCAAGTGATTCTAGAGGAATTTTCATTAATGAAAATATTAGAGACCTTTCATTACTGCTATTTGCAGACGACGTGGTCCTCTTTGCTGACTCAGTTATCCAGCTTCAACGTAAGATTGATACTCTTTATGAATACTGTTTGAAATGGGGCCTCCAAATAAATATAAGTAAAACAAAAGTTATGGTTTTTAAGAATGGGGGCAAGATTTCTAATTGCGAAAAATGGTATCTAAATGGTCAGAAACTGGAAGTGGTATCATATTATAAATATCTAGGAATACTTTTTTCTTGTAGAAATATGTTTTCCAAAGCCTGTGAAACATTATCTATGCAAGCTATGAGAGCCCTTCATGTCGTAAAGAGATTTATAAGTAAATACAAAGAACTGTCAATCGATGCATCATTCAAAATTTTTGACGGGAAAATTCAACCGATTTTGTTGTACGGCGCCGAGGTATGGGGCATAAAGATAGATAAGAATATTGAGCAAGTACATTCAAAGTTTTGTAAGTTTTTATTAAGAGTAAGTTACAGAACTGCAAACAAAGTCATTTTATCTGAATGTGGACGTTTCCAAATTTTTATCAATGCCCGTTGTCGGGTAATTTCATATTGGCTTAGATTGATTCGTCAACCTATTACACGTTATTCTAGAGCCAGTTATGAAATGCTTAAAGCACTAGATGATACTGGTGATACCAATTGGGTCTCCTTTGTAAGGAATATTCTTTTTAGTCATGGTTTCGGACATGTCTGGCTTGCACAAAATGTGAATAATGTACAGTGTTTTACCCAAATTTTCAAACAGAGATGTAAAGATATTTACCAACAAGACTTGTTTTACGAAATATCAACATCAACTTGTATTAATTTTTACTCTGATTTTAAGTACTGTATCAGTACGGAAATATATCTTTTTGAAATCAAGTCAGCACAACTAAGGCGTGCACTTACTAAATTTAGATGTAACGCTCATAACTTTAAGATCCAAGAGTCACGTTTTGCCAAAACGCCAAATCTTATAAATACGACATGTCCATTTTGCTTTCTTGCTCAAGAAGATGAGTACCATGTATTGCTCATTTGTCCGAAATATTCAGAAATCAGAAAAAAATATCTGCCATACTTTTTCTATGATCATCCCTCTCGGATGAAATTGCATATGTTATTACGCACTGAAAATACAGATTTATTGTTTAAAGTAGCTCTTGTGCTATACCATATATTCAAGTTAAGAAAACATGTTACTTGCTAATGGATGTTTATTGATTACAGGTTGTGCGAATGTTTTATACCCATGTTTTCACATGTACTATTGGCCTCAGGGCCACGTATATACAATAAAATCTGTCTGTCTGTCTGTCTGTCTTAATGACTTGTTGGGTTGAGGTGTTTTCTTGACATATGCTGAAATATTCCAGCATGGTTAAAAATCTTTACATATCTATTATCGTAATGTGTCTATATCCTTTCCACTTACGATTTATAAACATGAAATAATTGTAGTATTTTCTTTTTGTCACTTGTAACTTGTTTATGAAAAAATTTTCACGTACCACAAAAAGGAATAAAAAAGAAAAAAAGAAGTGTTCACGTTATATAATCTTAAACGGTTCAGACATAAAACTATATTTATAATTAGAATATGTGATAAAAGGGAATGTAAATTCAGGAACAAATAACTGACATTCTCAGTAAAACGTATTAAAAAGTAATAACTTTACAAGATAATAATTACAAATAAAGATTCATATATTTGTTGGTCTGTTTTTAATCTTATAAATCACAGAAAATATACAATCATAGCAAAACAAAACATCATTCACATTCTATTTGTTTTAAAAAGGCATGATTCTGTCTTAGAGATATTTGAAATATGTTGAAAGATAGTTTAAATAAATATTTTCAGTTTCTGGAGTCAGCGTTTGCCTTGATATGTAAATTCATGTGTTTACGTAAGTTAATCACAGAGAACCATACCTATAACTATATATATAAGCTTTAAGATTTAAATAAGACTGTTAAAATAATATGCCTTGCTTAGAGGTTACTACATATTATGAAATTTCATCATGCTGGTAAAAATATTAACCATGTCGCATATTTGTATATTTTGTTCATGTGATTGTATGTATTAAACATGTATTGATAAAATGTTCAAGGGAGAGGCCTTGATATAAGCACTGTCAGCTTGTTGGCCGATTCCATTCACAATATGTACACCATTTGTGAAATAAATATGTTTAAAACACTATATATATAACTATTAAGACCGTTTATAAAAAACATTTTTAGCAACAAACCTTATAGATATAGAGATTACGATATGAGGAAGAAAAAATCAATTTGTATTACATCAAAAGATAAAAGACGCCATTTATTTTCTGCCAAAATATATGTTAAAATACACACAAGTATACACTAGTGAAGAAAGTCTAGATAACATTTGTTTCAGTGGGCTTATCTTCACTTCTTTATTATAAAAGAGATTTCAGTAAAACAAACATCAAAGACAATCATTTATCATAGTTATTTGATAGTCACTTATGTGAATTGCATATCACCCTTTTGTTTGGAGAAATTATTTTTACCTACTTCATAAATCGACAAATCAAGTTATAGGAATTTGCAAATCTAATTAGAAAAGAAATCATTATTTTGACTTATAAATTAAATTCAACAACTAACTATCTGCATCTGTAAACAGGATACATGTAGGCAATACACATATACATTGCTGAACCGGGCGGGACACCTCGACACTTTTATTACAGGGTCATAAAAAGATCAAAGACAGTGAAATTGTCTTTGTGGCGTTTGTGAGAATTTTCTTAAATCATCTTTGAATAACTCAAAACAATGATTTATAATGTTATATATAATAATATGATATATAATAAAATGTGTAGATTATAGATGAATTTCGTTGTATAGATGGATAAATAATATTCACTTATCCCATGTTGAAGTTGCGCGAGATCAACAATCTGTATTTCAGTACTTATAAGGCCTCATGCCTGTAGTAGATACAAATGTAGATCACATCATTAAGTTATTTGCTTGTAAGACTTTTGTTCTGGATAACGTTACATAATAGATATACATGTAGTAACTGAGTATTGCTATTTGTTAGTAATGCATTAGTTGTGTCCTATCTTGTCCTAAAATAGTATGATATTTTCCTGTAGATTTTTATATACTTGGCAGATGCATCTTCAAGTTAAGATATAACAACATCCTTCAGAATTCTTCATGAAAGAAAATATGAGCAAATTTAAAGTAATTACTGCGTCAAATAAATCAAACATGGAAATGTAATCAGTTCACAACACAATGGTACATAATAAATGTTTGAATATATTTTTCCTCTCCTATGAGACTTATTAATTACAGTAAATGCATAGTCAGAGGGAAACAAAATGACATTAACTATTTCTTTGTTTGAGAAAAAGGGTTAATTCTGCATTATAAATTAAAGTCTTCGATGTTGAAAACAATAAATAAAAAGTAGAAAAGTAGATGCTTCTGGATGCATTCTAGGTCCTAGGTACATGACATAAATTCGAAAGTAACATACCGTTTACAGAGAATAAAAATAAGTCAGTGTGTGACTGCGGGACCCGTCCTGTTGTTGTTGGATTGGGGTTTAACGTCTTCTTCACCATACGGTGATGTCGCCGACGTTGGGTCTAAGCCTGAGTTATTTCCAAAAAAAAGGGGCATGAAATTTAGAATAGGTCTTAGGCACCCAAATAAAATTAATAAAAGTTCTAAAGTGGTTAAAATTAATTTAGAATTTGGAATAGAGTGAGGGGGGGGGCTGATTTTATGAATAGTCAGTAAATAAATAGTGCTGTGAAATGGCGTGGTACCTGAAAGAGATAGAAAGAATATATTATGTATGGGAAATTATATTGAAGTAAAAAGGTTTAATATAGTATTTGAGATGGTATTTTTAATTGTGATAAGATAAAATTGTATTTGAATAATTGTGTTTGAATTGTATTTATATTTATTTGTAATTAGTAATGTTTTATATCTAAATTTATTGATAATTGAGTGAATGGAGTAATACTTATCTTTTTGGTTTGATATACTTAGTCTGTTATTTGCTGTTGTTTCCAGCGTTGTTATCTTCGCAATGTGCGTTTTTTCTTTCTTGAAGGTCGTCTGACTGGTATTGTACCTATGTAAAGTGCAGGGGGTAGTCTAACAATACACTTAAGGTACAATACCTGTCCTCCCCACTGAACCCGATTAAGAAGCAGGCAGTGAGGGTTTTGAGGTTTGCTACTGGGAAAATTACCAGTTATAATTTAGTGAAGTGCCGGGGGTAGCCACACCGTGCACTTTAAGTGAAAAGTTTTAACCATTTTGCCCTGTGCCCAAGTCCTACCAGTTATCCCAAATATGGGAGTGGTAAATATTATTTTAGGTGTTGGGTGAAAATCTCCCGTTGGGAGCCTACGCGCCTGTTTGTATAGGCTTGCGCGAGTGGTCCCGAGGTAATGTATATCGTGAACCCATCTCACCAACCAGCTCTGGTCGTGGGTCGCCATGACCAACACTTACCAGAAGAAGGAGGTTTAAGAGATCAGTCTCGCTTGCGTAGGGTCCTTCTGGGAGTTTTACCCGTAGGGTGGTTGTTAGGGTTTAGTGACCCTTAAATTGGGGAGGGGATGAGGGGTAGGTAATGGTTAAGAGTTTGGGTGTAAGGCTAGGTGGTTATTAATTATAATGTTTTATACAATTTGGTTTGTAGTAGGAATACTGAAAGGTACTGGTAATTTTTAGCATTGGCTAACAGTTCTTGTGGGTTGTTAGCGCTTACATTTTCAAGGAGTTTTCCCCTGTGTTTTTTGTATTTATCACATTGAAACAGAATGTGATTTATGGTGTCTTCGACATTACATTGATTACATAGATTATTTGGTGCTTTCCCTATTTTGTGGAGATAAACCCCGTTGCAAACATTGTTGAGCCTGAGTCTAGTTATGGCTACATCAACCCTTCTAAAGTTGTGGAAGTTTTTAGCTTTTGTAAGTTTTGTAGGTTGTACTTGATAGTACTGGGTATGTCCCCAGTTGCCTTTAAAGGTTTTGTTGTATTCATCCGTTGTAATTGATTTTACAATGCTCTTAATTTCGTTTTTAGTAAATGGTATGTTGACATTATTGCTGTGGGTTAGACCTGCTTTTGCTGCTCGGTCGGCTCTTTCATTGCCTGTTAGGCCTATGTGGGAAGGCACCCATATAAATCTAACATTGTTGTTATCCTGAGTTAGATAATTATACCCCTGGTAAATTTGATGTAGAAGTACATGACTATTTTTTTCCGTTTTGTTTTGTATAGCTTGCAGTGAGCTGAGTGAATCTGTAAATATAGCTATATTTTTGTGTTTGTAGCCTTTAGTGATAACGAGTGCTTGTCGAATAGCTACAAGTTCAGCTGTGAAAATAGAGGTTTTGTCTGGTAGTTTAAGGGATGGGACCCGTCCTCCATTGAACATTGGTGATATGTTAACAACACAACTTGGCACATGAGAGAAGAGGAGTTTGACACTGAGTCTTTAATGACAGCAAGCAATCAGTCACGAATGGGCACCAACTAGACCCCTGTCACTACACTATGGCGTTGTTGTTGGATTGGGGTTTAACTTCTTCTTCACAATACGGCTAAAACAACTTGATATATACGCTCTTTGAAATCTCCTATGACTATAAAAACAGGTTAACTTCAAAGATAGTGTAATACATAGAAAAGAAAACATAATTTGTTTGTAATTGAGGTATCAATAAGGATGTTGTGATATCTAAATATGGATTAATTAAGAATTAAGAAAATGTGAGTTTATCTCCATGTTTTGAATTAACTGTGATAAAAGACACTGATTAATCAAGAGTATTAATTCATAAGGTGTGAATCTCATATGATTACAACAACTCTGTCATGATGTTAGGTCAGGGAGAATGTGTAATCAATGCTAAGAGATTATAATTTTAAATATTTGCATTGTTGTATACATATGAATAAAGTGTAAAACAAGTGATTGGGCACTTTATTCATAAACAACAATGCAATTATTATATTTAATTATTACTATTATTATATTGAATTATGTTGGATTAACTATACATGTAAATTGCACATAAAATTGAATTTACATCTATGAATCAAATAGGGTAATTACACATGGATATTGATAGGTCATTAAATACAAAATTCCATTTGCTGATCTGTTTTGCTCATATTCTGGTTTAAACATATTTATTTCAAAAAGACTTGGATTGGTAAACAAGCTAAAAGCTTATGTTAATACCGCTCCAAAATACAAGATGTAGAACATGTCATGGTGAAGTTACAATATATATATTTATATCAATTATACAAACGCCAACAAGATAAAGAACAAGTTATTGTGAATTTACAAAAGTTATCTAGTTATCTATACAAACGCCAACACGATAACGAATGGTTGTTTAACAATATATGTTATTTATTTAAATAAATAAACACCAATTATCTTAAAAAATAAAACATAAAAAAATGCCTATAATTCATATTTTACAAATCATATATCAATAAGTTGCAAATCTGCCGATTAAATTTATAAATTCGTTCACAGATAATAATAGTTCATTATTAACACAAGAAGAACAATTTGGGTTTCCAAATAAGACCAATCTCAAATAAAAACCTTTATTGTAGAACAACATAGTTTGCCTTATACAAGTGTACAGAGGACATGAAAAAAAGTAATGTGTCGAATCTTCATAGTTATGGCCACAAGAACAGGCGGGAATTTGTGATAAAAACTTTCAAACTTGTGTGCATTTAAATCGCTGCATTCAAGTCTAAGACGAGTGTGTATTATTTGAGAAAATCTACTACCACAATTTAAATTTAAATTATTTTACATGATAGTTTCATGGGCTATAGCTTATATTCTTCATTTATCCTATTTTATTTCATATAAGTAAATCATTTTTAATTACATTCTTCATTGAAAATGAATCACTTGAGATCAACCTTGAAGTCAATTTCAAGCAGGATATATTTGATAAACGTACAGAAATCCAAAAGAATTGACTCAGATATATATTTTGCAAACTAATTACTTCACAGATATTGTCCTTTTCACAAGGATACCAATGGTCGTCCGATGAATGTGTTTAGCTACAGCTATTGAACGTTCTCAGTAAATGCAAGTTTATCCAATAGTTAAACATATATTATTTCAAAAAATAAACCGGATTGGAAAACAAGCAAATAATGCTTATATTAATGCCGTCTCTTACAAAATACAGCTAAATCATAGTGACACACACATGTACAGATCAGTACACATATAATATACAGAGACAACAATGATTTTGAAAATATACAACGAGCAATCTAAGGCTAATACTCAATAATCAACTGATCCTCATAAAACATATTGTTTGTGCAGCCAGTTGAATTTGATTCTCTTAACATTTATTTCCAATAAATTCTAAGTCTGGTTTTTTATGTAATGAAGTATATTTTACTTGCATTTCAGGGTTTATTGTATCTGAATAAAAACTTAATTTGTCTTTTATTGTTTTTGTTTTTTTTGGGTTTCTGAAAAGTTTTAAGCGTTATTGGTTGTTTTCCTGGATGCTTTTTACAAATAATTTTCTTCAATTTTGCATATGTCAGAGTGTTCAACATCAAGCTTATTTATGTTAGCCGTTAATTGGGAACTGTTATTGAAACAATCAGCCCTCGTTAGCCCCTGCTGTCAAGTTGACAATATATCACAGATTGGCACCTGCTGTGTATACAGACTTACAGGTGGGCATACTCAAGCTATTGCTAGTCACGTGTCTCTCTTTTAACAATATGATGCAGTATCTGATTATTGAAATCTTAGTGGTTAAGAAAGAACCAATGAGATAATTTTAGCTAAAGGTCTGCATTGACATATGTACCAGACCCGATTATTGTTGAAGTGACCTTTGAAGACAGGGGTCAAAATGTGATAAAATCAGTGATGGATTAATGTGCATTCATTTGATGGCATATTGATACTCATATTCGGAAAAGGTTAGTTTCACATGCTTTTGCAGCCTATATTTTGGCAAACTTGGTAATTTGATATGTAGTTTGTATTAATGGTTGCCATGTATTTCAATTGTTTGACATCTAAATTTGTAAGATTGTTACTATGTCAAATACATTAGATTTTTTGTTGTTGCATTTTTAACAAATTAATCATGCAATTAATATGGTAAATGTAGAAGCACGATAAATGAAGTAAGTTCATATGAATTAGACAATAAGAAGTGAACGTTATCATTACATAAAATTAACGTTAAATTAAAGTTAAAATTATAAAAAAATTATCTATCACTAGTTTTTTTATCAAAAAGGTTTTAGTAAAACAAATAAGAAGGCAATATGTCTTATATTTCAGAGATAAATTATTACAATTGTTATTTGATAGTCACTTAATTGCATATCACCCTTGTTTTTACATACAAATTTTCAAATAAGTTAAATTTGATTTCGTATTTTTCATTGGGTAATATTTTTGTTTAATTTGATACTGAAATATCGTTGGCCTACACAAGTTAAATTAAAGGACTTAATGATATCCAAACGTTCATTATTGTTAATGGTTGCTGAAATATATAAAGATTATTAACTGATTCATGTTTGTGAAACCCCATACTTGTAAGAAGGGCACTAAACAGTTTTTAATAGCTGGTAGCGACTTCAAGATATCCTGACTATAAATATACAATATGTTGGTTTCCAATGTTGTAAAAAGTGTAAAACAAAATAATGTATAAAATGTGCATCTATGACTGCAACAAAGAACATATTGTTAGTGTACTGTTTGTGAGTGTTTGTTTAATTATTTAGTTGTTTTCCCCCAATATATTCTCCTGAAGTCAATATAACTAACATAATATCAATATTAAGCATTCACAAACTACTGAATCCACCAAATGTAAGTTTGCTTGAAGTCATTTTATTAAAACATGATAGAATTATAACAATTTCCTACAGTATCCTATAGTTTCATGCAGTATCCAAGAGTTTAATGACTTTGGATACGAGACATTTCATTGGCAGGAAATTTTTGTGAACGCCAAGTATACTGACGTTCACTGATCATGAAATTCGGAATTTCCTGGTCAGTGAACATCATTAAACTGCTATATTCTTTCCTGTGATCGCCCTACGCCCAAAGACGTCCCCTTGGATTAGTAATCGTCAGAGAAGCCTGCTTAGGTAAAGTACACCCTCCTCAAACAGTGAACGTCAACAAACTCTTTACCCTGCCTAATGGAAGAAACACACTCTTCGAGCCATGCGAAAACAACCTTGAGATAAAAGAAACTGGAATGAAAAACATCAAAGATAAAGAAGACAGCATCTTCATGATAACTCCAAACGACAACGAATCAGGACAATCAGAAGAAGACCGGAACTTCCTTCAACTCATGAATTCAGATCTGAAGCAGAATTCTCATGGATATTGGGAGGCACCCCTTCCCTTCAAAGATCAGAGACCAATCTTACCAAACAACAGAACTCAAGCAGTCAAAAGAGCTGAATCCCTACACTACAGTCTCAAGAAAAAAGAGGAAAAGAGAAAACATTTTATGGAATTTATGGACAAGCTCCTTAAGAACAACCATGCTGAGGTAGCCCCTCCCCTGAAGGAACAAGAAGAACATTGGTATCTTCAAATATTCACCCCCAGAAGCCTAACCAAATAAAGGCAGTCTTCAACTCATCAGCAAACTTCCAAGGCACATCCTTGAACTCTGTCTTAATGCAAGGACCAGATCTCACAAACTCCTTACTTGGAATCCTATTGAAGTTCAGAAAAGACAAAGTTGGAGTTATGGCTGACATTGAATCCATGTTTCACTGCTTCGTGTTAAAGGAAGAGCATCGCAACTACTTGAGGTTCTTATGGTATGACCAGAATGACATCACCAGAAGACTGATAGACTACCGCATGAGAGTACACTGCTTCGGCAACAAGCCATCCCTTGCAGTAGCTGCTTATGGACTGAGAAAGGCGGCTGAGAAAGGAGAAAAAGAATACGGAACAGAAAGCCGACAGTTTGTCAACAATAACTTCTATGTTGACGATGCAGTAGGATCCTTTGCGAACCCAGACCAGGCAATCAGCGTCGTAAAGAGGACACAAGCATCTCTGAAAGACAAAGGAAACATCAGGCTACACAAGATCGTATCCAACTACCCGGAATTGATGAAGTCATTCCCTACAGATGATCTTGGAAAAAACCTCAAGAACTTGAACCTTGATGAAGACACACTGCCACTACAGCATACTCTAGGCATGATATGGGACACACAACTTGATACATTCAAGTTCAGCTGTGAGAAGGACCCCAAACCTTGCACAAGACGTGGAGTCCTATCTACAGTCAACAGCATCTACGACCCGCTAGGACTACTGGCACCTGTCCTCATCAATGGAAAACTTATTCTGCGGGAAATTACCTCCCTAGGAATACCATGGGACGACAAACTACCTGAGGAACTCTGCAATCAGTGGAATACATGGAAGGATTCCTTGACTGCATTTGACAACTTCCACATACCTAGGATGTACATCCCTGAAATGACGAACCACTTTGAAGATGCCTAGAAAGAACTCCACATCTTCACAGATGCGTCTCAAAAGGTGATATCTGCAGCTGCATATTTGAAGGTAGACAACACGTTTGGATTCATTATGGGGAAGGCTAAAGTAGCACCAATAAATGGACACACCATTCCCAGATTGGAGCTTTGTAAAGCCGTGCTGGGCATCAATATCTCTCTCCAGGTTTGCAAACACTTATCTCTGCCGATAAAGAAAACAACTTACCACTCTGACAGCAAGATCGTTCTCGGATACATCTCTAACAACACACGAAGATTCACGGTTTATGTAACAAATCGTGTTGAAAACATCAGGAAATACTCTCATCCTGGACAGTGGAAATATGTGAGTACTACAAACAACCCAGCAGATCAGGCAACCAGACCAACATCATCAAGTTTTCGGGAAGTGCGTGGCTCATCGGACCTGATGAGGTTGCCGTTGCCATCGACCAACCCACTGCAGAGACGATGCAAGTACAGGAACAAGACTGTCACATCAGCTCAAAGAAACCTGTAAGAGACACTGGGTTAGGAAGTCAACGGTTTGAAAAGTTCTCCAACTGGAATCGTCTAGTAAGAGGTATCAGTACCCTGAAGCAATTTGCGACAAGCAGACTTAAAGAAAGAAAGGCAAGCTCCCACCACAAGCATGTTTCCGCTGAAAAACCTAATCTATCAGGAAGTAGAGAAAGAGATGAATAGCAAGGAGAAATCAGGTTCAACTTTTCACAAGGACAGGTCTATAGGTTCCCTTAAGCCAAGTTGGGACAAGAAAGGTTCACTTCAAACAGAAAGCCAGCTGCTCAGCTCTAGCATCAAAGACATCAGTGAACATCCTCTTATTATCCCAGACACTGAAGACCCTGGACCACTGGGCGTGTCAGCAAAGCCATCCCGAGCGGTGACTGTCATGAAGGAACTATGACAACATATACCAGACCAGTGACTGACCTTGTGCTGCTGATGTCAACCGAGTGAAAGATCGACAATATCTAAACGATTGACATTTGTAATCTAAATTTCAACTTGCCAGTTATTTCAGGTTATCTGTTACGTGTTATATTTTGAAAGCGCCAATTGTTCACTCATCTTTCAAGTTGTTGTTCAGGTTATAACCTATTTATATTAGTTTAAAGTTGGGTTTTTTTCAATAATATATCTGAAGATATATTAGGCGGGGAGTATCATGTCACATGTATTATATTTTGTGGTTTCCGTAATTCTTTTATGGCCTCTTTCTTTTTATTTGGAATTTAGAGACACTTCCCTTTGCTTTTCCCAGAATTCAAATTTTAGAGTTACGTCCCTTTTCGTATTGCTTGGAATTTTAAATGGACGCCATTTTCTGTCAAGCGGCTCAATTCCGCACAAGAAGGATAAACACACCACCATAAAGTACGTATTGTTTCCCAAATTAATGAATATATAATTCTAACATCTTAAAGCACATTTCTATCAGGTTTTAAGTGTAATTCTCACTAAATCATTGATATTTTTTCATATTCTCATCCCGCCTTGTTTTGCTCAGTATTGCAATTTTTATGGTGAAGGTATTTTTGCATATTATGCATATTTCAAGTTGTAAATAAGCCTCCTTTCCATGTACATTTGTTTCTCTATATATCTATAATTATATCTAATGGAAGTAGGATTAAATCAATTCATGTTTATTTTTATCAGTAATGTGTATATTGGCAAAAGCCCAACTGTTCACCTTTTACGTACGCTTCGATCACTATCAGTGTTGTTGTTCTAGGCTTTATCAGTGCTATATTTCAATCAGGTTTCAGTGTTTTCACACAACAGTATTATTCTGCGTATCAGTAATATTTTATGGTTCCAAACAAAGCTGTTTTCACACATCAGTAATTTCCATGTATCAGTATTATTTTATGGTGCTATACAAAAGCTTATTGTGATTTTTTGTACATTGCAGATCTTCACCACGTCAGTGTGAATAAAATTATGACCAGTTCATAAAGCTGTTATGTTCAATGCTTAACAGTACAGTGAAGATTTTATGAACAATGGCAACTAAATCATCAGAAAAACCATCAGACATCCAATCTCAGCCATCAGATCATGGATCAGCAATCAGGTCACAGAAATCGGGCAAGCCATCAAACATCAGGCCACAGAAATCAACAAAGGCATCAGACACCAAATCACAGCAATCAGGCAAGGCAATGGACAATCAGGTATTACACCAAAACACAAAAAATAAATCAGACACAAAATCAGAAAAGGGTTTAGAGAGAAGATCAATTTCTAGAAAAACAGAGAAAAACATTAAAAGCAATGATCTTCCAAGATTACAAGAAAGAGAGCTTACGCAGAAAAAGCTAAGATAGAACTAGAATTTGCCAGGAAACAAGTTGAAATAGAATTAAGGAAAAAGGAAATTTTGTCACGTAGGAAAAAATAGAGGCTCATGAGATGATTAGAGTAGCTAAAATGGAAGCTGAAGTCGAAATTTTAGAACACGAAAAGCGTGTAGCTAGGGCCGAAACAGAGGTCTTGATTCTTGAGCCATCAGAATATAGCAGTCAACCTCCATTACTTTTACCTATGGAAGATCCTATCATCAGCACGAACAGATACATTGAATCCCTACATGACCACAGGGACATGTATCGCTTAAATACAGCGTTAGAAAGACATACATACTCATAGACCCTACCCTAATACTATATATAAGGAAAGGGATGTATCGCAATGATCGGACAACACTCAAACAAAGTCAAATTAAAAATCGAAAATATTTTTTGGGAAAATTTCAAGACAACCAATCGAAAGTAAAATGATTTCCCTACAAAACGAGCTATCGACTATTTAAATCGGATCATTATTACAAAAGTTACAGGCGACGACATCTCTAAAATCGCTACCTCAAGAGTTTTACGCCAAAATCCCCACTCACGAAAAACAACCAAAACTTACCTTTTATGGACGTTTAGTAACTATCAGTTTTTGTGAAGTTTCCATCGCCGCCACCGCCGCTGCCGCACTCGTACTACTAGCTATAACTTTTTTTCCCTAAGCTTTCCAGAACTCTTATTCATACCTTACTACTCATACCTCGGGGGAACGATTTTGACACGTTCACTTTCAAGGTCAAAGGTCAAGGTCACGAGCTATGTATTCACTCTAAGAATTCCTTGTAAACGCGATAACTTGAAAAGTTTTTGTGCTATGAAGCTCTAACTTGGTATATATCATCCTTGGAAAAGTAAAAAAAATTGAAAAGGTTTTGGCTACAATCCGTCGAAGGTCAAGGTCACAGCAAGGTCATGACGTAAGCATGTTTTAGCGAAAATGCTTTATTTTAACTATGAACACTTTTAATCAATACATGATTGTTATACTCAATGAAAAGTGTTCAATGATTGTGTGACCTTGAAGGTCAAAGGTCATGAGATATGAGTTATTACAAAATGCACTAAATTGGGGTATAACTTTATCCCATTTAGCTTTTCAGAACTCATGAACATGTCTAAATGTTAATACTTCCAGGGAATCATTATGACATGTTCACTTTCAAGTTCAAAGGTCAAGGTCACGAGTTATAAAATCACAGCAAAATTCTTTGTAAACACGGTAACTTGAAAAGTTTTTGTGCTATGAAGCTCTAACTTGGTATATATCATCCTTGGAAAAGTAAAAAAAATTGAAAAGGTTTTGGCTACAATCTGACAAAGGTCAAGGTCACAGCAAGGTCATGACTTAAGCATGGTTTAGCGAAAATGCTTAATTTTAACTATGATCACTTTTAGTCAATACATGATTGTTATACTCAATAAAAAGTGTTCAATTATTGTGTGACCTTGAAGGTCAAGGTCATGAGATATGAGTTATTGCAATTCCTTGTAAACACAATAACTTGAAAGTTTTTGTGCTATGAAGTTTAGATTTTGTATATATTATCTCTTGAGAAGTACAACATTTAAAAAAAGTTTTGGGTACGAACTGTCGAAGGTCAAGGTCACAGCAAGGTCAACATATATGGAGAAAATGGATTAATTTAATTTTTTAACACTTTATTTCATTACAATAATGTTATACTCAATGAAATGTGTTCATTGATTGTGTGACCTTGAGTGTCAAAGGTCAAGGTCACGAGAAAATTCCCAATTTGGTGAGGCCTGTAAAAGGCGGAACAGGGTAAGGCGAAACCCAAAGTTCCGTGGCTGCTCTGCTTTTGCGGTATCCCGCAAACGCTAATCTAGTTAATTTAAGAGAAGATGACGACACCTATGTAGTGTTCGATTCGATCGGCAACATCAGTCTGCAGGTGTCAACAATGAGAACAACGTCCATGTATCATTTCTTCGATAGCCAGCAGACATATTTGTAAAATCGGCGGCTGTCCTGTCAACTTGTCAGCCATTGATGACCTTGACATTCGTTTGACCTGAACAAACCGCAGCAAATATCGAATTGATAGAAAATCACATATTGTATCGTCTCTAAAATTTCACTCTGCACTATTCTTGATTCTTCACGATCTAAATATATTTATCTTGACTTCATTTAATATCTTTGGGTCAAAATATAATTTTATTAGCCTTTTTAAATTATTTCATAATGTTGAAAGCACTATATCGAATTAAAAAAAAGTATTGACTTTGTCACAGTTTATTGTTCAACATTAAATTACAAATATTTTTACCAAGTTAAGATATAGAAAATAAATACTCATTATTTAAGATTTATTCATCAATTGTTTAAAGTTTTTTTTAAAACTGATAATTTCAAATTGAAACAGTAAAGTCTATATATTATCTGGATTGTTTTTTAAACATATATATATATATCTCAATATAAGAGCATATATTAAACTTTTACATTTAATAAATTAAATTGAAGATGAGAAAATATATTAGAATTACTAAAGAAAGGTATATTATAATTAGTAATTATATAAACTTACTTATTTGCTTGGAACAGCCATTTTGCACAGATATATTTTTACTTTCCTGGTAGTTTTTGTATCCACAGGTAGTGTTTAAGATATAATATATATATTTGAGACTCCATGAATTAAAATTTTCCATTATAAAGCACATACAGGTATATTTATTTACCACCCAAAACATTTCCTTAGAACCTTTGGATTTTTTTCAAAATCTCTGCATTCTACCGTTCAATTGCGAATTTGGTGACAAAATATCGCCACCCCCGAAATGGACAATGTCCTTTCCATCATAAAAATTTGACGCGTCCATTATCTTTATATGATGTGATTAACCATTTTGCACATCTGTCATTGATTATATGTTTCTTTATGATGAATAGAATATTACTAACTACTACTCTACTGATTTCAAATATATCAAACGACCCAACCTGATGGTCTAAACCTTGCCTGAACATGCAACCAGCTCTACGATGCATCATTTGCAGTGCCGCATGCGGTACGTTGAAAAGCCTCCAAAGACACGTGAAAAACCTACATTCGAAGTGTAGCAAGATATATTTTTGCCCGACCTGCTCTGCCGGATACTCAAGAAAAGATGTGTATATGCGACACCACCGCAAACAGCACCCTGACATTGATGTACCACCCCCCAACATCGCCTCGAAACCTAACATCTCACCGCCGAAGGATGAAATGAAGACTCCTGTCACCACGACGATACCTGTCGCTCCTAAATTTAGGATCGTACAGCCCAGCGCGACCCCGCAGACCCCGCCTAAAAGCTCCTAACAATCTCACCTTCCACAACACAGCAAAGGACAAGGCCCACAAACAGCTCATGGACGACCTGTACCTTAGCTCCAGTGATGATGATGAAGCCCCGTTAACAGTACCGCCTAAGCCTGACCCAGCCCCGATTCCATACGATCCCGTCACCAACTGGGAGCTGCCATCCAACTTTAAAAGGACACCCAGGAAACGTCTACCAAAACAGCGAAAGATACAGCACCCCCCCTCTGAAAAGCCCACCCCGTGGATACCACCCCCTGAAGCCAGCCCACGCAAGAAGCCCGCTGCCAAAAAGCCCCGCCAGACACGCCCGTGCCGGAAGACTACCCCTATCGCCACACAAATTAAACCACGCCCCGCTAATTTGGATACCCCTTTTTCATTCCCCGCTGCACTAAATGAACGATTCATTTATGAAGGTGAAGAATTCATCGTGATAGACTCATGGCCATGAACTCGATTAACCCCCGCCCGATACGTGTGTGAAACCCCGTGAATGAACGATATTTAGAGACACGTCTTTGAAAACTTTTTCCATATGTGTAAATATTATTATAATGTTGTTCATTTATATATATTTCTTTCAATGTGTGTATGCATGTATATACTTACCTGTAATACTTACCTGTTAATCAATTTTATTTTTCAAAAATATCTACAACCATAAATCGAAAAATGTACATTTCAAATAACTTTATAAGAGCCGCCTGGCACCGCCCACTTCCACGTTACGATCACCGCACGCTCCATCTGTAAAATAATATCCAACTTATTTAAATAATCACACTTTGCCCATATCAATGTATACATCTTTTTAGACGTAACTATATAATGTTTTTTCTTCAATTTCATTTTTTCACCGCATTTATGTACTTCAGTACCATGTATCCAATGTATCCTCGTCTGAGGAAGGGACTCGAAAGAGTCCCGAAACGTAACGAATTAAACCTTTTAATTTGATAACTAGTTGTCTTTGTCGTTTGGACGGTTCACCCCCCTCACTTATATTTCTTTTCCTAATGTTTCCCGCATTAGCCGAACCGCCCGGTATCTTTTATTAGATCCGGGAAACCAACTAGCACCCAAACTCCTCAGCACGGCCGTGGTAGGCGTCGCTTCAATGTAATCAAATATATCAACACTTATATTGCTGTAAGAAATATATTCAAGCCCTGATTATTTGTAACTTTTTAAAATTTTATTGATTTATTTGATATCAGAAGACACTTAGGTGATTTAAGTGTCTTTTGTGAAAATCAGCGTTCCAATCTTCTTCTTGGAGGAAATGAAAAAAAAAAAAAAAAATTCAGCAAAAACATCAAAATTAAAATTTCAAATTTAATTTTGAAACTGAGTAACATAATATTATTGACTTATAGTCCTAAACCACCATTTCCAATAATCCCCAACCTCATCTTGGTTGTCTTAGAGGCAACCCAAGGTTTCCTGGTTGAAAATGTTTAAATGCAAATTATGTTTTTATGTAAAAATGCCAAAACACAATTTGTTACAAAATTCAAATCACCAAGGCAAGACACCAACTGTTCACTATGATAATGTGTATCAGTTCTACCTGGATCAAATATAGTTAGTGAGTAAAGCAATGTCATCAGCTGAAAGGTAAAATACTTTACATTAAGCTAAAGGTGTTATTGTGCAGTTGATGTTAACTCCCTCTGCGCTGAACTTCTGCAATGGCAACTGCCTTTTGACTATTAAAAGACCAATCACTCAAAGAACAGTCAAGAACATATGTCCCAAAACAAATTTTATTCAATTTATTTATCAAGCAAAGTTACAGAAACACATGAGCATGACTGATGCAACAGAGCTCAGGTCTGGCACAGTATTTTTGTCAATAATTGCTGTGATACATACAAGAGATCAGATTCCTTCACTATTTTTGAGATTATTTAAGAAAGAGGTCAAATTTTATGAAAATGCACAGTTGGCAGTAAAGTCTTTAATTCCATAAACAAATGTTTACCTGCAGATTCTACATGTATAGATGTACATCCTGTGCTGTGCAAATTAATTCATAATTTTCATAAATTGCGTTTGGAGCAAAAGAGAACAACACTTCTGTTACCACTCATAGCCAGTGTGGTATTGTATTTGACAATGTAATTCCACACTCACCTTTGGTTCACAATTAAGACACACACATGAACCATCTTATCCATTTTTTTACAAAATTCAGATAATTATCAACAATTTTGCATCCATTTTTCTTTAGAATATGTATATTGGGGAGGTTTAATTTAAAATTTAGATAACATCTGTACAGCATCTCTTACATCACAAGCATTGAGAAACAGATTTGTAGCTGTTTCAATGAAGGACAATAGGAGGCGGCATATACAAATATCTTTGCATAGTATTTATGATAATATCATCCCTATCAATTAATATATACATATATATATAAACACACAGACAATTTTTTATTAATACATTGTATTTTGTATTCAACCTTCATCTTCAATCATAAAATATCTCAAGCCCTTCAGTCCAGTAAAATCTTGTTTATGATTAAGTTAAACAAAAAGACATTGGTTAATCATGGATGAAATACAAAATATTTCAGCCTCTTTTTAAAGAGAGTTTAAATTAAACTTTTGAGACTAGAAGTGCCATTCATAGGAGCTATGTAAGTCATGTATTACAAATAATTTATCATACTAAACATTCCTTAATACACAGCTTGAGATCTTTGACGGCTTATAAATGACACCAGTACCACACATTAACACATAATTGGCAATTGACAATCAAACAAAAAATTACAATCAAGTATTGAATCAAATTGAATTAAGTATTGTAGTGTTTTCTTTGTTTACATGCATAGAGCCTTGGGATCATCAGATATTACTTATCTATTATCTCTAAGGATGAAAACAAAGATGTATAGCCTACAAGTTATCCATAATTAAATATACTGTCACATAGTTACTTGTCATTTTCATTGGAGATGGCATGTTGGCAATATTTTAAGACAGTTGGACATTTGATTTTTATAGGAAATTTAAGTTTTAAGGTGGTTATTGTATCTATTACAACTTTATAATTTAAAATCATAAAGTAAGGTTTCAAGACAAATTATTCATTTCAAAGATCAATCATTCTCCTGCTGCATGCAAGAAGTTTAAGATTGTAGCATGTATTCCAGATTTCCATATTAAAATCCAAACAGTAATCCCTCTACCTATTGTTGTACAACTTAGCCATATTATGTAGCAAGAGTCACAAGGAATTTCTAAAAACTAGAAACTAATTTGTACACAACCAATCATAACAGTCAAGGAAGTGTATCATGCAAATGAAATTATAATTCTTTCAATCATTTTCTATATTCATATGATTACATCTAATACCATGATGTCCAGCAAAAGATTTTATCAGGATTAAAACCCACAACCCAAGAATCAGGCAACAATGTTCATAAATGGGTAATTTGTTTAGATGCTAGCATTGGCAGATCCAAAAGGGGGGTGCGGGATGCGCACCCCTTCCAAAAGACTTCCAAATATAGATTTAAACAATCAATCAAAAGTTGCGCTTGAAACACCGAAAGGGTTGCACCCTTCCCAAACAAAAATCCTGGATCCGCCCCTGTGCTAGTAAGGTCATTGCTGTCTTAATATATAAATAATCTGCATGATACACTTCCTTGACTGTTAATGGCATAATAACACCTCACAATGTAGGCTCTAGATATGTATACTGTACATACATACTGTGTATGTATGAACCTGAAAAATCTAAACCAAAATAAACATAAGAAAAAATAACCCCCTCCCCAGATCCGCCACTGCAGGGTCACCAATTTTAAATCCGCCTTATCCAACTTAATAGTCTATAGACAAGATTTCAGCATTCCAGCCGTTAAGCTTTTGGAGAATATTAAGATGAAAACAGGTTTTAAAGGTGAGGCCATCAATAGGGGGCCACAGGCTCTAAATTATAATCATCACTAGTTAAGGAGCCTGCACACTGAATTTCAACTTTCTAGACCTTATTCTTCTTGAGAAGAAGATGAAAACAAGATTTAAGGGTCTGGCCCCTATGGCCCTTAGTAGGGGCCATAGGGTTACAAAAGCTATACATAATAATCCTCTCTAGTCAAGGAGTCAAGGAGTATGTACACAAGGTTTCAAGTTTCTTGTCCTTGTGCTCCTGGAGAAGAAGTCGAAAATGTACAAAGTTTACGGACAGACGGATGCCAGACATCATGCCATGCCATAAGCCCTGTCAGGCCAGATGAGCTAAAAATAGAGAGATTGGTTCTGTAGCTCATCAGGCCACATTATGAATTTTGTTTTAGCGTGTGGTGAATGTGCATTCTTCCTATGTAGGGGCCATAGGGTCACCAAATGTACCATTTCATTAGAATCCCAAATACCTAAGGAGTCTCTGCACAACATCGCACCATTCTTTGTCATCGTAGCAGGGGCAACTCGGTTTCCAATTCTAATTGAGTATGTAGGCAACATGATTGCTTTTCCCTGTAAATCAAAATCCTCACTGTTCAAGGAGTATGTACACAAGATTTCAGACGGACGGATGGACGTCGGACACCATGACATGCTGTAAGGCCAGAGGATCATTTTGATGAGCTAAATATGAATAAAAAAAGCATTGTCAAGTTGTGTTCTCTTCAATAAATCCCCAAATATACAATTATTTTCATTTGTATAATTTAGCGTATACAATATTTCAGTTTTTAACAATCAGGTTTTGTTTAAGATAGAAATCAAAGTGGTCATGATGGTTTCCATTCTTTCCCTAAATAACAGAATTACAAAATCTATCTAAAGTGAACTTACACAAAAACAAAGAAGCTGTTAACTGCTTTGACAACATCTTGATACAAAGTTAATTTTCCAACCAGTTATCCCTGAAGCCCCTCTCCACAACCTTGGTTAGACCCTACCAATTGTTTTCTACACTTACATTTCTTGTCATCTTCATCTGTTGTTAGGCTCGTCTGCTTCAATAAACCTTTCACGTAATGGATGGTTCACGGGTTCGAGACACCAAGCGATTTGGTCGAGCGAAGCGAGATCAAATCGCTTGGTGTCGAGAACCTGTGAACCATCTAATTTAGCGCATGGCTAACTTTCACGTAGTCCGATCACGTGGTTTGCCGTGAACCAAGTCACACCAAGTGATTTGGTGTCGTGGAAAATTAGCCATCTGATTGGCTGACATGCCCCAGTCATGCGCTAAAACAGGTTTGGCAGTAGTTGTTGTCCTCAGTAGTTTGAAGACGCCTTTAGACATCTCCTCAATGCAAGCTGAAATCATTGGTTTGAGTTCTTGTCCCGTTATGCGCCTAGCTGTACTCAGCATACATCTGTCAGCGGAAAAAAAATATCATTTCTTTATAAATAAGTAACATTGATGGAGTTATTTTGCTTTGTCGAAAGAAATGTATTTATCTATAGCCCTGCTTGTAAACATAATGTCATTGATTGAAATTCAATACTACTTGATATTATAGTAATGATACAAAAATGCAAGAAACACTATATTTTATCCGATCTCATCTTGTTATAAGGAAATTAAATTTTAAAACAATAAATTACTACAGTTGTTCATATATTCATATATTCATTGTACCATGGAACACACTGATGTTCTAAACAGCAACGTCAACCCGATAGTTGATATAATACATCCGGATTATATATTACATTTTGACCAGTTGTCAAAAAGTTAATTACCTCAGTTTCATTGGCCAGCCAGGGGTAGTCTTCTAGAACGTCAGCGATTGGCTTTCCAGTTGTAACCATCTGTCTTCTGGTCGTGAATGTTCTTTCCATCAACAGGCCAACCTTGGCCATGTCAGGCTTTCTTGTTTTCATCTCCTGTCTCAGCCATACAGTGTGCTTTTTGATGGAATGTTCATCTTCCCCTTCGGGCAGTTCTTGCTCTGTGGCTACAACAGCTCCATCTCCTTCCACGCCTTTGCCCACGTCACCTTGACCCTTCTCCGTACAGGATTTTCTTTTCCGGGCAAGGACCGTTGCCTCTTGAGAGTCCTTCCTTCGCCTGTTGTTGATAAATTTGTCTCGGATGCGGGCTCTCCATAGGACCTGTTAAAATGTATACATTTTCTAATTTCAATTTCATCTACATTATTCATGGCTTTTATCTGAACATTTATTCCAAATAAATCCTTATCACCTAAAATGCCGTTGAACAGGCTTGTGTTGGATCAATCGATATAGGCTATAGAGGATACTTAATGGATTTAGCCAAATACCAGATTTATTTCATCGAGTGTCATGGGTAAACTTGATATTTGACGAGTGGCGCAGCATTTATGAATTGTAAACTGACGACAACTTACTCTTGTGCTGCTACCTTCCAAGCCATCTTCGTTTGTTAGATGGGGCCATCTTTGAAATATTGCGTCTATGATTTCATTATATTGGTATGAGAGCGGGTACCTGAGATAAACAAATATGATATTAAAAAGTAGCAAACAATGTGATTTTAATAAGGGGTTTATGCCATAGCCTTTAATGTATTATGGCTGTCGTCAATTACTATAAACATGAATAGGCATGGGGTTAAACATGCTTTTGGATAAAATAGCCCCTGTCTCGCACTTTGTGTGTAACGAAAACAATGACACTTCAGTGACTTTGTTTCATATGATATCTATAAAACAGTTAAATGTATCAATCATGTATACAATATGTAATATTTCTGAAAGCATTATGGATTATATATTAAGGCTGGCGGCTTACAGAGTTTACTTCACCGAGACGTCAGTGTATATGGCATCCAGGAGATGACTCCTTTAGGCCTGACTAGGGAAACCTTCTCTGTCGAGAATTCCAATGACGTTCCGTGGTAGAACCTCCGGTAGTTTATACCGGGAGCGCCATGGTAAGCTTGACATTCTCCTGGTGGTGCTGTTTATACACAAAACATAATTTATTTTCATTTACTAACAATGATATATACATTAATGATTGAAATCTAGACTTATCAATAAAAATCTGTGTGAAAATTTATATCGCATTGCTCACAAATATTTATATATAACGCAATTAAATAATAGAAATAGAACCATGGGCTCTATAGCTCATCAGGGTTTAAATATTACAGTTGCATGCAGGTCAAAATTTAGTCATTGCCTATAGTCATTGCCATCAATGCATGCCTCAATGCCTGAGGAGTGTGTATAAATGATTTCAGCTTTCCTGACTATTTAGTATATTTTGATGTTGTTCATTAAATGGATATCGATCTTTACTTTCTAACTACATCACTCACTAACTCACAATCTCTCACTCAGTTTCTATCTCTCTCGTTTGACCTTATCGATGTTTTATTTGTTGTTTCGAGCGACTTTACACCTTCCTGATGCTGTTCAACCTCGACCCGGAGCTTGCCCCCCTTTTGAAGTCTTTCATCCTCAAAATCCTTAATGTCTATCCAGTCTCCATATTTTTCGGAAAATAGTTGGATTTTAAAATTTGGTTGGATACCAAAATGTTCAGAAATTACTTCTCTTGCATTGTCAAGTTTGAACGACAATATAGCTTTCTTGCTTTCTCTTTTAGATATTGCCGTAACGTGAAATTCAACCTTCTGCATATTTCGGTCCCTAAAACCAAGAGAATTGAAAAAATAAATAAATTATTAAAATATTGATAATATAGAAAATTATTACCCTTTAAATTAATTTCTCGAATTCTGATTGGTCAATAGCCAATGCATACGAAAGGAAATACAGAACGTACAACGAAGGGTCTTACTATAAGTTACCATGTGTTCGCGAGTTTGATATGGAGATTTATCATGTGTCCGAGTTAAATATCAAACGAGAACGAAGTTCGAGTTTGATATTTAACTCGGACACATGATAAATCTCGCGAGTTTGATATGGAGATTTATCATGTGTCCGAGTTAAATATCAAACGAGAACGAATGTCCGAGTTAAATATCAAACGAGAACTTCGTTCTCGTTTGATATTTAACTCGGACACATGATAAATCTCCATATCCCATTCGTTCTCGTTTGATATTTAACTCGGACACATGATAAATCTCCATATCAAACTCGCGGACGAGTTTGATATGGAGATTTATCATGTGTCCGAGTTAAATATCAAACGAGAACGATATGGAGATTTATCATGTGTCCGAGTTAAATATCAAACGAGAACGAAGTTCGAGTTTGATATTTAACTCGGACACATGATAAATCTCCATATCAAACGTTCTCGTTTGATATGGAGATTTATCATGTGTCCGAGTTAAATATCAAACGAGAACGATATGGAGATTTATCATGTGTCCGAGTTAAATATCAAACGAGAACGAAGTTCGAGTTTGATATTTAACTCGGACACATGATAAATCTCCATATCAAACTCGCGGACACATGGTAACGAATTTATCTCGACGAGCACCTTTTCTAAATGCTTTACATCTGGCTTGAAAGATGAGATTGGCCAAAATGGTGTCTGATCAGATCAGTGTTACTCTTTTATTTAGGTATTTACAAATATAATTTATACACCATCGCGTTAATGAGCAAAGGTATGGTCTAGTACCGAAGCGGAGCGCACGGTACTAGACGGAAATTTAGGATTTACGAAAAAAAATCAAAATACCGAGCAATGTGGTCATTTCTGAAGTTTGATTGTTTGGTCACGTGACCTCGTGCATTCGCACCACATTCGATTTGAAGCGGCCGTAGAAGTCCCTGTCGATTAGGACCAAGCGAGATTAATTTGATAGTGTCGGGAGTTATAGATGAGACAGACATCATAGAAGAATGTACAGGTTGGTTTGAGAGTACAATAAACAAAAAGCGGTGACTTTTAACTTAACTATTATTCATAGGTCGGCTTTCTGTTTGCATTATTTGAATCTTGAGCTCGCTGATGGACAACCTTGCCGCGAGTGAGCGGGTCAACATGCCGTTGAGATGCCGTATGACTTGCTAATGTATTTTGAGGTACCAATCCTATTTGAAGAACATTTCACTTATACCAGTAATGTTTTTTGTTTAAAGCTGACTTTAGCATGTGCAGGGCAATTCACCAAGCATACATGACGTTACAACAATCGAGCGTAGCGTGGCCTTGTTTACCGAACAAAGGGCAAGGGAGATAACTCTTGACACTCCGTCGTTGCTTGTTACTAGGGGGGCGCGTGGCCCAGTTTAACATAGCTAAATATACCTACGGCACGTGACCGGTTTTGACCAATGGTAAACCGACATTGCTGTGCAAGTCGAGATAAAGTCCCGTACACCCTGTCAAAACACCGTGTACAGTAACTAATAGTATTTACATTGTGTTGTGTCAATGTATTGCTGAAGAAGTAAACAACACGCAATTTTGGTTTATTCAAGTGCCACATGGTACACAAATAAAAATTGCTTTCCCTTTTCAATGTTAACTAGTCAACATTCTAGTCATATACTATCCGGTGACTAAGAACTACACATGTGTTCGCCTGGCGTTCGTACAGCGACAATGGGTGCTTATCCAACAGTTGATTGGTTTCACACAGAAGCAGCTCATCGGTGGCTTCAATGTCGTAGCTGTGGTAGTGTCTTGTGAAGCCAAGCGTTCTACATTTCCAACACATTAAGTATGGTGTGCCACTGAGAATGAAACAACATTCAAATTTGCAAAATTGAAGGTCATCTTCATGAAAGCCAAAACACACCACGCATCCTGGAGAATACATTTGACCATTGACTTTGACTGACTGGCATTGGTAGACCTCAGTCTCTCCGTGTAAGTGGGACTGTAGGAGCAGTTGTACCTGGTGGTCGAGGAAGATGATTTTCATTGTACTTCCCCGACGATGCTCACCTTCATCTGTCAGAAAGCATGTTGATTCAGCCCATAGACATTAGTAGTACTGGTGACGATAAGACATGGTCTTACAGAGGTTTTTTCTGTTTTTCACTCTGTGTACAATCTCCTTGACAAAATTGTGTTTTCCTTCAAATCTCATTGTCCAACAATGTATGAGTGGCCCGAACATGCGAGTGAGTTCTGGGTGGTGAAGTACGTAGTGCATTTTTGGTTTGAACTGAGCTTCTGGGAACTCTCTTTTATACAAATGCATGAATTTGAGGATGCAATCATTCATGAATGCACATTCTGCTTGACTCGAGACGGGGGCGCTAATGATATCGACCATATCCATGAGAGCGAGGAGAACCTCCCATTTGGGATCACCTTCATCTATTGTAGCACCAACCAGCAATGGAAACAGTTTCAAGAGACACCAAATTTGCATGCAATTTTGTTTAACTTTGAATTTGCTTAACTGAGTTCCGACTGTATTCGGTTTGTTTGACTTGTTGTTCGGTCCATAGTTGAACTGTTCAATCTGTTGGTTGAGAAAACTGAGACTAAATTTCCCTGCTCTAACACAGTATTGCGTAATTCTTTCGATGACGTCACAGACAACCCCAGATTCAAAAAGATATCTGGTGGCAAACCCCCGATGACATGGAAATGACGAATAGCATTTAAAGGAGAAGAAGCTTTGACACTGTATGTGTTAGCTATATCTGGAGCCTCTGATACAACCTTGACTTGTTCCTCGTAACCAGCAATTGTACGAGCAGGAGCAGCCTTTGCGTCCGTGCTCACCCTCATCACATCCCTTGTAACCATACAAAAGCGGCAATTTCTGAAGACAGAAAAGGATTCCATGAAGCCACCTAGACCGTGTGCTCCAAGGTTATCCGCAATCATGGTAGTGACTGAACCATTGAAATGGAAGTTGCCTTCCGGTCTTTCCACTGTGATACCATCATGTTCCAAAGATAACAGGTCTTGTAACGGGGGAAACATAACAGTTGATAATCCATGTGCCTTGATTGATTTTGAGCGAGCAAGTAAGGCTAGTTGCATAACATGAAGTTTGAATCTGTACTTGGGACTCAAATTACCGAGAACAAAATAAAATGCTCCATATTTGTAATGCTTTGCTTTGTGTCCTATGGGATTAACGGCTGTAAACTCGTCGTAATAAAGCATCAGCTGGAGCGCATGCTGATTTTCCCCGAACAGACCATTCATCCTACAGTTTGACCCATCACATACGTCTCGCATTTTCCAATCACTTGAGTGATGAGGATTAACGACCTGAGTGAAAACATCTTCATGCTGAAGAATAGATTTAAGACTTTCCAGGATTGGTACATACTGAACATTGTCAGTTTTTCCATCAGGTAAGTAACCGACAGCATGTTCAACTGGCTGTACAAAGGAAAATGTACTTCTGACGTAGGCATTGAATTTTGTCTCATCACCAAGCTGGTTTAGAATACTTGTTAAAATCTGAGTCTGTCCTGTCATTGTGCGTTCTATTTCATGAATCAAATCAACATCGCAGTTTGAAGCTCTTAGTGTTTTGATTATTTCCCCAAGACACGTATCGTTTGACTTACAAATAAAGCTTTCAATCAAATCAATAATCAATGGGCAGACTGACATTGAAAGTTTGCTGGTTTCCCGTAAACGTAATAATTGTAGTGCATATTGCCTCTTTAAATCAATAGGGTTTGAGACTTCATTTTGGATATGAACATCACCCGTTTCGTCAGCATCGTCATTGACATTCTCGTTTCTATGTCTTATTATCTCATTATTATCAATATCTTCACTTTGAACCTTCTTTGAAAGTTTGTGAAAATAAAATGAGCTGTGCTTCGATTTTATGTGCCTCTTGAAAACTCTAATGCTCGTAAATTTGGCTTGGCATGACTGTATACCGCAAGTAAGACAAAAGCTTGGGTCAAAGGAATGACTTGTGTAATGAGAAAGTAAGTCGCAAAAATGTCTTGTCACGAATGTACACTGAATGCAAGAATATACACTAACATAATCATCACCCATTTGACATAAAATGATACAAAGGAACAATTTTTAAATCAAACGTGTCTAAATTTGAATGGATAATTTAAATAAATTTTTTTAGTCAAACTAGATAAACAGTGCAGACGGGTTATATAATCTAGAAAGTGTTTTTTTTCGTTGAGTTTTTTTTTTTTGTATTTGATTTTCAAAACGCCAAAAGGAATAAATAAATGTAATGTGTCATAAAAAAATATTAAAATATTACATTTCAAGAAACGTGATCTAATCTGGGAAAACGTAAAATTACGTTTCAAGAATAGAAAAAATTCCAAAGGGAGGCAACTCTTAAATTTTGTCAATAGATGGATTGTCAAGTTGAACTGGAGCGAATCAAAACATTAATTAATGCCCTAATGGCTTTACTTGTGTAATGTTAGGAACTACGTTCATATTTTTTCGCTTAAAATTTATTTACAGTACAGTTTTCTGTTTAGTCATAAAAAGGTAATTTAAGCAAATTTATATGCAATTTATTACAAATTTATATGCTCCTTGCAATTTTCTTTTTGCGACAAAAAATAATGTGTTGGGAGCGTGTCCACTCCTTGAAAAATTTGTTTACTTTGAGGCCTGATACCCCGAAAGGAACAGACATGTGCCAAAAGTTAATCTCATGAAAATTATTTATACTACACTAAATAAATCTGTGGAAATTACGTCAGGTGACGAATATTTTTGGCACAGACAGGTCTAAATGTCTAGAGGAAGAGGGGCTTAGAATTATATCTGAATAAAAAAACATAATTGGGGATTCTTGTAGGGAGAAGGTGCTTATTTCGTCGAATATACGGTATTTTAAAGCTACATTTCAAGGGACGTAACTCTGAACTTAGAAGCAACTATACGTTCAACCTGGTTCCCGGGCCCTCTTCCGCGTGCGCTTAGGTAGGGCCCAGGGAGCGGAGGCCGCATGGACGCCCCCATTGGAGCAAAACCAACATGGCCGACCAGGTAGGTTTATCATTGAAATCTCTTCGTTTTGGTATTTCTAGGAGGTGTCATGAAACGTCATTGTTGTCAAAAGTATATTTCAATGTTATATGTCGATCGCCGGTCTCAATGAATTTTTAGAACAAAGGGATAGTTTTATTTTGAATTTTATATCCGACGAGGCGAGCTGCATAATGTAAACAAACACAGGCACGGTCAGTGCTTTAGTTATAGGGGTGCTATCGTTGAAGACAATCACATTTTCGACTGGGAAACGGTAGAATTCATCTCTAGAAACCTCATTTTTACATTACCGCACTAGGGCACAACTTTTTACGGTCGGGTTATTGTACTAAACGCCCTCAAAGTTGGGTAAAATTAACATTGAAACAGCTACTAGGCTTCAAATGTTTCTCCAAATGATTAACCATACTCTGCCGAAAATCGTTTAAAGTATTGTATCGTTAATAATCGGTATTGAATAGTTTCATAAATTCAGGTAAGACAGTTTTACGAAGTCCTGTTTGTTGGTTTTTTTCTAGCTGCACATGTGCATAGTATCAATTAATACATATATTTAAATATGATGATAATTATAGATAACATATTTATAGAGATCTCAATCTTCCTTTCTTGTAAAGAATTACGATGATTATATGATTTGTTTGTCCAGTTTAAAATAAGCTTGCCGCCAGTCCTGAAACTGGCTACTTTTTGCCAGGACTGGTTCCTTTTATTCTGGACTGGTAACTTTTAAATTGTTTTCTCTATTTTCCCCATGATGAATTTGACCAATTAATTTTCAGGACTGGCTAGGTTTCCAATCTATTTCAAACATTGTTGTTACTTTGAAAAAGAAAGTTAAACATGTCAAAAATACTTGAAAGTATTAATGTTATATATATGTGATTCCTGTTTTTGAAATTATTATCATGCTGTATCATTTGATGTTTCAGGATGTCTTTACTGAAGTGCTTCAAGAGTACAACACTGTGTACAGAAAAAACATAAAATCACTTAAGAAACTTCAGAAAGACACTCTAGAAAGTGTGTTAAAAGCAGACACGGTAGCTGTACTACCTACAGGTTATGGAAAATCACTGATCTATGAACTGCTGCCATTGCTCTTTTTCAAACTTAATCAGAAACCTGCATTCATTATTGTGGTTGTTCCACTAAATGTTATTTTAGATCAACAACTTGAAAAGTTTGGGGACAGGGCTCTAATTGCATCCAAACTAGTTAAGGAGTGTTTGTCGACAATTGACAAAGTAATGAGTGGACATGTTACATATCTCTTTGGTCATCCTGAGCACCTGGTGGGTCAGAAGAAAGTAAATGAAATTCTGCTACAGAAGAGATTTCAAGAGGACGTGAAGACTTTTATCATTGTCGATGAAGCACATTGTGTTTTGGAATGGGGATCTGACTTTCGACCTACTTTCCAAAAGCTTGGCCAGTTGAAAGCAGTGCTACCTACAGCTACTGTCCTTGCCCTGACTGCTACACTTTCTTTGAGGGGACAATCAGATGTAGCAAGGATACTAGGTATGAAAGATTTTAAAGTGGTTTCCACTTATCCAGCCAGAGACAACATTACTCTAATTATGATAAAGAGACCATCATCCATTCAAGCTGTAGAATCCTCAGCTCAAATATCAGTTGAATACTGTTTGGAACCTCTTCTCATAGAATTGCTAGAGACCGGTCAGTCATTCCCTTTGACCATTGTGTATATAAGTGGCAGTCAAAACTGGGTAGGGCTTGGCTACCAGTTCTGCAAAAGTTTACTTGGGCCAAAATTCTATCAGGGTGAAGAAGGTCCACAAACTGATGAATTTGCCAGAGTTGTCATGTTTCATGCCTCCATGGAGAAAGAATCAGATATGGTAAGTTATTGCTTGCCTATTTAAGATATCTGTGTCAAATTAATCTAAAAATCTAAGTTATCATAAGTGAAGCTTAATAACCAGATGTCAGAATGACCTTATTAAGTTAGTTGCCATTAATTTGTTAAAATATTGTGATGATGTAATTCAGCAACTAATAATTCAATAGTAATTTCAGTTCTGTTTTGTAAAATTGTCAAGAAATTTGTGAATTGAAATGGTGAATAAGTTTGACTCCCTCTTTGTCGTTAAATAACAAACCACTTCTTCGTTTCATTAAATAAAGTTATTGAACGGGATGTTGTTAGTTTTCTCTTTGTATAACCTTCATTAGAATAAAGAACAACAATATCAAAGTTTTAGCAGTGTCTGTATTGCAGAGGATATGAATATGTTCATGTATCTGAAAAGTAACTAGGATTGTACCTAGGTATAGTAGGTAACCTTCAAGCAATACTTCTGTTCATTAAACAATAAAAGAATTATATTATATATTACATAATACTACAAAACATTTTTAAAAAACTCTTTTAATTTACAGCTCAAGAATATTATCATCAAGAACCTTGCCCTGAAACCAAGTGAGAGCCCTCTCAAAATGGTGATAGCAACAGTTGCTTTAGGAATGGGTGCTGACCTCACACATGTCAAGAGAGTCATACAAGTTGGACCACCAAAGACTATGGAAGGTCAGAGATATTGAAAATATTTTCCAATAAATTTTTAAGTATTTTGCTTAATGAATGATAACTTTTATCAAACCAATTAGATGCTTAAATAAAAATTAAAAAACATTTAACATGATTATCATTCTTTATACAAAAACAGGTCAAGACTGCCATACTATATTATCATTAGCTAATGCCTTAGGTCACTTAAAAAGGACTTTATGAAAACTCATATGATTTGTAATACAAGTGGTACATGGCAATAAACTCACAGCTAATATTTATTTGCAGCCTACATACAACAAGTAGGAAGAGCAGGGAGATCTGGAGACCAAGCTACAGCAATCCTGTACTATAACATGTCTGATCTTGGCAGTCCACAACTGGCACAAGAAATGAAAGATTTGTGCAAGAGTGATTCAAACTGTCGAAGAAAAATGGTCAACTCCAATTTTGGTTTCTCTGAATACCAGCAGGTCCCCTCGGAAAAGTGTTGTGATATTTGCAATCCAGAGTTTCATTCCATGTACTCATACGAGTCTGATAGGCTGCTTCGATGTACCCTCAGGAATACAATCCTCTCGTATATCAACAAAGATCAAACTGGCACTTTACAATCTGTACTCTCAAGTTCAACAGTAGAGCAACTTGTTCTCCAACCACACAAGTACAGTCAACCTGACAATCTGGAAACCAACTTCAAACTTGAGAATTCAATGGTGACAGCTATTACAACAATAATAAATTCAGTCATGGCTTTAACCACAGATGATCCAATACTTTGATGATGATGTCATGTGAACATAGGGTTTCTATGACCTCTTCATGTTACTTTCCTATTTCACCTGTAAGATTAACTTTGTGGCCGTTAATCCAACTCTGAAGCTGATGCCTTGTCAAATTGTTTAATATGGAGCTTGACAGTCTGGGATGCGACATAACCTTTCGGTCGGCTTGATGTTCAAAAGGTTTCAATCGGTGAAGATTCTGGAAGAGGATACGCTCATCACTGCTAGAGGAAGGCGTCTTGTGCTTTTGGGCACGAACAATTACACTGGTTTCATGATCAAACTTGTCACAAATGGACTCCAATCCAGCAAAAGCAGCTGTCCTCTTTCTGATGGTGCTCTCAGCTTTGTTTGACTGAAGAGTGCGAATGTGATCCTTGATACGTCTCACCATGTGCTCCATTGCCATGTCTGCAGGTATGTGTGTATCTACTTTTCCACCCGTGTTCACAAAACAGCCAAAGAATGACTCGTGGGCTACTTGCTCACTGAGGGTGGCAAACTGATGGCAAAGGAACCGTAGTATCTCTAGGGCATACTTTGACTTTGTGCTTTTGCCTTTGCACACCAGCATGGTTAGCTTCAAAATTGGTATCATCCTTTCCCTATCAGGACACTTTGTGCTATCAGTCAGATCTTTATAGAGAAGACCAAGTTCCAAAATGTTATGTGCATATGTCTTCATTCCATCATCAATGCTTGGTGCTGTTTTGATGACATTTGAAGGAATGAGCAATTCTGTGACCTGACCATTGGGCATGACAATGGTTACTTTGGAGTAGCTTGGTTTTGGTTCAACGATAGACTGTACGGCTTCAAAACCATATGGCCAAACTAGTGTGTCAACCATTTTGCCAACTGTGGTGTGTATCCAGGACAGCTGATCTTTTTGGGACATTTCTTCGAAGTCAACAACGCTGTGAGTTGGAATGTCATCAAGTTTTGTTAAACCAAAGAAGTGACAGGCTGCCTCAAGGATGTACATATCAATGACAGAAATGGCCAGTTCTTTGCAGTCCTCATAATGGTTCTTGACATTCTTTCCGTCTGCCCTTGACCTTCCTAGACGAGTCCGTTCAGCACCCAATGTCCCAGTTTCAGTGCTCTTGTCATTGTATAAGCACTTGTAGATAATGGAAAGCAATGACATCTGCAGGTGGAAAAATTCAAATGTGATTGGGCTCAGATGCTGAAATCTATTCTGTAATAAAGCACCCATTCCCCTCAACCTTTTGGCACCAGAAAAGCGTTCACGTGTCAGTTGGTCACCTCCAATGTGAACTGTGAAATCATCCGCCATTTGCTTGCCTGCCTTTTGATGAACATCGACCAGGAGTTGCTCATAGGAATCGAGGACATCAATGACATCACTGTAGCGCTGTTCATTTTTAGCAACTACCGGCAGAGGAATCACTTTAGTAGTCTTTTTCATGTTAACCTCTGAGTATGGTTCACTCAAATTCTGTGGTAGAACTTTTGAGAGAGGCTTGAACACTTCAACATGCTGTACTAGGACGCGCATGATCAGGATGGCATAGTCATTACGAACTCGAGTCCAGTCTTTCTCATTTGGAAGGAAGGTTTCCCAACCAACTTGAAGCAAGTTTTGCTGAGGAACATCTTGAGACAGATGACCAAAGGACAGATTTTGTATCAGAGCTGCGGAACCAAACCAATGTTCCATGTGCTTCTTCTGGCTACTTCTGAGATGACTGACATCAACTGAGAAGTTCACGTTATCCCCAATGATTCTGAACTTCTTCTTTTCTTTGATACAATCAATGAGTTCCGCATTGAAATATCCACTTATGGTATCAACGACATTTGTTGTGACACTGTGTGACACACATATCCCCAGTGGTTGAAGTCTGTCAAATACCTGGGGTTGGAAAAACAATAATTACTAGGTTGTTTTCTATTTAAGTATTAATTTTGATTACAAACTTATACAGGCCTCAGAATGGTACAGAATGAGTGAATATTTCTATTACATTTTCTTCCTTACATTATTTCTTGAAAACAATTCATCAATAAAACTATGTTCTTCAGCTTTAAATAATATCTCATTTTTATGATTATCTGCTTAGAAAAAAAGATGATTATGTTGGCTTCATTTATATTTACCTTGAGACCTGTAAAATTAATTATTTGTCATTTCGAATATAAATTATTTAATGTTTGAATTAAATGAGACATAATTAGTAATATCATACCTTAATGTATGCATAATTGTTCATCGTGCATCACAATCTCATGAAAAATTTAAACTGTAACAGAAATCATAAACTTCAATGTTGAACAATTCAAACATGAAGAAATAGTATTTGTTAAATAATTGTCTTCATGCATTTTAAGCAAAATATCAAACTGTAACTGAAACGATAAACTTCATCATTTCACAAACAGCAACCAGTGATATGACAATCAGTAAAAATTGACTTATGCATATGTATTGACATTGCATCGTTATACACTCTAATAAGTATCGAAGCAGTGTTGGTTATGCAAATTTCCTATGGCCAGTCCATATGTTTTTTTATTTTATTTGTCAATGTGATTTCAAAGATACGAATACAATGCATTTCATTGTAATTGAAAGTTTAACTTTAAAGGGGCAGAATATTTGATACATAAATGCTACCATTTAGTCAAAATTGTCTTTCAATTGGAACGATTTATTTTCATTTTCCTGACATTTCCTTATATTCACCCTAAAATGTGCTACTGCCCCTTTAATATTCAGTTAAGTTTCTTGAATTTCACCTATTTTCATTAGGTTTTTACATTACAAGTAAAAAGTTAATGTGTCCAATTGTATGCATCTAAGTGGATGGAAATTGAAGGTAAGCCAGGTCAATTACAACTCATTTGACCCCATGTGTTCACATTCAAATGTAGAGAAAGCATAATGTCATTGTGTGAACTGTATTTCATATTTGATTGAGTATTTACTTCATGCTTATATTTATGCATTTAGATTCATCAGTTGGATCCTTCAGTTCACCCTTGCATGCCTTAATTACTTAAGACATTTCATATTTGAGGGGTGTTTTTTTCATATTTCATGTTAATCTTATCATTTCATGCTAATAACCATGGATGTTGGTCCATCAGCAAAGCAAGATCCTTTGATTTTCTCTGGCAAGCTTTGGTTATTCACTTCATGTCATAATTAATGTATTAGTCATGCTGAATTCAAAGCAAAATTGCAACACAGTTTGCATAACCATGATGATAAGACAACTTTATATCAGTAACTTGGAGGATGAAAGAAAATTTGTTGATTCAAGACACCTTCTATTATTGGACAGAGATTTTAATGAACACCATCTTTGATTTGTATATTTATAGAACCTGTCTATGTCAGTTTCAGCCCATAAATCATATCTTTTATTACTAAAATCACCTAATAGTAAGTCATACATGACCTACACAAGAAGTTTATGCATTTATTCATAATTAAATTCTTGTAGAAATAGTTCAAATGCAAAGTGAGGCGTTATGAATCTCTGATCTATGATACTCTGTTACCTGGTAATTACTAATTTATAATCATCTGTAATAAACTTAAATCTAGATCCATTCGCCTTTTTTTGTATTTTTGTAGTTTTACACTAATTTCTGGTCAAATGATCCCATGGCTTGCTCATCCAAATTTGAATTTGTTGCTAAAATTTAATGTGACTTAAAAAGGGGCAGTGACCAGGGTATTTAGCAAATGTTTTAGTTTTTGGCTTCAGACAATCTTCATTAGTGCTTTGATTGCTGCTAAAAAGATGGTGAGAGAAAATTAATACCGTATCTTACACCAGGGGAATGATGCATTTAGATTAGATGGTCCAGGATTAAGTATGTATGGCTAAATGAGTTATTTGGCTCAAATCCCACAACGGGCTCAGTAACTTTGACAGAGATCTTTTCTACATGATGTGAGGTATCATTGCAAACACTGTTTTACCATTGGTCTGTAAGCTACAGCCAAAGCCTGCAGGTTTCAAGACATAACATAGAAACATATTACATGTTCCTCCCGTGACATATGCCTTCAAGGGTTATATAAGTTGTATAATTTTTCTGAATGATATATTCAATCTAAATAACCTTGATTTGAGACTTTATGATATATACTTGTATATAATATAATGGATGCTCAAAAGGATGTACTATATACTGTCATTGTAGTTTGTTTTTTTGGTCTGTTTTAATTTCATTTGAGTACAAAAAGTTAACTATAAGTCCTCATGCTTTAATTTTCAGAGTCAAGTTACTGATAATCATATTTCTTAAGCATCATGATAGTGCTTAAACAAAAAAATAACCAAAAAGAACTTTGTAAAATAATTTATACAACAATATATTTTACTTTCTGGTGGACTTTCTCATCAAACATAACCATGGAGACAAGTCTCTGAATTAAGGAGAGGTCCTTCCACCTGCATTTCATTAGAACACCGTACACAAAGCCTAGTGTTTTCACAAGTTTCTCTGCATGAGAAATTGTGGCTTTCCTTTTGGGCATTGAAACAGACAGCAAGACCTCTGTCAGTCTTTTGTTTTCACCAACCATTTCTTCCAAAATGTACCGCCACTCAAATGTTTTCAAAGAAAGATAATCCTTGTGATAAAGAACACTTTTTCGCTTTTCACACATGCATCTTGCCGATTCACAAATATCCTCCAAAAACATCTTCCAAAGATTTTCTCTGAGTGATTTTACATCATAAATTGATCTTGTCAAGTCAATCAAATCATTAGAGGAGAGCAAAGTGTTCAAGACTTCATTGAAGGAAAGTTCATCAATGTTGTGTTTGTCTTTCATTCCTTGTAGAGAAGTTAGGAGAATCTTTGAACCATGTGACATTGTTTCTGCTTTTTCTTTAGGGCCTGAATCATCTTTCTCCCATTCATTGAAGTTGGCCTGTTGTCTGAAAAAATATGGAAAATGATATTAACTGGTTCTATCACAATATGATTTTGATATAAATCTTGATACTTGAACAATAGACATAGAAATATAGAAGTCTTGTGAATGATAAAAAATTCAAAGTTTGAAAGTTTCAAATTGATAAAAAAGAGCCATTGGCTCGGTAGTTCATCAGGCCTAACATTTAATTTTGCCTAAGAGGATGGTCACCATTGTAGAGGTCACAGGGTCACCAATTATAAAATTGAGGATTACATGCGATGTGATGCCAGCAAACAATTCCAGAAGAGAAATTGTTTAATCATTCAAAGAAAATATAAAAAGTTGTAATAGACAAACCCTTCATTGAGTAAGAAGGCTACCAAATCTACAATTGATAATTTAAGGTATAGGATCCAAATGTTCACCAAGCCCTTTTTAGGTGCCATTCAGGGGCCACCAAAACTGTATTATGTAATCCTCACTAGTAAAACAGTCTGCACACAGTATTTCAGATTTCTAGGCCTTATGCTTATGGAGAAGGTGATAAAAATAGGCATGGCCCAGGGCAACCAAAGATACATAGTATACTATTCATTAGTCATTCAGGGGTCACCAAAACTGTATTATGTAATCCTCACTAGAAAAGAGTCTGTACACAAATTTTCATCTTTCTAGGCCTTATGGTCCTGAAGAAGAATTTGAAAATGCACAAAATTTACGGACGGAGTGACACCAAGCAATGTCATAAGCCCTTACAGGCCTGATGAGCTAAAAATTAAGAACTAAGATATATGCGTTTTAGAGTTGCAAAAGAACCATGGCCTCGGAACCCACAAGTCTTTGTATTCATGGATTGTGAGAAAATAGAGTAACGGTTTTCAGGGGAAACCTAAAATCCTTACTAAATCTTGATACAAAAACAAGAAATCTAATATAAGATATCATAACCCATAGGATTGAAAATAAGTAGTGACATATTTTCAATATGAACACATGTGCAAATAACACTTTCGCCTAACAACAACTGTTCAGTATTTTTTCGCCTGTGACGTCATAACACTATTGTTCGTGACATCACAGTGGACGGCCGTTGCAAGGGAAGAGATGACCAGTCTACATATTGAATACTGATTATGTGCAACAGGCACAAGGCCATGCCCAAATGCCCATGAGGCTAGATGAGCAAAAAATAGTTGCACAAAGAATACATTTACCTTAAAACTGGAACAGTCAAGTCGGTCTGTGATGCCTTATCAGCGGTTTTGGGGTATTCAATTTCTTGGATACCAGTATCTGGAAAAAGCATTAAAACTGCCAAGATAGTAAACCAGTTTGGTGTATGTTACCGTAATTTCTCTATTAATTCGACATCTCCAATAATTCGACCACATAATATTTTTCTGAGGTCATTACTTCAAATCAAATCCAAGTGCCAAAAGTTGATGCTCCTATGATCCAACCATTGCTTGAAATATTTGTTTCATTTGCTTAAATTACAAATATCATGTTATTCTTCTGTAGTAATTTATTTAAGGCATCTTGATCATGATAACACTGCCACCTAAAATGTAGTCATCTATAAAAATGATGTATTAATATCACACATATTAATCTAATATTGAGCCAATTGAGCCACCAAAAGGGGAGAATAGTTCAACCATAGACCTCTTCTGAAAAACTTTTGAAAATTCTAGGGTCGAATTAATAGAGAAATTACAGTATTCCAATTCCATTAAAAAAGATTTATGTTTAGATTTTTACAGGTTTCTTGCTAGTTTAAAGATCTTTTTATCTTATATTTCAGAGGTTTAAGTTAAAACAAAACTTTGTATAAAACCAGGGTTTGGAAAGAGATAGAGGTAGCAATTTTATCATTCAAAAATAATAAATCTTCACAAGTTGCTTAGAGGAAAAAAACTCCAGCAGAATCAGAACTTTCAAAATTTGAAGGTACAATGTATTAATCATGTTTAATGTGATAAGTTTTTTTATCATAAAAATACTTTTGCTCTCTTTTTCTAAAGTGGTCAGCCAGCTCATATAGTAGTCAGTGATATACATACCTAGAGAAGCAGAACCTTCTTTTTTCAAACGCATATATTGCAGACGGCAAGATACATCTGAAATGAGGAACATGAATTATAAAGGCAGTTGATGACAACACCAATATGTGTCAAACACATAAATCGAGCGAACAAATGGCAGATCCAGGAATTTTGAAATAGGGTGTTGGGGTAGACCCTCTTTATAATTGAAAACTGTGGTAAACATGGTATTTGTCAAGAAAACACTAATTTTCGATTTATTTTATGATTTAATCGTTGTATTTCTAACAAAATTGAAGTGCATTTACGTTGAGTCGGCTCCAAAGAGAGCCTGTCGCCAAAGCAACAACATGACGTCATGAGCGTGTCATTACGTCAGAGCATTGTTCGATGACGTCAGGTCATTGTTGTTATCAGTCACTAGTGACTCATAACACGTACCATTGTTATTTTCACTTAGTGACTGATAACACAGTTATTTTCATTGATATATATCGGTATTTCACCGCCAATCATATAAAATAATAAAGAGACATACCACTTCTGGAGGTGCCAAATTCTTCATTTAGGTCTGCTGCACATTTCTTCCAAAATGTGATGGTATGTAGCAGAGTTGTGTTGGCTTTTCCATTAAGGAACTGACTCTCCGCATTGGTCCATTTCTTCTTTGCCTCCTTTTGAAGTTGACCCATTTCACTTAGCTATCATAAAAAAAACATAAATTTTAATATGATACATAAACAAATTTCTATGCAGATTATCTTGAAGTTTTGGAGCAAAGGATAACAATATTGGTTGCACAATAGTGATAGATACTCGCTTATATACTTTCATCATTGAGGTTTTATATCATACTATATATAGCGAGTGCCAACTGTTTACAAACATGACGTCACGAAACCACGTGACTTTTTCCACTGGGAGGCAAGAACGCGGTAAAAACAATGGCCGATCATAACAAAACGAATCAATCTTCCGTGAAATCTCCTCAATTGTCCGATTATTTTCGAACCTTATCCGTTGAAGCCCGGGAGCGGTACGTAAGCAAGTTGAGGTATCAGTCAGAAACCTGTATTTTGCCCGATCCATATAATTTGCAGGCTGGATGGGTCGACGATCCTTCGATGTGGCCGGACATTACCTTTACTGATATTTATTTCTACCTCGTTGATACGCCTGGCCAATTCACCCATGACAGCTTGAAAGCCTACAAGTCCTTGAAAGCTTACGAGTATGTGAAGAGTGGACACGTTTTCCCGATTTTTTATCAGAATGTGGAACAAACACCTTTCTGCTTTTTGAAGACAAAAGTTATACCATCACAACGCCTACGCGACAAGCCTCACCAACCCTGGGTTTGTGTCAAAAAAACGGAGGGGACTGTTTACTGTGCTCATTGCACATGTATGGCAGGGTATGTAACTGATGATATTTAATTTTTTTTAAATAGTTAATTTTGATTTGTATAAAGTTATATGCCTCATGCACATGAATATCTGTTCCCAAAATTAATCATACATGTGCAAATACAATACATTTCTGTTGACCAAGTTATCTATTGAAGTTACTAATTTTCAACAAATATTTATTTTGTAATATTTAATTAATATTATAATTTTACTCATTAAATAAAAATCAAAGTAAAAAGGTGTTTTCAAAATCAAGACATATTTTATCATTGATAATAAGAGAAGGGCATTGTTGTAGTACTGCCATTAAGATAATTAAATATTAATTTTAAATGATAATGAAATAAAAGGTGTGTATTAATCATTATTCATACTCATAGTAAGTATATTATGGCCTTATAAATAATACAAATATGTGTTCTAATATCAAAAGTGTGCCATGAAACCCAGATATAACATTATTTATTGACAAAATTAAAATAATAGCAGGCATATATTTGATACATTCATTTTAGAAAAAAATCTAAGAATTTTATTTTTATTTCAGTCTTGGAGAGGTATGCAGTCATGTCGCAGCCCTTCTGTTCAAGGTTGATGCAGCAGTGCGTGCAGGTCTGACTTCAAAGGCTTGTACAAGTGAAGCATGCAAGTGGAATGCTGCATATAGAAAGCAGGTATGATAGAGGCTCTACTTATGTGTATTACAAAGTAATATATATTAAAGTATATTAAGGGAACAACTTTTCACTTATAAAAACAATTTTATCACTTCTCTCTGGGTTTTTAAGCATTTAAGATGTATTTATCTAAGAGAAAAGGATGTAATAGAGGGCAATTATAGCAGTTTTTCAATATTTTAAACAGTTCTTTAACCTTAATCTTTAATTGGAAATATTTGCCAGCTCTTGATTTGACAACTCAGGAATGCTTAAAAATATTAAGAGAATGTCTATTATCTACTTTACAGTTAACAAGTAAAATTATTCTTTTTTTAGCTCCTTCCAACACCAATCAGTGAGATTGAGAACATCATGAGCAGTCGGAAGAAACCCAGCACATTTACAACTGTAACAGCTTCAGGCACAGCAACGCTACCGGACGCTGATGTTCTCGAGTCCCTTCGACAGGTCTGCCCGCATGCGGTATTCTTCAAGTCTATCCCCAACCTAGACGATGAAGAAACAGACTCTGGTGAAGAAGAAATTGAGACAAGCTCATTTCCAGCAACTCTGACAAGTTTGGCATCAGAAGACACTATTCCCAGTGACAACATCATGGGAATTTGTGAACAGAAGTGGAAGTCTGTTAAGTCTACTACCGAGCAAGTCAAGAACCTGGAGGAAGTAACAAGAAATCAAGCGATCAGTCCTCTTTGGTACGAACACAGACGAGGAAGAATTACCGGCACCAAAGCTCATGACATCTTTGTTATGAAGACCACAACAGATCCAAGGAACAACGTCCTGAAGGTGATGGGCTACAACGTGCCAGACATCTCTAAGAAGGCTGCTGTCACTTGGGGTACAGACAACGAAGCACGAGCCAGAAAACAGTACTCAAATCACCAAGAAACTCAGCACACCAACTTCACATGTTCACCTGTTGGACTGTTGATATGTGAACAGCATCCTTACCTAGCAGTTTCCAGTGATGGAGTGGTCACATGTACATGTTGTGGAAAGGGTTGTGTTGAAGTGAAGTGTCCATATAAACACAAGGACCATGACATACATACTGCATCGTGTGACAAGAACTTCTGTCTAGACAGTGATCTGCATCTCAAGAAGAAACACAGATACTACACTCAAGTCCAGATGCAGATGTTTGTACATGATGTTATGTTTTGTGATGTAGTTGTGTTCACCAACATTGACATGGCTATCATACGTGTGTGTCGTGATGACACTTTTCTAACATCACTTGTATCCAAGTGTCACTCATTCTTCTTTGAACATGTTCTCCCTGAGATTGTGACGAGGAGACTAGAGGAAGCCAGACCTTTGAACAAGGACAGTGTTGCGGAGTCCGAGGATGTGTGGTGCTTGTGTCAGCAGGGAGAACATGGTCGAATGATTATGTGTGAAGGACCAAATTGTTCGTACACATGGTTTCACTATGAATGTGTTAACATTAGAAGAAAACCGAAGGGATCATGGTTTTGTCCAAGTTGCATTATGGATTAATGTATCCCACTATTTTTGTGATACCTGTTAAACAGTTAAACAAGTACAGTCACAACTTGTAAAGTTGAACTCTAGGAAACCATTAATATGTCATATTTGATAAACATTTCTACTTGTCCAACACCAATTCTGTAATAGAGATATTAAATGCTGAGACTATTTAAAAAGTCATTACTTGTCATGGTGTTTTTACCTAATCCAGTCTTAGAAATGGAGCAACTGTAATAAGGATAGTATTTAATATACTTCTTTTGATAAAGTTGTTTTGGACCTGACCATTGATTAGCTACCTTGTTTATATGTTGCTCTTGTTATATCTTGCACCAGCTCTGACAAATTAATCTGTAATGAATACCAGATTGGAGAGGTTTGATTAAAAAACCAATGACCAAACTCAAAGTTTTTTAATGTTCAATGTTTAGCCAAACAAGCCAGGAGCATTAATTATTTTTCATCTGGAATGATTTAGTTGATGGAAATTATGATAAGTGTAAGTAAGATAAATATAAAAAGTTTGACAGAAATAGTTTTATTGATGCAATGAATTAACCACCAAAGGTAAAAAACAAGCAATTGCACTGAGTGACAGAATAATCCTTGCATGTATGACAACATTATTCACAGTTAAACAAGGATTAACAAGAAATAAGGCTTTTCAACACATATCATTACTTAATACCATCTATACAACACCTGAATTGTTTAAATTGAAAAAGGATAATAACGTCCATTGATGTAATGATGATAATGAGATTCTTTGTTTTGTCTACAAACAATGTAAAACAAATACAGTGGAAAAACACACAAAATTGGCTTAAGAATTTATTTTACAGATTACTAGCATAACAGAAATATGACAGTTAATGCTCAAATGATCTTATTTTGTATATATATACTGCTTTATGTATAGTTAAGACTTAAGTATACAATTATTTTGGGGAAAAAACACATATTTGCTTTACAATTTATCTTACAGAGTATCTGCATAACAACAATATGACAGTAAATCCTCAAATGATATCCTATTCTGTATACTGATGTATTTAATACCTTTGTTATTTGAGATTTATTTCTATAATTGATTACAAAATACCTGTATTATGTATATATTAAATTCTTTGGAACCAATAAAAAGTTTTTAGTTTTCTTGGCACATCATTATTTCATTCAACCAATTTAGGGTGGAGGTTTGAAATAGCACTGCAAATAGTCATGATATTGTCAAATTGTGGCACAAGGTTCATCCTCATGGTTGTGCTCAATATTCGAAAGTTCTTTACTCTTTCAATAGCTCTTTCAACATGAATTCTGACACGTGAAAGTCTTCTCCCTATCTCTATTTCTTTGGGGCTGAGTTGGGATTTGCCTCTAGTGAAAGCAGGGATAGCAAGTTGAGCTCCACGGGCAGCAAGGTCGTCTGCGATTAGGAAGCCCCGGTCAGCCAGTATGAGATCACCATGTTCCAGAAGTTGGAGAAATCCAGAGCGTTGTGTGATAACTTTATCCGACACTCTACCTCCAAATGCTCGGGACACGAAAGTCACTGCTCCTACTGGTGAGACTGCAATTAGCACTTTAACTGTATTGTGGCTCTTATAGTTTGACCAAGTCATTCCCCTAACTGTGAAATTACCTGGTCGTTCAATAAAGATTTCACAACAGTCTATAATTACACGACAGTTTCTGTAAGTATGCTTAATTACTTTGGGCATGTTTTTTAAGATTTCTTCCTTTGCAGGCCAGTGAACCAAAAAAGAAAACTTGTTGGCTAACACTGGAAGTGATTTACTTATGATATCACTGACACTTGCCCTCGATACATGAAACCTGTATGCCAAATCTTGATCAACCAAGTTTAGTCTTAACTTCATTAACACCATTAGCAGGATGTTTCCAGGAGATAGATTAAAGGACACTGGAAGCACACTTGTACAAAAACTCAAAAGCCATAAGAAAGTTCCATAGTTTGGTATGCCTGTCAAAAACAGAGTCTTTGCATCCTTGTTACCAACTTCAAGAAAGGATTCTCCAAATTTTGAAGCATGTAGTTGTTTTCTTGTTTCTCTGAGATCCTCTTGAAGCCTGGCTATCTCTTGTAGCATCTGATCCTTTTCCCGCTGCAACCTCATGATCACTCCAGTGCATCGGTCATGTACTCCTGAAAAGTAGAAAAACTGAGTTTATCAAAAACTGATTGTTTACTTACTTTCATACTTATTACTCGCCCATTAGGATATGATATCATTAATTTATCCATAACAATATTATTACACATTGTACAATTACACTGCCTTGTTGATGATATTAGTAATGATATTTTCAAATATAATAATAAAGACATCTGAGTCATTTTGCATGTCAGAGAATTTCTTTCAATTCTTGATGATATAATCTGTAAGTATGTTGAGAAATGAAACTTATTTCACTCCCTAAATTCAATTTCATGAAGATTGTTAAAAAACGCTACAAGTCAATTGGTTAACAAAAGTGCTACCTACTGTAGGTGGTATTTTATATGACAAGAATAATGACACGATATCTGTTGTGACACTCAACACTTCACATAAATAATGACAGTTGAAAATTTCAATGACATTTATACAGAAATACTCAAATGACTTCCTATATAAGTGACACTGAGACAATCAAGACCTCACCTGCTTGGGGATGATTTTCTTCCTCTTCGTCATCAGCGTCTTCAGGTTCAGGTTCCCTGCTGCTTGTGTTGTTGGAGAACTCAAGAAGGATGGAAGCTGCATCACTTGCCTCCCTCTGCGCTTGTGCAAGTGTTGCTTTCCTTCGCTCTCTTGACTGTGATCTAATGAATCGCTTTCCCTTACCCTCTGGTGTGAGCATGGATGTACTCTTGTAGCCCATGTTGACATGTGGGACAAAGTCAGGATCACTTGGGTCAATGCTTGCAGATCCTGGAATTTTAGATACAAATTAAAAAATTATTCAAAATATATACCTAATTGCAACTAATAAACCAGAATAATATTTCATTATCCTAACAATGGATATTTTCAGTGATAAATTTTACTGTACAATCCTTTTGGTTTTGTTTATAAAACAATATTTTTATAATATAAATGGTGTAGATTTAACAGGACACTTCTGCCTTTAAGATTGTAAGTTGAAGACAAACATAAGGAAACAATTATATTGAATGATTAAAAAGTCAAACTAATATTCTCTTAGCAATTTATTTTTTAATTTAGATTATAATGAATAGAATTTCTTATAACATTTACATCTTTCACCTGTTACTAGAAACGATTGCAATCATATTGTACATTACCATACCTTCTAAAAATGTGACATGATCGAAAACTGGACACTTTCTATAAAAGGAATCATTAGCAAAACATGGGATCTAATAATGTTTTTACAATTACATAAATGTTAAATTAAAACTCGTTACCTTGAATAACCTAAATGATTTAATAACAACATTATTAAAATGCCTCATTCTTGTCTAATACATTACAGAAAAAATAATTATCATTAGCGACATTGACACTTGCACAGGACCAAAGGATGAATGCAATTCTTAGTAATTTTTTTATTATCTACCATACAATTCAAATTAACAAAAAAAACAAACAAACCTGAAACGAAATGCGCTCCACAAACACGATCTCCACTGTGATCTGGTGTCCAATTCTTTCGATTGATCGCTTGAAGCCATAGATGTCGTCTCTCTTTTGCACTCGGTATTCGGTGGAATTTCAAGCCCGATCCCTTCTTCAAACGGTTTGTACATCCAACTACTACACACGATAACACCATAGTTATCAAAACCAAACGTGTTTCACTCATAAAAAGCGATGATATTAAATAAAACAAATTAAAACCGCAGCTCGCGTGTTGTCTGCTGTTGTGTTTACCTTCTTCTTGCCTGCCGGAAGTCATCGCGTACCACGTGACCACAACAAACTACGTCACGCTGGCACTCGCTATATGGTTAATGTTTTAAGACATGGAAATGTGTACTCACAGCTGGCCGGGAAGGTCTCTTCGACTTGGAGTGTGGTGTATGACCTGTAGGAGATCCCCGGTCTCTCTTCCTTTGTGCTGCATAGCCATGTAGTTGCAAGAAAGATGGACGCCTGTTTTCATCGTCCCCGGTCCTTTTTCTTGGTTTCGCATATGAATGGAAACCAGCTGAAGTCTTTCAAAAATAAAAGAAACAATTTCTTAAATAAAAAATACTGATATTTAGGTGTTTTATAATATTTTATACAAAAAGTAAAAGTGGTCATATAATAAGGAAAACACAGAAATGCATTTTCATTCATTAACTAGGCTAATGCATCTGGATTGAAATAATTGAGGATGAATAAGTAAACACATGATCATGATGATAGGATTGAATCAAAGCAGTAATTCTTGAAGCGTTAATAATTTATGATATATATAACACAATTTTCTAGCAAACACAAACTTTCACAATGATATATGTTTTTATCATAATTGTATTTTGCTGGCATAACTAATATTTTACCTCGTAAGTGTCAAGTTATCCCGTCAGCACTCAGATGCACAGTATCTTTAGGCCCTATACATGTTCGCTCACTATGCATTCCAATGTTAATTTTACCCAACTTTGAGGGCGTTTAGTACAATAACCCGACCGTAAAAAGTTGTGCCCTAGTGCGGGAATGTAAAAATGAGGTTTCTAGAGATGAATTCTACCGTTTCCCAGTCGAAAATGTGATTGTCTTCAACGATAGCACCCCTATAACTAAAGCACTGACCGTGCCTGTGTTTGTTTACATTATGCAGCTCGCCTCGTCGGATATAAAATTCAAAATAAAACTATCCCTTTGTTCTAAAAATTCATTGAGACCGGCGATCGACATATAACATTGAAATATACTTTTGACAACAATGACGTTTCATGACACCTCCTAGAAATACCAAAGCGAAGAGATTTCAATGATAAACCTACCTGGTCGGCCATGTTGGTTTTGCTCCAATGGGGGCGTCCATGCGGCCTCCGCTCCCTGGGCCCTACCTAAGCGCACGCGGAAGAGGGCCCGGGAACCAGGTTGCTATACGTTTCAAAGGATGTAACTATAAATAAAGTAACTCTTCAAAGGGAAGTAACTCGAAAATGTTGTCAAAAGATTGTCATTGTGACAATATAGGATTGTCAATTTGGACTGGACCATGTTAAAGAGCGAATGTGAATATATTATCAAGCACTGCTTTTGAAATAGACACCGTTCACCTTAGAAGAGAAGGTAACAACCATTTATATTAATTTTAATCAATATGCGTTGTTTATATAATCAAATTTCATTTAAATGACTTGCAATTTCGAACACGTTATTTTTCTCATTATTTCTTCAACAAATTCACGCTAATTCTGAAAAATATGTTCATAAAACTATTTCTGCATTGTCTCTGGACATTTACGTGTATGGATGTCATAATATACATCAATATACTTACTGTAAACTTGGATTCTTTTCAAACAGCGCTGATGTTCTTGTGACGGTGTAATTGACCTTCAAATATGGCGGTAGGTAAAGGAAATGACAACAACGCATGCGCAAAATAATTGACAACCCTTTGTTGTCAATATTATACAAAAATACTCAAAATGACAATGCTGGTGGTCAGCTAGCATACCTTACATTTTGGCATAAAATAATATTGGCATAAATGAAAACCCATAACAATATTTCATTTGTAAAAAAAGAAGCTTTAATTAAAGTGATGACATGAAAAAGATACATAAACCACATACAAATTATTATGTAATATTGACAACTATGGTTGTCGCATTGACAACGAAGTATTGTCTATCTTGACAAGGGTAATCGTCATACAACAATGATAGTAGTCACGTGAAGCAGATCTATTTCTTGTGTATGACGTCACACGTTATGTTATGTATTCTTGCGCTGACAAGTTTTTGATAAAACAATAGATCAGTTGTTATAAATAGGAGATGTCAGCAACCCATGATGCGCTAGGAATTGACAATCCTTTGTTGTCAATATTATACAAAAATACTCAAAATGACAATGTTGGTTGTCAGCTAGCATTATTAGCCGTTGGACATTAAATTTAGTAGGAATAAACGAAACCTCTAAAAGGGTATCTCAATCAAATAATTAAACTTTATTTTTTATAAAAACACGTAGATCAGAATACCGACAACTATGGTTGACATATTGATAACGAAATATTGTCAATCATGACAATGCAGATTGTCATACAAGTACTGACTATATATATATTGTCAAAACGACAACGTAATTTTTTCAGCGTATATATTTCAAGACTTTTGACTATGTTACATCAAAACCTCCCCTCGGTTTTGTTTGAGAAAGTATGCCTACAGACCTTTGCCCAAACAAAACCTTTTGCTCGGTTTATTCTTAACATACCCAGCAGGCACACGACGTGGAATCGACGTTGGATTTTAGTTGATATGTGGTCGCGACGTCGTTCAACTTAAAAAAGACGTTGTTTCCACGTCAGTAATTTCGACGTCGATAAAGACAACGTTGCTTCGACGTTGTTAATTTCGACGTTGATGTAACAACGTTGTTACAACGTCGCTCATTTCGACGTCGAAAACAACGACGTGGCCCCGACGTCGGTAATTTCGACGTTGACTGAACAACGTTGTTTCAACGTTGGTTATTTCGGTTAAGGTGGCGTTGTTTCCACGTCGAGAAAATAAAGATACACAACGTCGTTTCAACGTAGCTTTTTCCGAGGTCTATGTCTATGAGATTTATGTTGATAAATGACTTTATGTTCCGATTTTACAACCTACGAATTATATCAGATGAAAATAGGTTTGTCTCTTGTGAAACTAAATATTTTCGTTTGTTAGTTGATCATTCATTAAAAACGCGAATAATTCTAAAATTGTGTGATATTCGCCTATAAACTTGTAAAGAGCGCCCCGTTATGGAAGGACTAACTAACAATGCAATGTATAGATATGAAATCAGTAAAAAAAAGTACGCAAAATATACATTAATTTATGTAAAACAGTCATAAATCTATATCAATGAATACATATATCGTTTTAAAAGCAATGTTTCATGAATAGGCTAGCACTTGAAAATCCAGGAACGAATTCGTGAGCACTTTATTCATAAACAATATTTGCCGATAATTTGTTTCCCTAAACGGCGTATGCATATGAAAAAAGTAGTTTTTCTTATATTTCCGAAGTTACTTTGAACGCCAACAAGCATACCACATTTTCGCGCCAGCGCAAATGCTGATGACGTCACTGTTTCAACTATTACGTCACAATCTTAGAACTTTCGTCGTCATGTTTGTCGGTCGATGTAACTGTAATGGGAAATCAACGTTCGGTTAAATCTTATATCGGATCACGATTCGGGTGGACTGACATCGCTCTACTATTCTCAAATGGTAAGTATTTCCCTTCTTCTATTAACAAACTTTCCATCATTGAGTTTCAGTAGTCATTCCAATAAACTTGAAGTAATCACACTAGTCACGTCAAAATTTAACGCATCTCGTTGACTTACATGTAGGCCTTGTGTCAAGGCAACTGTAGATCTAGTACGATTATATATTATTATAGCACTGATATCAAACTATTATTTGAAAAATAACATTTGTTTAGTTAAGTGAGTCACACGGATAAAAGAAAGTCATAGGTTTCAAAACTTCTGCTGTCATTCGACTTGTGTCCGCAACCATGTTGAACTCCATACAGTGTTGTGGCATAGCATAACGTGCTTGATATCGTAACCGGTGTTGCACGGAGCTCGTAAAGTTTTCGATCAGCTGTTTACGAGTTCATGTGGTTAAAAGCGTTCACTGTACAGTTCCGTTGTTGTTTTTGATTAATAATTGTCTTACTCTGAGCATCAGCTTAAATGAAACAGCAGTTGAATTGTTATCATTGAGTGGCAATGACGGCATCATAATCAGCGTTGTCCCCTATTATGTTTGTAGGAAAAACATCACGAAAAGGGTTGTGTTCAAACCGGGTAGATTAGCAATAAAACTATATAATATTGATCAATTATTTGAATGACTAAGTGACAAGTCACTTGAACTATGATCACGTCATAGAAATATATGGCTATTTAAGTGAGTGTTGTTGTAATAGTGTTGTTCCGCATTGCGTCTTATGAATGACATCAAATAGGATCCACATGGCATATCATTTGCACATGATGTACATGTAGGCCTTATAGATGTAATTAGTATTCAATGATAATAACTGAAATATCATTTGTCAAAAGTAGAAATTATACGTCCGTATTTAAGAACTATCTAGGAGGGGCCCAGTTATATTAAATTAATTTTATTTTCATTGTTAACTTTATATTTCTTTATCAAACTAATCCTATAATTATGTTCAAGTATGACGGAATGATGGCATACCACATATTTCTTTCTGAACTGTTGATGGATGAAATTCGTTTTCAATTATTTATTTCCCTGCAGTTGCAAAACACAATATTACCAGTGACAATCTAATATGTTAATGCATGTCAGTTTAGCATAACTATACTATAGTATATAATAGGACTAAGATTGATATCAACTCACTTAGCCTAGGCTTGAACCTACATGTACGATTCATTGTATAATCATAATGTGTAATACTGTATATATACAAATTAATTTTAAGGGAAATTCCTAACTGACACTTTTCAGTTCCATTACAGTTTTGTTTGAAGCTATCCAATGACTCAATCCATGCATCAAGAAGTGTTAGGAAGAGTCCGAAGATATTGTTTATATTTAAATATAATACAACAATATAAACTTTTCTCAGGGTCTGCTGATTGAGAGGGAGGAGAGAGCTGGAGAGGCGAGGCAGAGAAGATACATGCACGTGCTTCTGGGAGTTGATCTGTCAAACTACCCTCAGGTATGTATAGTGTATACTGTTGTAAATGCCATTCAACATTCATTATGTATTAATTTTACCAGTTTCAAATGTTGAATAAGTTAACAAATATACAATAAATCAGTTACAATGCACACAAAAGTCATTCAAGGCAGGATTCATAAGAACGGGACAAGTTCTTAGCACATATTTGATAAGGTATCGACATATACAATTTATGTGAGTGATTTTTCACTTCATTTATATCTGTTTTTTATCTTTCTTTTCTACAGAACTTTGCTGATGACCAACGCTGTGAAGAAACATGTACAAGAAGACAGGATAAGACGGCTTTTGATAGAAATGTATAAACGATTAATAAACAATTATGTAAACATTATCTCGGTTTGTTTTTGACTTGTTAATTTGTTGGTTGAATTGATAAAGCTATTCCCGACGATAAACCTTATTTTATATGATACGATTCCGGTCTCTATGATTCTCTGCAGTGTAATATACATTGAAAAACGTCTCTCATCATACCTTTTCAGCATCATTAGAAATGGGATCAACTTTTAATTAACGTTGAAGCAACATCGTATCAACGGTGTATCAACGTTGAGGTCGCGTTATAATTATGTCAATAAAACGTCGTTTCGACGTTAATACAATATTGTATATACGTCGAGACAACGTTATACCAACGTTGTTGCGACGTCGTATTTATGAACGTCGTTTCTACGTTGAAACAACGTTAGATTTCGACGTCGCGGCAAATTTCAAATCCAATCAAAATTCGACGTCAATTCAACGTTGGTAAATGACGTTATTTCAACGTTGGTTCAACGTTAAAATGCCTGCTGGGTATAAACTTACTTTAGATAGTCAATATATCTTAAATATAACACCAAGACATTCAGAAGTATTTCATGATGAACTTTTCTAAACCGTTGGATCAGGCTACTCATAAGGAATGACGAAAACGTGTTATGTTGAATTAAATCATTTTAATATTTCTATGTTGTAATTAAGAATTGTTGTGGGATACACTTCAAAAACTCGGCATAAACTAACAGCCCGACAAAATTTCGTCTCATGAAACCATCTCCTCTCATAAATCTTGACAGTTCAATAACAGTGTACTGTCGATCTCAACTGCTTCGCTTCTAGTTTTTCCAATATTTTGAATATAAATGCACTTTTGCATATAACAAAATAAAACTAAAATCAAGAGCAAATCTTCAAACTTTTTTTGAAAGTTAATCAAAATTGCTGATATAAATGAAATTTAGAAACTTAAGGGCGTCATTTCATCAGAGATGCAAAGAAGTTTCCATTGGTTAATTATTATTATTTATATCATATCTATAATTCCCGTCCAAGCCAAAACAGTTTTGAAAACATGCCTACTTATTAAGGTTTTCATTTTCTGTCAGACATTTAATAAAAATGTTGATTGGTTGAATAAGGTTGGACACGCCCATTTATTACCCTGACCTTCATAGTTTTTATAAGTCAAGGTCATTCATAGCTTTACGCTATTCTGACCATTCCTTAATCAATTGGAAATTGTATATAGAATAAAATCATTGGGATAGCATGTTTGGAACTTGATAAACATTCTAAAGTCATACCTGAATTAAAACACTGTATTTTAAAAACAAAATAAGACCTAACAAAAGTGCACGGAATAGCACGTAGCTAAATTTACTGCGTTAATTTTAAGGGTCCTTGTTATTCCGTACACCGATTTTCGGTTTAACCCTCTCACTGCCACCGAGCAGAAAATGATTTCACCGATAAAACTTTTAAAACTTCCATTTTTAGATGTTATTTCCAACTTTGCCACTTGAATTAGTTTTGTTTGCTTTTCAACAAAAGACAGGATAGTAAAAGAAAAATGCGAAATGTACAAATGTATGACGTTTCCCTTTTTAGCCTTTTCGTATCAAAACCGAAAGAGATAATTTATGGCATCTGATTTAGATCTTGTACGTGTATATTGCCATATATGATGATTTAAATTGAAGATATATTTATAAAAACTGCAATAAATAAAGGTCAATAACAATCTATTAGTCTGAGAGCCTATAGTCCAGATTTAATTGTTCTCGTACAAATAAAGCGTTGAGATTGTCACAGATGCGAAAATGTTCTTTAGTTGCTTGTGATATATGGGTATTCTGTTAGCAGCGCAAATGAAGTCAAACTTTAAGGAAGGGTGGCTTTAAAAAATTGCCACTGACGTTCTATGTTTACAGTTATCACGAAAACGTGATAAATCATCACTGTTGGTATACTATACAGTATCTTGCAAATGTGTTTGAGACAACGTTGCTGTTTCGTCAGATATTTAAAAACGAAAACATTGTTAAATACATCTTCAAGATTTGTTTAGATTAGTTATCTTTAACAATCTATTTTTATTTAATAAAATTATCACATATTTCTGCAGGTGTACGGAATAGGTAGCTGTCGTGAACGGAATTACCAGCCAAGTGTGCGGAATTTTCGAACAGTGGTATATCTAATATATTCGTTGATACAATAAATACATAAAGTCACAGGTTAAAACTAAAAGCAGAATTTAATTTTTAGAACATTCAGCTTTGTTAAATCTATAAATAGTAAGGTTAATATAATTTGCAATAACGACACAAGTGTTCCTTTCCTCAGGTGTACGGAAAAGCACGGCTCTACTCTAAGTCCCTTGGGAGTTACACCTTTTTCTGTCTTTTGATTGGTTGTTGTGAACCAATCAAATTAAACGTTGTGCCGGGACTATTTCATTCATTTTTTGAACTTATATTCGACTGAAAAGTTGTTTTCCCTGATTCTAAATGTAAACATGATCAATTTATTCCATGTTGTTACTATCTGCAAAGTTTCACATGTGGCGATGCAAACAATGTTTGATGAGTCAGTCAAATTGTCCGAAAGTATAGCAATTATCGATCAACAGTATACAATTATTGACTTCAGTTGAGGTGAATCCAATGGTTTATTGACCTCGGAACAGTTATGTTCACCGGGTTTTCGTTCGATTGTGATGACGTCATAGTCAAGAGCGGCTATGACGTCACAGAGCCTACGGCGACGTCATAGGAATGTTAGTTTGCGCCGATTTGTATTTTGTTACCGTAGGACATGGCCGGTCACTTCAAATCAAGATATAACTTAAAAAGACGGCTAGATTAAAAGTAAAACACCAACTAGACGTAAGTTTAATTTTATATGACATTTCGCTAGGGATAATTAGCCGTGCGTAGGCATATCTGGAGTAAAGTAACGGCAAACGCGTATGAAATTGGAGATCGACTCCTTGTGAAATCCTCAATTTTTTTCAAGGATCTTAGTTATGAATTATATGGGTCTAGCTGGAAATGGGACCTGGAAAAGAGTTGTATTGGTGGTGACCTTCTAGCGACAAATACGTCAGCTCGAGTTAGACCAGGGTTATAATGTTGGTAGCGCCTTGAGCATGCACTAATGTATGGAAATGTGCGCCTAAATACCAATTATTAGTATTATTAACAATAACCAACCCGTGACGGGGAATGACAGATCTTGTCAAAGATTAGTTTTTAGTAATACATATTTTCGAACAATAAATGACGCATAGATCGAGAGACAACTGACTCTCATGATATTCGCAAACTAAATCATTAGGTCCACAATATTATTTATAAGCCTTATTAGAAGCCATAATTTTGTATAATTAACACAAATACTGAACAAACGTATATTTAGATTTTAGATTTATACATATCGTCATGGTTCTGTAACCTCAAAATCTTACTTAATAATTCTGCTTACAAATTATTCATACAATTTACTCCGCTGGTACACCTTTTATCTTAAATATATAACGATATTTCCGTATTTTACTTCATCCTTTTGATACCTGATCTATCTACTCTCTTTTTGATGGCTAATTGCCACGTGTATAATAACTGAAATATCAGTGTTCAATTCGCTCATTCACTCAAACATAATAGGCCTCCACACATCCGTACGCTGGCCTATAGATGTGATTTTTCTTCATGGCATAAAGACACATTTAATTCCAATTTTATATATGAATATTGTTTATCATTCTCGACTTTCTTACAAATCAAATCAAATGCTTTCTCCCAGTGCTCTACAACACCAGAACGCAAGGTAACTGCACTAAAATCCCATTGACGCAAAACGTGACGGTCAAGGGCAGATAACTCCAAACGTCAAAACTGGAACATTGTCAAATATAAAACATAGTTAATCAAATTAATTAATATCTAAAATTGCACAGACTATATAGAATAAATGTTTTGTTATATTTGGAACTGTATTGTCGGCTGTCGGCTTTACCCTTAGACTATACACAACAGATGTATTGCCATAGAGCTGTATCGGATCGTCGGCTGTCGGCTGTCGGCCACTTGCTCAGACTATACACAACAAATATATTGCTATATATATAGAACTGTATCGTCGGTTGTCGGCTGTCGGCCACTTGCCCGGACTACACCAACAAATATATTGCTATATATAGAACTGTATCGTCGGTTGTCGGCCACTTGCCCAGGCTACACCAACAAATAACTTTATATAGAGAATTCAATTTTCATATAGTCAATTAACATGTTCGAATATATGTGTGAATGTGACGATAAATTTAAACTGTATATGATGTTTATTTTATTAAGATAGGTTTTATTTTAATAAACATATGTACACGATCCTTAAAAATTTCGTGTCGTCTTACATGAAGTTCTTGCCATAAGTATAGTCCGAATTGGCTTACAACTGTATTTATCTCATGTATAAGAATCTTTTTTTATTTTTTAAAATTGTTTTATGTATAAGAATTGATTCATTTGAATAAAGTTTTAAATACTTGTTTTATATGATATATCGATCTATTTTTTTAATTCATCCATAATTTTTTTTTTCTATACGATGTTCTTTCAATCATTTTTCATCAGGGCCCAGAATCAATCACCCAGTTCCATTGAGACATTTGTTTTTGTCTATGAAAAGAGATTAAAGGTAGAAACTACCCCCTGATAGTCAAATATATATTTGTATTTATTGTAACATGCACATATTATAACTTTATTATCTATAACTGTTTAGTATTAAACATAACAACATTACAGTTTTTAAATTTCAAAACAATGGAATGATTGAATAAAATAATTAAAATTAAATTATTTTTTTTTCAGTGTTGATGTCATTATTTAACATGATAATGAAAATGACAAATTCTCCGCGGATGAACACCGCCCAAAGCCTCCATAACTTGGTTATAATGAGATCTTCACATAAAAAATATACAGAAAATTGAAAGGGTATAAATGGGTATAACAACCTGGGTCAATTTTTTAAAAACTTTCTCAGTCTATTTAGAAAAACTGAATTTTAGAAAAGATAGTTTTTACAAAACAATGTTAATACTTGGTCGGACCATTTTACACATGTATGCTAAATTTGTGTGAAATCAAATGATGCAATTAAAATGATAAAATCATTTCAACCCTCGAATTTTTAACCTGTGAATCTTAAACTACATTTTGAACAAGGTGGTTCTCATTCATTCAACTCTTAAACGGTACATAGTTTTTATTTCGTAAATTAAAAGAGTTTCCATTCGCTCTCTTTCTGAACTCATTGCGATAGTCGTATTCCGGTTAAATATATCAAAATAATGCCATATATTTATTATGATTCTTATCCTCACTCTAATAATTTCCGAGTACAAGCCCATATATTGCCGAATAAAAGCCCGGGCTTCTATTTAATCAAAAAATTCAGTTGTCAAAACCACATTTTCTGTATAGAATTTAGCCCTCAGCTTGCTTTCCGAAAACCCCGGTAGTATCCAAAGTCAAAACTGTCCACATCTCGGGGGAAGTCGTTATTCAAAACAAAAACCCGTCTTTTTCAAGTTAATATATATACTGAGTGAACACATTTTCAAGTCCCTTTAATATATATACTGAGTGAACACATTTTCAAGTCCCTTCCCTGTATAATATCATTAAAATTATATGCGTTTAGCGAACACCGGATATAGCGAAATAAATTATTTGGTCCGTTGGAGATCGTTATATCCGTGTTATACTGCATATTAAAATCTGAACAATTAGATTGAAATAAGATAAAATATTTTATTCCCTGTAGTGGTTTGGTAAAAAAATGTTTCTCAATTAATAATTCATTACATATATCTTTTTTATTTATAATCGGAACACGTACGGACTACCCTTGGTTAATTTCCATATATGTTTTGAAACTAACTGTTTCACATGCAGTAAAATACTCACATCACAAAAAATTCTTCAGTCATTTTTCATTATTCCACTTATCCATCACAGTATTTAAACCATTTAAAATACTTTATCTATATATTAATCATAAATTGTGTAATTTATTCATCCATAATTTAAGTCTTTATTTGAGACTTTTTAGTCAGGTCTTCTTTGGTAATTAATTCTTTTTTTCGTTGCATGTTTTTTTATTCTTGCAATGTTGTGGGCTTTTTTGCGTTAATTTAATTGGTGCTATAAAATCAAATAATTTTTCTTGACAAGACCTGTATTTATATCACAAGATTGATTATCCTAATTTATTTAATAAGAAAATAATCAATAATTTTGAAACGATATTTTTTCTAATATTATGCAGATAAATAATTGCAAAAGTTTTCTGCATAATCAATGATTTGTCTTTTCGGGAGGTGTAGTAAAATCAACACGAATAATGATTATGGCTGTTTGTAAAACATAAACGTAAACGAACACTTGAACAGTGGTCTAAAAAATAACCATTTTATTAGGATATGTTTTCCATAAAAAAATGAAAATGTTTAACACTCTGATGATATCTAAAAATATGTCCAGATTCCAGTCTCAGATGTCTCCGATTGCAAACTCGTCTGTCTGTGTCTTTTGAATTAACCGCTGATGTAACTATCTTATACTAGAAAATGTGTCTACTAATTTTTTAAATATCCTTAATTTTGTATATTATTGCCAAACAAAAAGTTCTTAAATCTTATTTAGTCGGAAATAATATCTAAAAAATAATCCTACAACGACTGAGTCGCGCTATAGTAAACGACACACGCAGCCATCTACAGAAACCAGGAAGTATGAATGATAAGGCAGTTTTAGTCTTGTTTTGCAGTTTTATGAAGGTCATCGGTCGTTTCAAAGACAGATAATTATTAAAAAGATATTAATTCCTTGTCGTTTGCAGGCATAATTAATAAGAAATCATGGTTTAACTAGATTAGCGTTTGCGGGATACCGCAAAAGCAGAGCAGCCCCGGAACTTTGGGTTTCACCTTACCCTGTTCCGCCTTTTACAGGCCTCACCAAATTGGGAATTTTCTCGTGACCTTGACCTTTGACACTCAAGGTCACACAATCAATGAACACATTTCATTGAGTATAACATTATTGTAATGAAATAAAGTGTTAAAAATACAATTAATCCATTTTCTCCATATATGTTGACCTTGCTGTGACCTTGACCTTCGACAGTTAGTACCCAAAACCTTTTGAAAATGTTGAACTTCTCAAGAGATAATATATACAAAATCTAAACTTCATAGCACAAAAACTTTTCAAGTTATTGTGTTTAGAAGGAATTGCAATAACTCATATCTCATGACCTTGACCTTTGACCTTCAAGGTCACACAATAATTGAACACTTTTTATTGAGTATAACAATCATGTATTGATTAAAAGTGATCATAGTTAAAATTAAGCATTTTCGCTAAACCATGCTTAAGTCATGACCTTGCTGTGACCTTGACCTTTGACAGATTGTAGCCGAAACCTTTTCAAAATTTTTTACTTTTCCAAGGATGATATATACCAAGTTAGAGCTTCATAGCACAAAAACTTTTCAAGTTACCGTGTTTACAAAGAATTTTGTGGTGATTTTATAACTCGTGACCTTGACCTTTGAACTTGAAAGTGAACATGTCATAATGATTCCCTGGAAGTATTAACATTTAGACATGTTCATGAGTTCTGAAAAGCTAAATGGGATAAAGTTATACCCCAATTTAGTGCATTTTGTAATAACTCATATCTCATGACCTTGACCTTTGACCTTCAAGGTCACACAATCATTGAACACTTTTTTTTTAGTATAACAATCATGTATTGATTAAAAGTGTTCATAGTTAAAATAAAGCATTTTTGCTAAAACATGCTTACGTCATGACCTTGCTGTGACCTTGACCTTTGACGGATTGTAGCCAAAACCTTTTCAAAATTTTTTACTTTTCCAAGGATGATATATACCAAGTTAGAGCTTCATAGCACAAAAACTTTTCAAGTTATCGCGTTTACAAGGAATTCTTAGTGTGAATACATAGCTCGTGACCTTGACCTTTGACCTTGAAAGTGAACGTGTCAAAATCGTTCCCCCGAGGTATGAGGAGTAAGGTATGAATAAGAGTTCTGGAAAGCTTAGGGGGAAAAAGTTATAGCTAGTAGTACGAGTGCGGCGGCGGCGGCGGCGGACGCGGCGGCGGCGGCGGCGGCGGCGGCGGCGGCGGCGGCGGCGGCGATGGAAACTTCACAAAAACTGATAGCAGCCCCGTCCTTAGACGGGGCTGCTAATGAGACGAGCACTACGCAGACGCGTAAATAGGGGATTCTTAATATTGCCTCATGAATATTCATGAGGCACGCAAAACGGAGTGTGCGTAATCGAAAACGAGGCTAAGGCCGCTTCTACACCCGGAAGTAACATTCAATAGCATTGACATGCCAGTAGCGAATTCTGAACTCCCTTTTTGTTTCCCCTACATATTGCTTCTTGCGTTTTTAGAGAAAGCTACTGGCATGTCAATGCTATTGAATGTTACTTCCGGGTGTAGAAGCGGCCTTAGCCTCGTTTTCGATTACGCACACTCCGTTTTGCGTGCCCGTAGAGCAAATGCGTTTCAGACGAAGAAATTGGCTAAATGGCCCTGGTCAAAGCCAGTATCACTTATCCCCCCACCAAACCACAAATCAGTGGAAAGGTAGTACCATTTGTCGACAACTTATGCGACAATACCCAGTGCAAACTCTGCACCAACATCAACAGAGAGAGCCATTTCTACAGCTCTACCACGGGCCGTAAATACACTTGCGCATTATACAACTGCAAATCTCGCAATGTTGTCTATTTACTGACTTGCAACAAATGCAAGAAGCAATATGTAGGGGAAACAAAAAGGGAGTTCAGAATTCGCCTTTCTGAACACTTTGCAGATATCTCACACAAAAGAGACAAACCCGTGTCTCTACACTTCAATCTCCCTAACCACTCCAAGAGCGATCTCAGATACAAAGTCATTGCTCAACTCAAACAAAATCCTGACTTAGAGAGAACCACCAAGTCTAGGAGATCCCTAGAACTTAGGTGGATTTTTGAGCTCCAAACGTTCCAGCCGCAGGGCCTTAATGATAAGATCGTGGGTTAAAACTCTCCACCCTGTCTACCTTATCTTTTTCTACTCTGATTGTTTTACCGCGATCTAGTGGACATTATCAGGGCCCCTTCACATTTTGGTAGTCACTGCGTAATTCACTTATGTGACCTACGTCTACACTCACACAATTCAATGACGTCATACACAACTCTGTCTATGACGTCATAATCACTTTCTCAACATGGATAAAAAATTCCACTGTCCGTCCTGTGACGCATCCTTTACACGACGTGACACCATGAAAAGGCATGTGGAAACACACCACAACACCTCTCAATTCACGTGCACTTTATGCCCTAAAGTCTACAAAAGGAAGGACGACGCCAGGCGACACATTATGCTAAGGCACAGGTATATTTGTTTTGGTTTGTTTGGGGTTTTTTTGGGAGGGGGGAGGTTGATATATTCAAGATAATCACTAGTATTGATATAAACACCACTATGAATTATGTTACATGGATTATTAAAAACATGTTTTATATATCAGAAGCAACTGCATGCATGTACTTTATACGATAAATGAGGCAAATCTCAACAAATCATTTGGAAAAGGGATATAATTTTTTTTAATTTACTAAAGAAACATTTATAATTTTTGATGACATAAATCTCCACCAAAATAGATTATTGAAACTGTCAGTTTATTTAGAAGGCATAGATACATATTTCAAATTATATTATTTATACCTAGCTAAAGGTTTTTTTTTCATAATGCTGAAATTCATGAATATCTTTAGTATTTTTATTATATATTAATTATTCAAGCAATTCTATTGATATTTCATATGGTTTTAATTATTTTAGTTCAGTGTCTAGAATCAATCATCCAATATGTCAAGCATCAACCAATCATAGATCTACATTGCCATAAGTTCTGGCTACCACTCCTTATAAACTAATAAAATATTTATTGAAATATTATTAAATATCACATAAATTCTAATAAGGGAGTTACTCAGTATGTTTACAGATAAATAATAATCACAAATACTAACTTTTCTTGATTTTAATCGAATTTCAATTTTAAAATGGTCCATATCAAAGCAAAATGACATTTATTTATTCTAATTGCATGGATAGGATTCTTAATATTTACATGTTTTTCCCCTCATCAATGCAGATCAACTTTGTCTAATGGAGTTTATTTGGTATTTGTGAGATTTGGTAAAATATGTATAAAACTATTGTAGCATCTATATGTAATTAATTGTGCCATCAATTCAAATTATTTGCCCATATTATTCTGCATCATTAATTGCCTCAACAATTAAAGGATTATTTAATAATACCACAATATCAATAAGTCTTCATTTCATGTTTGTATAATTATTAATAGTTTCCAATAGTTTTTGTTTAGAAATATTATGTATTGGAAGCTCCCTGTTTTCTATGATGTGTCTTTTTGACGGTTTTGCAGCACAATCAACATTGTTAATCACAATAAAAAATTGTAAATATGCCCTTACATACATTTGGGCAGTGAGTGTAGTTTGTTCAAAATTGGCAGTGAAGATAGAGAAAATAAACATGAATTACATTTTTTAGAATGATTATCAGAAATTTCCACTGAGGTATTAGCAATAAAAAACAACAATCTCGTTGCAAAACTCGTCGGTCTTTTGAATGCATGTGTCTTGTATACATTTTCTGTGCAACTTTTTCGTGTTTTTTCCTATATTCAGTAAACTTACTTAAAGTCTGAATACAAGATTGTCTTGAGCAAATTATCAGCAGGGGTGTCATCCTTACGTTTGCAGACACTGCCAAAATGTGATTGGTGATTCGTTCCTTTCGGGCTAGTTTCCACTTGGTCGAATTCTGTCCTCTTCTTAGGACCTCTGTGGCTTGAATTTCCTCCTCAGTTTGTGAAAGGGATACATAATGATCTTGGAACACATCCCTACACATGCTACTGTTCAGGTCAACGTGGTCCATGAAAAGAAACCTTATGTCGTGTAGTGCTGGGACTTCAGGCTCTTGTGTAGAAACACTCTTTGGAAAATTGTTCAGCCATCCTACATTCAGTGTCTTTTCTTCCACTCTTCGCCGGTTAGATAAATATTTCTTCAGTTGGACGTTGGTAAAGTTTCTTAAATCTTCATTGTTTTCAAGTGAATTCGAGTGAGTGAGTGAGTGAGTGAGATGGTGTTTAACGTGTTTTGAACAATATTTCAGTTATTAAACACGTGGATGTTGCCATCCAAAAGAGAGTAGACAGATCAGGGAGAATGGGATCGAAAGGATGAGGGAAAAGACGGAAAGAAAGGCATAGTAAGAGATAGAAAGCAGGTTTTAGAAGGAATTCGCGAAATCGCGTTGTCAGAGCTGTCAGCCGTATTGGTCATACGACCCGGAAGTCGTGTTAGAGTAACCTTTCCTTGGGTAGCAAAGGGACGTAACCTAGTTTTCGGAATGGACAATATAAGCCTCACTGTGACCTTGAAAAAAATGTGAAGGTCGCCAAAATCGATTGGGCCCGGCGCCTTCTAAATAAGATGCTTTGTGTAAATTATGAAGAGAATCCAGTTAATGGTTCTTGAGATATCCCGCTGACAAGCCTAAAATGCAGGTTTTAAAGCTGAAATTTTCAAAGTCTCGCTTTGACCTTGAAAATAATGTGATGGTCACCAAAATCGACTGGGCCCGCCGCCTTCCCAGTAAGATGCTTTGTGTAAATTACGAAGAGAATCCACTTAATGGTTCTTGAGATATCCAGCTGACAAGGGTGAGTGAGTGAGTGAGGTGGTGTTTAACGTGTTTTGAACAATATTTCAGTTATTAAACACGTGGATGTTGCCATCCAAAAGAGAGTAGATAGATAAGGGAGAAAGGGATCGAAAGGATGAGGGAAAAGACGGAAAGAAAGGCATAGTAAGAGATAGAAAGCAGGTTTTAGAAGGACTCAAATTTGGTCTGGCTTCTACCCGTCGACCTGTCCAGCTTGGGTGACCCTACCAGGAGCATGTAAGCTCCAGCTGGCATAGCTCTCGGGGTCGTCGAAGCACACAAACCACCACACCACGATAAGGTAATGAGTCCAGTGGTGGTAATATGTCGAATAATATGTCAAAGTTTCGTAATGACCTTGAAATGAAGGTCAAGGTCATGAACCTCGAGAGGGACCTTGCTCTCATGGTGATGAAGCTATATACCAAAGAAAAAAAGAATCGGGTCTATAGTTTTGGAGTTATTCAATTTCATACGCTGCTCAATACTACCGTATTTCCTCTAATATGCGCCCGGGCGCTTATTTTTACAGCACCCCTTTACCCTCCGGCGCTTATTTAAAGGCCCGGCGCTTAATGGAGACCTGGCGCTTATTTCTTTAAAAACAATTGAAGTTTGTTTAAAGACGTCTTTAACAATGAATACCTGTCAAACATTTACAAAGGGACTAATGGTTTGGACCCGGCGCTTATAACCCGGCGCTAATTTTCTCAACTACCAATGACCCCCCGGCTCTTATTAGAGACCCGGCGCTTATTAGAGGAAATACGGTATATTTCCCGCTTCGCGCGGCGGGGGATAAAAAAACATGATAGGTTACTACTCTTAGAGGGACAAAATTCATAACAAATGTGGCACTTAATTATTAGCTCATGTGGGCTTAGGCTGCGGTTCCACCAAGTTTCATGCGTCACGTATCACATGTGACATGTCACGCATGACACGTGATACGTGACATGTAGGGTTTCGACTGGATTTCACATCGAACACGTCACATGTCACATGTCATTCGTCATTCGTCATTCGTCCTGTGTTAGCCATGGGTGACGGTTCAGATTCATCTGATAACGAGGAAGTTCTTGCTCTATGTCTGTTGTACCGGCGAGCTAGGAAGAGAAACTGCAGCAGGCGCTTAATATGGTGCAGGGACCATTACTTATTGCGTCCAGAAAGGGGCGAATTTACTAGAACTTTTCGCTATCTCATGGACAATCCAGACAGAGAATTATTCTTCAATTACTCAAGAATGTCGTACGAAACCTACGCAGAATTGAAACAATTAGTATTGCCTCATCTACAACCAGTTGGTACCAACTACAGAGAAGCTATATCGGGAGAGGAGAAGCTCATTATCACACTGAGGTAAGCATCGAAAAGATAATAATCAAACCATGAAAGTGCAATACTGCAGTTAGTTTTATTTAAAAAAAACAAAAAACAGAAAGGTTGCATATCTTATGCAGAACATAAATTATAACTATTTGGCACATCAAGATAACAATAGGCTGGTTGGGAATATTTTGCCAATTTACAGCATCAAGTTCGATCAATTTGATCAATTTCAATTTGGATTATTTAACAACCCCAAAAATGATTCTTGGTTGGATATCTCACTGGTAGATCCGAAGGTATTCATATTGTTGGATGGCATGATTGCTTGTTGGTAGTAAATTGGTTGGAGCACGGGCTGTGAAACTTCTTTCAGATTGCTCAAAACCTTAAGCTGGAATTCAATAAATTGGTCGTCAGTGAGGGATTGTATTTTTGGCATTAATGATTTGAAGAATCCCATTCTTGGACACTCACGGGCAACAGATTTTTCATCCAACCTTCTTTGTAATGATTGGAATAAGGCAGCTTCTGATTCCTCTGCGCGACGTTTGGAACTGGCTTTCCGTTTGACGACACTTTCCTGTGAATTATGCCTGAGAACTGATGGTGTTGATGGTGTTGATGGTCGTGGAGGTGTGTCAGTCAAAGTATCTTCATCGTCTGCCTGAGAGGTATCATTGGTCTCATCAAAAATACCCGACCCTCTCGCTGCCTGTTCCAATATCATGCTGCTGTCGTCAATACTGCTAGCAGACTCGTCCAGATCTTCGGCAATATCATGGCTGCTACCCAGATTTCCCGTCGTGGACCTTTTTTCCTTCACAACTTTCAGGAAACTCATGCTCTTCATGAACATCCACGGCTTCGAATTTCCAGCTCCATCACCTGACTTACTTTTCATGCGTTGTAATGCGTTGTTGTAACTTCTTGTAAGTGATGTCCATGTATCTTTAGCAGTACAACCTGAAACAAATAACATAGTGTTAGCCAGCAGAAATCATAAAAATGGTGTGGTTTAATTCAAGGATTTTGGTGGATACCCCTGATTGATGTCATTATTATTATAATCATAAGTACAGCTGTATGTTCAGTATTAATAATAATGTGCTATTCTCATTTTCCAGATTTCTTGCAACTGGTTCATCATTTGCCTCGATGACTGTACCCTTCCATATGTCCAAAACTTCAATAGCTCGTCATGTACTAGCAACCTGTGACGTCCTGTGGAAAGTCCTTCAGCCTATCGAAATGCCCATTCCACATGAAGACGACTGGAAAAGGTTGGCAAAAAGATTTGGAGATTTGTGGGACTATCCGTTTGCTATTGGTAGTCTTGATGGTAAACATGTGGCATTGGTTAACCCCATGAACAGCGAATCACTCTTCTACAACTACAAAGGGTATCCCAGTATTGTGCTATTGGCATTGAGTGATGCCGATTCGTGCTTTACGTTAGTAGACTGTGGACAGTACGGACGAGTGAGTGATGCTGGTGTATTCCAGGCCTCAAGAATTAGACAGCTTCTAGAACAGCAAAGGTTGAACCTACCCAATGAGTCTTTTGTGATCAGCACCTCAGACCAACGAATACCATTTCAGATAGTTGGAGATGAAGCGTTTCCATTAAAGAAAAACCTAATGAAGCCATATGCAGCCAGAACGCTTGACAGAATTAAGCGAATTTACAATTATAGGCACTGCAGAGCTAGACGTCCAGTTGAGTGCACTTTTGGAATAATGGCAAAAAAGTTTGAGATTTTCCAACGCCCGATGCGCCTCCAGCCAGACAGAGCAATTACAGTTACTAATGCATGTACTGTTCTGCACAATTTCATCCGTAGAAGAGATGGACATATCATAGATCGGTCATCAGAAATTACATATGACATCAGGCCCAACAATGAACATGGATTAATGAATCTGCGCCCCCAACAAGGTGGCAGAAACTCTGATGAGGCTACAAAAATCCGTGATTTGATTGCAGAATTTTTCAATGATCCTCGCGGTAGTGTCATGTGGCAAGATCAGAATGTGTTCCGAAATGTTCTTCTTCTCGAGGACTAGAAATTTCAAGAAATTTGACCTGTCCTGTCGAGGAAAAGGGGACTAGAAATGTCAAGAAATTGAAACTATATTCAAATCAAAACTGTTCAATCCAAGTTCATACATATGTTTCTTAATTTATGTTTGAATAAATAAATGTTGCATTTGCTTTGCGTGTATCTGATTTCTATTGTTGAACCATAATTATTTTTGAAAACACAATCTGTGGATATTTGATTAATGAAGAATTGACTTAAAATATATGAAGTTCATGGAGGTATAAACTTAAAAAACGCTGAGCATACTTTGCATAAATCCGCTACGTTTTGCACAGCGTTTTTTAAGTTTATACCTCCATGAACTTCATATATTTTAAGTCAATTCTTCCTTAATTAAATTACATACCTTCTACTGGTGGTGGAAGCTTTTCATCAATCTTCTCCCACACCTGTTTTCTTTGGTCTTTGTTTTTATAGTCTTTATCTCTGGGGTCCCACAGAAGTGGGGTCTTCTGCACAAGGCATATCAGGTTGTGCTTATAGTCATTCATGTTTACTTATTTCAGATGATAAAAAACATGCGCTGTTTACGATACGAACACGTGGAGTTAAAAGGGAAAGTACACTGTGGAAAACCCAGGGGAAACCCCAGATCGGTCAGAAAGGTGACATGACACGGGCAAAAAGAATGAACATGTTCATTCTTTGAAAACGTGTCATTTCACGCGTGAAACGTGAAACGTGACATTGATGGAAACGGTTCCTACCAAAATCATATACTTCTAATTCGTGTCACGTGACACGTGACATGTCACTTGTCACGTGAAACTTGGTGGAAACGCAGCCTTATGTCATGGCATGGTGTCCACCGTCCGTCCGTCCGTATAGTTTGTGGAGTTTCGACTTTTTCTCCAGAACCACAAGGTCTCGTTCTCTCCCACGGAGGCTGATCAAGTCAAGAATGGGAGAATTTGGAGGCAATCAAAGTTAAAAGCTGTTCTTAAATCTACCTTTTTGCTACTGAATCAAAGCAAAAGCATTGTGAAATGAACCACCCTTTCCATGCTAGAAGCGTTGTCATTAGCAGCCCCGTCTAAGGACGGGGCTGCTATCAGTTTTTGTGAAGTTTCCATCGCCGCCGCCGCCGCCGCCGCACTTTCAAGGTCAAAGGTCAAGGTCACGAGCTATGTATTCACTCTAAGAATTCCTTGTTAACGCGATAACTTGAAAAGTTTTTGTGCTATGAAGCTCTAACTTGGTATATATCATCCTTGGAAAAGTAAAAAATTTTGAAAAGGTTTTGGCTACAATCTGTCAAAGGTCAAGGTCACAGCAAGGTCATGACGTAAGCATGTTTTAGCGAAAATGCTTTATTTTAACTATGGAGACTTTTAATCAATACATGATTGTTATACTCAATTAAAAGTGTTCAATGATTGTGTGACCTTGAAGTCAAAGGTCAAGGTCATGAGATATGATTTATTACAAAATGCACTAAATTGGGGTATAACTTTATCCCATTTAGCTTTTCAGAATTCATGAACATGTCTAAATGTTAATACTTCCAGGGAATCATTATGACATGTTCACTTTCAAGTTCAAAGGTCAAGGTCACGAGTTATAAAATCACCACAAAATTCTTTTGTAAACACGGTAACTTGAAAAGTTTTTGTGCTATGAAGCTCTAACTTGGTATATATCATCCTTGGAAAAGTAAAAAAATTTGAAAAGGTTTCGGCTACAATCTGTCAAAGGTCAAGGTCACAGCAAGGTCATGACTTAAGCATGGTTTAGCGAAAATGCTTAATTTTAACTATGATCACTTTTAATCAATACATGATTGTTATACTCAATAAAACGTGTTCAATTATTGTGTGACCTTGAAGGTCAAGGTCATGAGATATGAGTTATTGCAATTCCTTGTAAACACAATAACTTGAAAAGTTTTTGTGCTATGAAGTTTAGATTTTGTATATATTATCTCTTGAGAAGTACAACATTTTCAAAAAGTTTTGGGTACTAACTGTCGAAGGTCAAGGTCACAGCAAGGTCAACATATATGGAGAAAATGGATTAATTTAATTTTTAACACTTTATTTCATTACAATAATGTTATACTCAATGAAATGTGTTCATTGATTGTGTGACCTTGAGTGTCAAAGGTCAAGGTCACGAGAAAATTCCCAATTTGGTGAGGCCTGTAAAAGGCGGAACAGGGGAAGGCGAAACCCAAAGTTCCGGGGCTGCTCTGCTTTTGCGGTATCCCGCAAACTCAAATCTAGTTTGCTTAAGAAATTCAAATGGATTGTGATGCAGTTTTTTTCCGCCAGGGAAAGCTGCCGGAACCCACGGATTTCGGCGTAATAGAACAGAAGCTAAATCAACATGCCTGCCTCTGTATGGAGAGAATGCACAGAGGTAGATCAAGTCGTGAAATGTTGAAACAGCGTCTGCTATATTACGCCGAGTTTGTGGGATAGAATGGTAGACGCCTGATTGGAGGCAATAAAAGTTAGTTGTGCAATCAGCGACGCTGTTCTTGAATCATTATTTTGGCGACTAAATGATGGCAAAGGCATTGTGATATGAACCACCCTTCCCATGCGAGAAGCCTTGTCATTTGATAAAGAAATTTAAATGGACTGTGGTGCATTTTTTTTTCGCCAGGGGAAACTGCCGGAACCCAAGGATTTCGGCGAAAAAAATAACAGAGGGCTGTATCAGCATTTCTTGACTTGATCTGCCTCTGTGGGGAGCGAATGACCGTGTCGCTGACTTCACAACTACTTAAACTGGCTCGGTATCCGCCTACAACAGCATGTCGAAGAATCGTATAGCAACAATAGCAGAAAACGGTTTGCTTGCCACTCCTCCATGGCAGTTGGTCCCTTGTTAGTCTTAGCTTGAGCACACACACACAATCTAATACCAATCAATTATTCTTCCTACAATGAGCTTCGCGATTTCTATTCAGGATACAATTTACAAACCAATTTACACTGATGGCTCTAAGGATTGCATTACAGTCGTAGCAACAACTGTTAAACCTTCAACAACTTACGCTTCAAGGTTGCATTAAGGCAGCAGAATACTGCTTTTGCATCCATTTTCATATTTAGTCAATTTCATGAACTTTCTTGCTGCTGAATGCTGCAATATTGCCCAAGCCGAGCTAAACAATAATTCACACACTTGCTCAATCTTTTGTACAATAAGCTCTGCTTCCTTGTCCTTTTGTTTCTCATTCTTTTATATATTTTGATAACTCATGTGTACATGCATCTCTAAACATATTATTTATTCCTCTGCGTATGCACCTTTATATATTCATCTCTGCACATGAAACATTATTTCTTGAATAATATGTACCTTCGCGCATGTTTTTATTTTCCTTGTATATCCACATAAGCACATGACTGTATGTTGTGATTGCATGTTGTGATTTTTCATATTTATCTTAATTTCATGCATAGTTCCATGTTGTCGTCAAATGATATGCTCGCCTCTCATTAATGCTTTCACATCTTTCTATATCTTCACTATCTAGTCTTCTTGAGGTTTCAATATGTTAAGGTCACCACTCACCATCCCACCCAACTGTGATTTTACCTCTCATTGGTAGTTACCACCAAACCCTGTCCAAATTTGTACCGGCATTTTGTATTTCATATAGTCGTTTTTCTAAATACGCTTTATTATTTAAAAGAAACATCATTGGCTGGCTTTTAAGTTCATCTGGGCCAAGCCCTAAAAACCTATTTTCATCTTCTTCTCCAGAAGCATAAGGCCTAGAAAGCTGAAACTTTCTGTACAGACTCCTTGACTAGTGAGGGTTATAAATTGTAGCTTTGGGTGCCTTGTGACCCCTAATAAGGGCCACATATGCCACGCCCTAAAAACCTATTTTCATCTTCTTCTCCAGAACCATAAGGCCTTGAAAGCTAAAAGTTTACAGAAAACTGAAACATGTCGCCTATAATAAAGTGTTTAAAATATTGCCCGTCAGCCAGTCCTTGAACTGGCTACTTTTTGCCAGGACTGGTTACTTTTTGGTCAGGACTGGTAACTTTTCAATTTTTTTCTTAAATTTCCCAAAGGAATTGACCAATGCATTTTCAGGACAGGCTAGATTTCCAATCTATTTTATACCCCGTATATACTTGACTTTATGATTGGTGACCCTGTGGCCTCTACAAAGGGGGAATCACATTGGCCACACTCTACATCAAAGTTGATGATGAAGCCTGACGAGCTACAGAGCCAATGGCTCTATTTTTCCGAAAAGTGAGGACGAAAAGGTAGCTTGTATCTTGGCTCAAGTATGTATCATTCGTTTGAAGTCCTCGTTTTCGACGACAGAAAATGGTCTCAAGTCCTTCACAATAAATTCGGCAATTGAACCTTTTATTTGCCCGGCCCTGTTGCTGTCAAATTGTAACTGTTTGTTAAAATTTAGTTTGGATTGTGTAGATACTGGTTTGTTAGAATTGTAAAATGGTTTTACCGACTCGACTTTGATAGTTTTGATACAAATATCGGGATGGTGTCTAGTCATGTGGGTTGACAAATTGGTCGTATTTCACAGGTATTCGACAATGTCAACAAATAATCTTGGTTTTGTCGGCAACAGTAACCCCAACATTATCAATGGCTTCGAATCCATAGTATCGCCAAATTGGTGCCCTATAGACAGCCGGGGGATCCAAAAGCTTTGATATTCTCGGCCTGCCGTCTGCATTAATTTCTGCCATGCTGTCAGGCAATATGCACAAGTGCGCATGCGTATTTTTATAGGGGATTGCTAGTGGGAAGATAACTAAAGACAACGAATAATAATAGGAATCCCTTGCATTTGTCGTTTTGTTTCAAAATGCAAATTCCTTCTCTGCTTTTTATTTTTTACATCGAAATTTGATAGATTTAGTAAAACAGAAATCGTCAACTGGACCACTTCATTTGTATCCAAAACAGTCAACTGATTTCGTCCCGTACTCACTTTTCACTTAAATGTTTTCAAATTAAATTATTAAACCAATTTTGGTATTTGTACTTATCATCTTTAATTATTTCGTAAAACTGGATGAGCTGATTTTGACTACATCTGGTTCGTTTCGTGTACGAAACTAGGTGACTCCACCTATAGAGTCATTGTGTGATGCTATTGTATGCTATTTATAGACTGGGCGGGTAAACCCAACTGGGGTGAGGTTCTCGTTTGTTTGATAGGCTTTGAATCGCTTGTTTCTTTTAATAGATCTAACACAGATGTGCGCCACTGGAATTGATATAAAGAGCATTTATTAATTGTGTATGTATCGCGATACGCATGCTTCGAATCGATACGTTGTATCGTGGGGCCTTGCATCGGGATACAATACTGTATCGCCGTATCGTTACACCACTACTAAAAACCTAGTTTCATCTTCTTCTCCAGAAGAATAAGTCCTAGGTAGCTGAAACTTTGTGTACAGACTCCTTGGCTAGTGAAGATTATAAATTGTAGCTTTGGTGGCCCTGTGACCCCTGATAAGGGCCACAGGGACCAAGCCCTAAAAACCTATTTACATCTTCTTCTCCAGAAGCATAAGGCCTGGCCTATAAAGCTGAAATTTTGTGAACAGACTCCTGAGGAATTTGAATTGTAGATTTGGTGACCCTGTTGCCCCTCATAAAGGCAAAAGGAACGTCCTTAAAATCTATTTTCATATTCTCCTCCTGAAGTATAAGGCCTAGAAAACTGAAACTTGTCGCCTATATACTTAACTTTATGATTTGTGACCCTGTGGCCCCTACAATGAGGGAATCACATTGGCCACACTCTACAGCATAATTGATAATGAAGCCTGATGAGCTACAGAGCCAATGGCTCTATTTTTACCGAGTCGTTTCCATTTCTTTACATGTTTCATTGTGCAACAATATTGACCGTTCTCAAGGTCGTATGTTCGATGTTGGTTTCGATAAATGAGTACTATTTTTGTAATATTTAGCCAAGTTTATCAGATGAAAGTGTTTGCCAGGCTCTGCGATATTGTTGGCGGCAATAGTTGCATCAAAAGCAACCGTGATGCACTGCCACAGGGAAAATGAAATGTTTCGGGCTTTAATCCAATATTTTTTGGGGAAGGTATGATACAGACAATAAGTGTGTTACCGTTACCGAAGGTAGACTACACGAACATTTAAACGTCACCCAAAAGTAATTCAACCACTTATGTTGAGCTTTCTTTGAATCCGTTTTGAAATCTGCTAAGTAAGTCACGGAAATATTGTCTGAAATTCTTTCAAGTTGTATAGAGCAGTCGCGATTTTGTCATCAGTGTGATGTCGTTGCTAAGTGGGACGTGGCTTACGGAAGAATCTGGGAACCAGGAATATTGACGAAATTCGGAATGAACTGAGGGGATTGTTATACCCTCACTACGAAGTAGTCGGGGGTATATAGCGGTCAGCGCGTCCGTCCGTCCGTCACACTTTTTGTTCCGCTCATAACTCGAATACTATTTGTTCAAATGTCATGAAACTTCATATGTGTAATTACTATGGTCCCTAGATGTGCCTTTTGTATATGTCGGTCCGATGCCCTCAATATTTTTTTAGATTTTAGACTTCTTTGTTGTAGAAGTGACTGTTTGAGGAAGTCATTTTTGTTCCGCTCATAACTCGGATATTATTTGTTCAAATGTCACAAAACTTCATATTTGTAATCACTATTGTCCTTAGATGTGCCTTTTGTATATTTTGGTCAGATGGTCTCATTGTTTTTTTAGATTATTGACTTCTTTGTTTTAGAAGTGACTGTTCGAGGAAATCCTTTTGTTCCGCTCTTAATTTGAATAATATATGTTCAAATGTCACAAAATTTTATATATATAATCCCTACAGTCCTTAAATGTGCCTTTTGTTAATTTCGGTCAGATGCCATGATCATTATTTTAGATTTTCAACTTCTTATTTGTAGAAGTGACTCTTTGAGGAAGTCATTTTTGTTCCGCTCATAACTCTGATACTATTTCTTCCAATGTGATAAAACTGAATATATGTAATGGCTATGATCCCTAGAAATGCCTTTTGTATATTTCAGTCAGACCACTCTCATTATTAGCAGCCCCGTCTAAGGACGATACTTTCCTTCACGCCTACTGGTACCATTCTTGTGCCTTGTGATGTGACAGAGTTCTGTTTTGCAATCAACTGAAAGTCTCTGACATCTTGTAAAGGTGTACCCCATTTGATATTATCTTGTGCAATTTTGTCACGATACTCCTGGTCGTACAGAAGTACACTTCCTCAGATGTACTTAGAGGACAACCGACAAATATCCTGTACATACTTTAGGTAATCCACAACACCTCCCATATCTACCTCTGACGTTGCGATTGTGTCATGTAGAATTCCTATACTGGCATACACCCACATTTCCTGAGTAACCTTGCCCAGTTTTCCGAACTTAAGAGTTACTACTTCCCAAATCCAATGTAATACCATCGCCTAACTCAACAGTTCTTTGCTCTGTATCTAAGGATTCAAGCCAGATATAGTCTACAATGTTTCGTTTTTGGCAAGAAGTAGTACCTTCGGTTCGCTGGCCGTGTTGACCTTGACTGCCCCCGCCATCTTGCCGAACACTGCCGAGTTGTCGTTTCAAGATGTCAATTTCCTCTGCCAACTGTTTCCGCTTTGCTTCAAGTCTAAGTTGTCTCAGTTCGTTCTCCAGGCCCTCACATTCACCCTCCAAAGCAGTGGTATCCCCGACATGGGATCTTGTAGGAAGCGACTGCTCCTGACGATGATGAAGATCGCTAGACGATCAGGCGTGTTGGCGTGGTTCCATGTCTATCAGGAGATATCCCCTGTTCCGATTTGCGTATGGCCTCAAGTATTGTCGGCATTCTCGATCCCGCACCTCTACTCTTTGGTTTGGCCCCTTCGCCGTGGTCTTCCATGGTAAAAAACTCTATTTAACTCGCGAAAAAACAAGCGTGCGACAGCGGTGTGCTCTGCAATCTAGCGTGGTTGTCTAACGCCCTCTACAACAGGGGAAGTAACTCTACCTGGTTTAGGAAGTGCCTTTAGAAAACTATGTGGTCAAAGGGAGACAACTTTACATAAATTTAAAATCAGTTTTACTCTGAATTAAAACTATACATCATATACCATTGCGAAAATATGTGGCCAATTGAAAAAAAACAGAGGCTCTATCAACATTTCATGACTTGATCTTTATGCTGTTAAACGAAAACATTTCTTCTCAATGGATATGAATTGTTTACTTGGACTTGTGCTGACTCTATACACACGTATGTTGCAATTAATGGAAACATATTTCTCTAGTTCATCGGAAACCACGGATTTTGTCCAATTCGAACTGAGATAGATTAACATTAAGATGACTTGATCTACCTATGGCAGGCAATTTTAGGAAACTGTGTAAGCGAATTCCTCTCTAGAACAATTTTATAGCTGCCAAATTAAGAATGTCACCGTTAAAGAATATGTTTACCTTATAATGGTTCAGTCGTGATCTTGACATTTGCTCGATTGCAGCGGAAATATTTTAAAATATAACTAGTAACGATTTCTCAGAATTAGAAAAATACCAAATAAGTTATTAAACAGAACTTGTTCGTGATCACAGGCTACCAGAGCTCGAGGTAAGAAGATTTCTTTGTAAACCATCAGTAACAACTATAAAAAAAACACTGCCTACGGACGGCTCCCGATCTTACGGCACTATTTTAAGTACATACCAATATTTCAAACTAAAATAGAAGTTCATAAATCCAAAAGCATAATCGGACATATATCCAACGGAGACATCAAAAGACATCTTCGTTTTTATCTCGTCCATAAGCAATTGATAAATTGGCCAGAAGTGTTGCTCAAGTTTCAAAGTCATTTACATAGGCTCACTTCCGGACACGACCGGAAGCCGATCCTGCCTATCATACTTCCGTTTACCACTCATTCTGGTTGAATATGTGACTGGGAGAACTGCATTCGGGTTGACGTAATCCGATAAGCAGTTTGCACCGTATCCTTGCGCTGCTTGTTTGCCACTGTATTATTGATAGAAGTTCTCCACGTACATGTCGTACGCATCTCTCTCCAGGTTACTCATCCGAGTTGTGTTCCCGCTAACCGGTGTCGTCATGGTGTATGAGTCGGGTGTGAGGAACGAGTTCGTTGCGAAGCGACAGACCCTCCAATCTATATGTTATTTGTGCAAATGCAGACTATTATGGCTTAGTAAGACTATCCCTGATTGGTCAATTCGATAAATCGGCTGACGCAACCAGCTTCTACTACTTGCTTGACTCAATATCGGGAGTGAAGCGAGTATTAATGAGACTAGGTTTACTTACACTGGGGCAGTTTGGGCTATGTATCAACTAACAGTTTGAAGGATACAACAGTACCGTGTCTCGTGAATACTGTGGAGAGTTTTTAAGGATCCTTTTACATGTTCCCCTTCGGGCACCCTTAATAAACAGGATAGGATGGTGGTGCCTATGCCTTGCTATTTTGGTTATTCTGAAGTATTACGTTTTTCTGGTTTCAACGGCAACAGTTTAATTAGGTACATATGAGGGTAGGTGCGTTTCCGGGCCATATCTCAAAACCTCTTAAATGTATTTTTATGAAACTTTAGGTGCGCGGGAGCCGGTCCATTTCATAGTTATAGCTTTAATAACATTTCCCCCCCTAAACTATGTATGTTGTTAGAACTAGTATAGGAGTGATGCCTTTTGCTACTTTGGTTATTCTGAATTTTGAGCTCATCTGGCCTGAACAGCCCGATGGACTTGTGGCATCTGTCTGTCCATAAACTTTGTGCGTTTTTAACTTCTTCTCCAGAACCAAAAGGGATAGTAAGCTGAAACTTTGTACAGACTCCATGACCAGTGAGGATTATAACTTGTAACTGTGGTGATGCCGAATGAGGACCACGCTTTGGTAGCCATGTGGCCCCTACTACGCACGACTGCGGGTGGATATGGATTACGCAGACACCAGCCACTTTGGGTGACCTTGGCTCCATTTTCAAGGTCACCATGGCACTTTGGCTGATTTTGAAACTCTTGTTAACGCGATATCTAATGAACCGTTGGACCAAATGTCTTCAAATTTAGTCACAGTCTACATTGGGGGATTATGCAGACACCAGTCATGTTGGGTGACCTTGACTTCATTTTCAAGGTCACCACGGCACTTTGACCAATTTTGAAACTCTTTTTAACACGATATCATATGAACCGTTGGACTAAATGTCTTCAAATTTGGTCACAGCCTACATTGGGGGATTTCGCAGATACAAGACATGTTGGGTGACCGTGACTTTATTTTCAAGGTCACCACCACAATTTGTCCGATTTTGAAACTCTTGTTAAGGCGATATCTCATAAACCTTTTCATTAAAAAGTCTTCATATTTGGGAGCAACCTACGTTGAAGGATTATACAGACGACGTCACTTTGGGTGACCTTCACCTTAATTTTCAAGGTCACCACTTTTAACACTTTTGAAACATCTTATATCTTATAAACTTTGCACCTAATGTCGTGAAAATTTAAATGTGGTCACATCCTACATTGGGAGGTTAGCAGGCACCACTCAGTTTTGGTGACCTTGACCTTAACTTCAAGGTCACCACGGCACTTTGGCCACTTTTGACATTATTGTTCAAGCGATATATCTAGAACTGCTGCACCAAATTTGGTCACAGACACCAGTCAGATTGGATGACCTTGACTTGATGACCACTTTGTTAAAGCCATATCTCTTAAACCATTGCACTCAATGTCAATCGGAATAATACATTTGCTTAATGGACAATTATTTCAAAATATTTCAAAGGCGGGGGACATTGCCACGTTAATTGCAAACACTTGTTGCAAGTTGGGTCAACACAGTTAACCCTTGAACCGCTGATTTGAGGTTGGTAGGTTAGTGTAGCTCTAACCAAGTGATCTTTTGAGGTTTTATTCCTACCGCTAAGCAAGTGCCAGCAGTTTCTGATAATGACACTTAGCTCCATGTACATTGGATTGTAATCCCAGACTAGAACTTGTCTGACGGTGTGTGTGGAATGAGGAGAGGGACTCTGTCCATTCCATCAACCTTGAATTTGTTTTTCGCTATTACGACATTTAAGAAGTCATAGTTACGAGATTAGAAGTCGTAATTACGAGATTAAAAACTCGTAATGAAAAGTTGTAATTACTAGATTATAATCTCGTAATAACGAGATAAAAAAAAATTTACTTTTCAATTTGGGGGGGTAACAGGCTTTCGTAGAAATGGAACGATGGCAGGAGGATAGTGAATTTTGTGTCACCATTTGATATCTTGCAAATATGGGATAACTGTAAATTGTCTGATATTGAAGAGAAATTTCCAGAACACGAGGTACCCACTAATTACATTTACTTTAATCATAGAGGCGGCATAGCTGTTGGCATACAACGGACATTACAACAGGGTGTACTTCGGGTCTTTCAAAGCTATACAGATATGATTTGTATTATTCAAGATAAATCTTTTTTTTTAATCTACTTTGTTTTATATTCACCCAAGTAGTAAGGGTATGGATTTTGTGGAACAATGTCTTACAGAAATACTTAATATATATCCTAATTGTGACGTGATACTCGAAGGGCACTTCAACGCTAGGATTGGTCATCGTTTCGACTATATCATAGACGACAACAATACACAATCCAAGTATTGAAGATATGGACTATTCAACTGATTCTTTTTACATTCCACGTAAATCGAGTGAGGAAGTAGTCAACACATATGGGAAAGATCTTATTAATCTTTGATGCACCTTCAGTGTCCATGTATTGAATGGAAGATTTCCTGGAGACAAGCACGGATCATTTACATCTTTTAATGGGAATGGTTGTATTGTTGTGGATTATATACTATGTTCAACTAGTTTGTTTTCTAAAATTGTAGATTTTACTATACACACAAGAGCTGACTCTGAGTGCTAGTATATCATGCCCTGTGATTCAGGGGGTAAGCGGTAGTGCTAGAGACAGAGAGGATGGTCACACCATTCCTAGATTCTATTAGAAGGAGGAAAGAAAAGAGACATTACATCTAAATTATCTACTGCAGGAGATCAGTCTAGATCAGTGTTGTGATCTTCTCAATACTCATGTAGATACCGCTGTAGATAAACTGACAACAACCCTCCAAACATGTGCAGTGAACAGTGGCTTAGAATGTAGGCACAATAGGCCCCTGCAACCGAAACCCAACCTGTGGTACGACGCTGATTGGGAACAATTAAAAAAGAAGAAAATGTTAAATCTCAACGAATTCAGACTCACAGGACATTAAGAGAAGTTACGTGAATACTGTAAAATGAAGAATAGTTACAGGTCACTTTGTAGACTTAAAAAAGCTCAAGCTTAAATAAATGAAGTAAATGATTTAGTTAATTCGTGCTTTAAGAATGACAGTAAATCTTTCTGGAATAAAGTAAAATCATTGACAGGTTCGCATAGCCCACCTAACACTATCACGCCCACACAGTGGGCAGAGTACTTTCAACGGGTATGCAATGTAATCGATGTTTCTGTTGATAGTGGGGTGATTGATGACGCTAAATAGTTATTTGATAATATTGATGAACATGACTGTGACAACATTGACACTGATTATGGTGTGGACTGTTTATTGAACAGGGATATCTCTTCTGAAGAGATTGAAGCAGCCGTAAAAGACTTAAAGTGTGGCAAAGCTGCTGGACCTGATGGCATTAAGACTGAAATGATTATTTGTTTCATCCGTTTGTTATCTCCATATCTTGTGTTGATTTATAATCGCGTTCTGAGCACTGGTATTTATCCCCAGGAATGGGCGAAAGGGTATCATAGTATCCTTGCACAAGAAGGGTGGTGTATATAGTGTTAATAATTATCGGGGTATATCAGTGATGGATATTTTGGATAAATTATTTTGCATTGTTATCAATAATCGCCTACACGTGTTTGCTGATTGTTATGAAAAGATTCCGGAGGCTCAAGCAGGATTCCGTAATGGTTATAGCACGGTCAATAGTATTTTTACATTACAGTGTCTTATTCAAATATAACTTTCAAAAACAGGTGGTCGTTTTTATTGTTAATTCGTCAACTTTCTGAAGGCATTTGATTCAGTCAATCGGACATTATTGTGGTATTCACTTTTCAAATAAGGTGTCAGGGGTAGATTATTTTCTGTTTTAAGGAATATGTATTCTAAGATCTTGGCGTCAGTTCGACTTTCTAATTCGTCAGTACTATTTTGAATCAGGGAGTGTAGTGCGACAAGGTCTTAAATCCGTTTTTTTGCACTGTTTATTTCAGAGTTTCAAGATATGCTACAAGAGTGAGGTCTTAATCCACGTCTGGACTTGCAGTACCACTGGGTCCTCTTGTTCCCGGCAAAGCCAGGAAGTTGTATTTGTCTAAAAGACTCATCCTGTCCATGATTTTGGGTTTTGATCGGCCTCTCTCCAAGGTCATTGATGCGTGCTCCCACCACAACAACCTGGTCTCAGCATTCATGTCCTTCCAGCTGACGGGAGGCAATGTCATCCGGAACGATCCATGGCCGAGTGTCAGGACAGCACTGTCCCAGTCCCACCGCGCTGGGGGAAGCAGCGGCATGCATCCCCTCTCAAGGATCTCACGGGCTGCCTTGGGGAGGTGATCTTCTGCCGAGAGCTGCACTCTACTGGGTGATGATGTCTTCCGGGAGGCTTCTGCAGGTGGAGCAATCTTCCTCTGCTGTTGTACTGAAGCTGGCGAAGATGTCTCCAGCATGGATCTCTATCTCCAACGGCGGTAGTGGTACGTCCGATGGAGACAGCCACCTGGGGGATCTCTTTTTCCTTGTAGATGACCTCTGTGCTGGTGAGGGTGACCGTGGCCTTGGAGGTGGCTTCTTCGGTGAGAACTTCTTGAGACTGTTGTGGCTGACTGCTCCATTTGAGGTAAACTCTTCGTTATGGTAGTTGGCACTGGATGGATCCACCTCTCCAACGTCTCGATCATGCCTATGTCGACAACAAGCAGGGATGAGAAGGTATCCTTCCTTGAATCAGCAAGAATTGAAGGGGGAGTTGACGGAATATCATCCGGACTCCTCTTCACCACGGACATCCTCCTTGTAAGGCATGAGAGGATCTTCGGGTCCGCGATTGAAGAGGGTCCAAGGTGCACTCTGTAGACCACGTGTCCAGTGTCGGTGGTGTATATGGCATCAGCTCCCTTCACACCCAAGTTGATGTCAACCAGCACAAGCTGCTCGTCCTTCATCCCAGGGGATTCTGGGTCGTAAATCGCTCTCCTCAGCTGGTACAGGTGAATCTCCTTCTGTGGCCTTCCACCCCTCCTCCCATTCAGCTAGGCTCCTGACTGGCCGCTTGGAGTTCATCATCGCCGTCACGACTGCCATCGGGAGCTTCTTCCCCTCATGACTGTCATCCTCACGACGACGCAATACCTTGATGTAAGCCTTGGGTACTAGCGCAAGCCAGAAGCAAGCACTTTCCCCAAGGGCCTTTTCTCCCAGTGCCCTTACTTCTGTGGCATGGAAAACGTTGCTATGTCGCTTTAGATCCAGACTCCTGCTGAAGGTTGCTGGCTCAGGGCACCAGGGGCAGATGACGCTCAGGCCCTGGTGAAGCTTCCCCATCACATGGTTCTTCAGGGAAGTCCGGTTGGCAAAGTCCATGGTACATTCATCTATTCCACACACAACACGATTCATTTTCTGTAAGTAATAATTATCCATGAGCAAATTTGCAACAGAAAAACATTTACGCAGGGCAATTATATATAAAATGCTGCTAGTCATTCTTATCCCCTTCCATTTGAGATCTATGTGGTTTACATAAAAGTGTCAATACACCATCCTCCTATCTGCATGAAAGAATTAAAACCTGGCAAGAGTAGGGTGATCAGGCCTAAACTTCCATTTCCCTGAACTGTTCCCATGAGCAACTAAAAAGTCATTGCTCACTATAATGTTCAAATATAATTCTCCTTTCCTTCATTTCAGATTTGTCAAAAAAAAAAAAACCAGACACCAGGATGAACTGAAAGCGAAGAGTCTCGAGACCTCGACCTTTCCCAGACGCAGATTCCAAATCAAGTGATTTCCTGGCCTGCATAACCTTAACACGGCAAGAACTTCATGTAAGACGACACGAAATTTTCAAGGATCGTGTACATATGTTTATTAAAATAAAACCTACAAAGGTATGATGTATGTACTGTGTCTGAATATGCTATTTAATAGAATAAACATCATATACAGTTTAAATTTATCATTACATTCACACTTATATTTCAACATGTTAATTGACTATTCGACTAAAATCGAATTCTCTATATAAAGTTATTTGTTGGTGTAGCCTGGGCAAATGGCCGACAACCGACGATACAGTTCTATATATAGCAATATATTTTTTGGTGTACCCCGGGCAAGTGGCCGACAGCCGACAACCGACGATACAGTTCTATATATAGCAATATATTTGTTGTGTATAGTCTGAGCAAGTGGCCGACAGCCGACAGCCGACGATACAGTTCTATATATAGCAATATATTTGTTGTGTATAGTCTGAGCAAGTGGCCGACAGCCGACAGCCGACGATCCGATACAGCTCTATGAATGGCAATACATCTGTTGTGTATAGTCTAGGCGTAAAGCCGACAGCCGAAAGCCGACAATACACTTCCAAATATAACAAAACATTTATTCTATATAGTCTGTGCAATTTTAGATATTAATTAATTTGATTAACTGTGTTTTATATTTGACAATGTTCCAGTTTTGACGTTTGGAGTTATCTGCCCTTGACCGTCACGTTTAGCGTCAATGGGATTGTAGTGCAGTTACTTTGCGTTCTGGTGTTGCAGAGCACTGGGAGAAAGCATTTGATTTGAAAGAAAGTGGAGAATGATAAACAATATTGATATATAAAATTTGTCGAATTAAATGTGTCTTTATGTCATGAAGAAAATCACATCTTTTGGCCAGCGTACGTCTGTGCGGAATGCCTATTATGTTTGAGTGAATGAGCGAATTGAACAATATTTCAGTTATTATACACGTGGCAATTAGCCATCAAAAAGAGAGTAGATAGATCAGGTATCAAAAGGATGAAGAAAAATACGAAAATATCGATATATATTTAAGATTTTAGGTGTACCAGCGGAGTAAATTGTATGAATAATTTGTAAGCAGAATTATTAAGTAAGATTTTGAGGTAACAGAACCATGACAATATTTATACGTTTGTTCAGTATATGTGTTAATTATACAAAATGACGGCTTCTAATTAGGCTTATAAATCATATTCTGGACCTAATGATTTATTTTGCGAATATAATAAGGGTCAGTTGTCTCTCGGTCTATGCGTCATTTATTGTTCGAAAATATGTATTACTAAAAACTAATCTTTGACAGGATCTGCCATTCCCCGTCACGAGTTGGTTATTGTTTATAATAATAATAATGGGTATTTATTAGGCGCACATTTCCATACACTAGTGCATGCTTAAGGTGCGACCAACATTATAACCCTGGTCTAACCCGAGCTGACATATTTGTCGCTAGAAGGTAACCAACTACACAACTCTTTTCCAGGTACCCATTTCCTGCTAGACCCATATAATTCATAAAGTATAAACTAAGATCCTTGAAAAAAAGTTTGTTGAGGTTTTCACAAGGAGTCAATCTTTAAATTCATACGCGTTTGCCGTTACTTTACTCCCGATATGCCTACACACGGCTAATTATCCCTAGCGAAATGTCATATAAAATTGAACTTAAGTCAAGTTGGTGTTTTCCTTTTTATCTAGCCGTCTTTTCAAGTTATATCTTGATTTGAAGTGACCGGCCATGTCCTACGGTAACCAAATACAAATCGGCGCAAACTGAAATTCCTATGACGTCGCTGTAGGCTCTGTGGCGTCATAGCCGCTCGTGACTATGACGTCATCACAATTGAACGAAAACCCGTCACATTCTACACGGCCGAAAGTTTTACGCGACGACAAAGTCATTTGTTGATCGATAATTTCTATACTTTCGGACAATTTGACTTCCTCATCAAACATTATTTGCATCGCCACATATGAAAATTTGCAGATAGTAACAACATGGAATAAATTGAACATGTTTAGATTTAAAATCAGGGAAAACAACTTTTCAGTTGAATATAAGTTCATAAATGAATGAAATAGTCCCGGCACAACGTTTAATTTGATTGGTTCACAACAACCAATCAAAAGACAGGAAAAGGTGTAACTCCCTAGGGACTAGAGCCGTGCTTTTCCGTACACCCGAGGAAAGGAACACTTGTGTCGTTATTGCAAATTATATTAACCTTAGTATTTATAGAGTTAACAAAGCTGAATGTTCTAAAAATTAGATTCTGCTTTTAGTTTTAACCTGCGGCTTAATGTAATTTTTGTATCAACGAATATATTAGATAGCATGTAATAAATCACTGTTCGAAAATTCCGCACACTTGGCTGGTAATTCCGTACACGACAGCTGCCTAATCCGTATACCTGTCGAAATATGTGATAATTTTATTTAAAAAACATAGATTGTTAAAGATAACTGATCTAAACAAATCTTGAAGATGTTTTAACAATGTTTTGGTTTTTAAATATCTGACGAAACAGCAACGTTGTCTCAAACACATTTGTAAGATACTGTAAAGTATACCAACAGTGATGATTTATCACGTTTTCGTGATAACTGTAAACATAGAACGTCAGTGGCAATTTTTTGAAGCCACCCTTACTTAAAGTTTGACTTTATTTGCGCTGCGAACAGAATCCCCATACATCACAAGCAACTATAGAACATTTTCGCATCTTTGACAATCTCAACGCTTTATTTGTACGAGAACAATTCAATCTGGACAAGGCTATCAGACTAATAGATTGTTATTGACCTTTGTTTATTGCAGTTTTTATAAATATATCTTCAATTTAAATAATCATATTAGCAATATACACTATGCTATTAATTATCTCTTTCGGAATTGATACTAAAAGGCTTAAAAGGGAAACGTCATACATTTCGCATTTTTCTTTTAATATCCTGTCTTTATTTTTTGTTGAAAAGCAAACAAAACTAATTCAAGGGGCAAAATTGGTAATAACATTTTAAAATGGAAGTTTTAAAAGTTTTATGGGTGAAATCATTTTCTGCTCGGTGGCAGTGAAAGCGAAAATCGGTGTACAGAATAACAAGGACCCTGAAAATTAACGCAGTAAATTAAGCTGCGTGCTATTCCGTGCACTTTTGTTAGGTCTATTTCGTTTTTAAAATACAGTGTTTTGATTCAGGTAGGACTTTAGAATGTTTATCAAGTTCCAAACATACTATCCAAATGATTTTATTCTATCTACAATTTCCTATTGATTAAGGTATGGTCCGAATAGCGTAAACCCATGTAGCACTCCAGCATCGGCCCGACGTCGGCCTGACGCTGTCAACATTATCGGCCCGACGTCGGCTAACTACATCGGGCCGATGAAGTTTTGCTCATCGGTTCTGCATCGGCCCGACGTAGGCAAAATAAATTCTGACCAGCATTCTTTAGCATCGGCCGATATTGAATGTTTTATTTCATTGCTTTCTTGTAAATAGTTGTTAAGCTCTATTTACAAGTAAAGGGTACAACATATCAAGCTAGCAATATTTAGTTAACAGTTATCGGCAGCCTGAGGTCAAGTCATCCGGTGGCAATGTATAATGTTAAAATTGAGATCAGGTGAAAATAGTTATGTTGCACATTTCAGTTGTGTAAATCATAAAAGACAAAAATCATAATAAGAGGAACTGTAAAGGAATGAAAAATATGTACGTTAGTGTGTGAAACTATTTTTTTTAAACAGTTGTGACCCCGGCATCAAGTTCAAGTCATGCTTTATTTGAGACCCGGGCTCAATTCGAGGAAATACATTCAAAGTTCACCATATCATGCTAATAATTTAATGAAAACAACACATCTTCTTATATATACAACACTTTTAATTATTAAAAAACAATGTCATACAATATGATAGTGAAACTTGTGATTTTCTTGAAAAGTAGAATCCGACCGGCAGCAAGGTTTGTCCTGCAAATAAAATACATTTAATGAATATTTCAAGAAGGAAATTATCTCTGAATATTTGTAAGCTTATTAATATAGAAAACAAATGAAGAATAGAAAAAGCCATTTGAATTATGTTATAGATCAATAATTTTTCAAACTTAGAGGGGTTTGACTTACTTTTATCAAGAAACTAAAGCCATGCTTGCATACTCACTTAGGTTTTGGCATTCCTGGTAACCAAAAATGGGTTTCACTAATATTTGCTTCAGTATAATTCTGTCCTCTCTGTAAAAGATGAAAACAGAAATGATTGAAGATATTGAAAGAATTTTTAAGAATGATCATGCATATAAATTACAATATACTTTTGACTCAGGTGCATCTGGCTTGCATTATGTAAAAAAAATCTGAAACCTTACAATAACCTAATATTATCTTGTGTTATAAATATTAATAAAAATAAACATGAAATATGCTTAGTATTACTTACCGAATGTCATTGCTTTTCATTCATTTCATGAAGTATCTTGCAAGCATCCTAAAAGTGTTGCAAAATATGTCACCTAAACAGGAAAAACAACATTGTACAAATACAGATAAATACACATATAATAATTGGCAAAGTTATTTGACTTTTCCACAAAAAGATTTGACTGTAACAAGAAAAAAAGATTTCAGTTAATTATAAATTATAATTATCATATGCAGTTATTGATACATGTACAAATGAAAAGGCTTGTTTGATTTTTTTTAGTATTAAATTGCAGACTACTTTAAGAATTTAACAGTTAAGTTTGTAAACACTTTTGTTACACTTTTAAAATAACTATCATTATCAATAATCTGTTATAAAGTTTTCCTATCAAACAATCAATCTGCAGCAGACCAGTCAAAAGCATTTGTTGCACAATTGTTCTACAAAATAAATAGTGATACTTTGATACCAAAAATAAAAACTTCAGGATCCCCTTTGTCACCTATCAATAAATATTTAATATAAAAAACTTTACTTAGATTTAGTTAGACACTTAGACTGGAAGACTGAGAGCTTCATTACAGTTCATACTCATTGACATTTCCCGGCTGTACGTCAGTTGTTCAAAACGTTTGTTTGTATAATTCCAAAAAAAAAACAGCCAATATTGTAATATTACTAAAATTCAATCTACCCCGGTATTATTTAAATTCAACATAAATGCCTGTTGACTAATTCATATGCTGATGTAGTTGATTAGATCTGACAGGAACAATCACAATGACAGGCCTAGCTGTGACGTTGACGTGTGAAGGTCAACTTTACCGCAACTTTGCCACAAAATTTGTTCAAATTAAGCATACATCATTAACAAAAGAAAAAAATAGCAAGAATAAAGAGTCATCATACACCTATATTTGCTTTATTAGTCATGAAAATAAACATTTATTTTGATAAGATACTTACATTGAATCTTGTAGTCCAAACCTGTCCAGTCTATTTCATGCAGCAGACGACACATGGGTTACCAGCAAAACTTGTATAGTAAATTTAAAACGGAATGTGGATGTAAAAAGTGGGATTGGGATGCGGAATAGGATTTAGTAGAAAACGTACAGAAATATACCAAATAAAATAATGACAGGAACATAATATACATGTATGCATGTGCAATATAATGACAACAGACTGGATCGGTGTACTGCAGTTGGGCAAACTGACCGACGTTCCAAATTTCAATTTAAAATTGCATAATTTTATCAATAAAGGTTTGATTGTATAGAAGTGTTTATTATATAATGATGTTATACATATACAGAACGTCATACGTGTGCATTTGGGTCGTTTGTATTGAACGAGTAGATGTCATGGACGCGGACTCGTTGTTTCTCCGCGTCCATGACATCTTCGAGTTCAATACAAACGACCCAAATGCACACGTATGACGTTCTGTATTTATTATATGCTCTCTTTTTAACCTTTTTAAAAGTAAGTTTGAATTGCTTATATATTTCGAGACGTCGCACTGCGCATTGATACATACTGCGAACAAGGCGATTGCCTACAACACGCTCAACTGGTGATTTGATACCTCAATTATCGGTTTATTTTCTCATTACTTTGCGTAAGAGGCAATTTTCTCAAGTGTGAAAACTAAATACAGTGATAAAAGTTTATCCTTAGTAATTAGCACTAAGGACAGGGCTGCTATCAGTTTTTGTGAAGTTTCCATCGCCGCCGCCGCCGCCGCCGCCGCCGCCGCCGCACTCGTACTAATAGCTATAACTTTTTTCCACCAAGCTTTCCAGAACTCTTATTCATACCTTACTACTCATACCTCGGGGGAACGATTTTGACACGTTCACTTTCAAGGTCAAAGGTCAAGGTCACGAGATATGTATTCACTCTAAGAATTCCTTGTTAACGCGATAACTTGAAAAGTTTTTGTCCTATGAAGCTCTAACTTGGTATATATCATCCTTGGAAAAGTAAAAAATTTTGAAAAGGTTTTGGCTACAATCCGTCAAAGGTCAAGGGTACAGCAAGGTCATTACGTAAGCATGTTTTAGCGAAAATGCTTTATTTTAACTATGAACACTTTTAATCAATACATGATTGTTATACGCAATAAAAAGTGTTCAATGATTGTGTGACCTTGAAGGTCAAAGGTCAAGGTCATGAGATATGAGTTATTACAAAATGCACTAAATTTGGGTATAACTTTATCCCATTTAGCTTTTCAGAACTCATGAACATGTCTAAATGTTAATACTTCCAGGGAATCATTATGACATGTTCACTTTCAAGTTCAAAGGTCAAGGTCACGAGTTATAAAATCACCGCAAAATTCTTTGTAAACACGGTAACTTGAAAAGTTTTTGTGCTATGAAGCTCTAACTTGGTATATATCATCCTTGGAAAAGTAAAACATTTTGAAAAGGTTTCGACTACAATCAGTCAAAGGTCAAGGTCACAGCAAGGTCATGACTTAAGCATGGTTTAGCGAAAATGCTTAATTTTAACTATGATCACTTTTAATCAATACATGATTGTTATACTCAATAAAAAGTGTTCAATGATTGTGTGACCTTGAAAGTCAAAGGTGAAGGTAATGAGATATGAGTTATTGCAATTCCTTGTAAACACAATAACTTGAAAAGTTTTTGTGCTATGAAGTTTAGATTTTGTATATATTATCTCTTGAGAAGTACAAAATTTTCAAAATGTTTTGGGTACGAACTGTCGAAGGTCAAGGTCACAGCAAGGTCAACATATATGGAGAAAATGAATTAATTTAAATTTTAACACTTTATTTCATTACAATAATGTTATACTCAATGAAATGTGTTCATTGATTGTGTGACCTTGAGTGTCAAAGGTCAAGGTCACGAGAAAATTCCCAAGTTCGTGAGGCCTGTAAAAGGCGGAACAGGGTAAGGCAAAACCCCAAATTCAGGGGCTGCTCTGCTTTTGCGGTATCGCGCAAACGCTAATCTAGTTATTTATAGAGTTCTGAATATGGTAAACGTAAGTTCAGGATTCCGAGCAACGGGATCCTTTCAAACGACGTCACCATGGAAATGACGTCATAATCGTTGGGGCTATGACGTCATAAGGGCCAAGTGTCGCTGGCGATGTTCTCTGGGTTTTGTTTAGGATTTCCTTTTTTATAGTATTTTGCAGTTTCTTTACTAACGATAACACTAGTTTCTCACTATATTATTCTTCAATATCATATTAAAAAGTAGGATTGTTACCAATGCATTGAGATACGTCAAATCCGGTGTTCTAATTAGGAAAATTATTGTTTCGTACGGAAAGTTGCGAGAATTGCCGAAGCTTGAAAATAGTAGAACCAGCAATCGTGCAATACGGAATTTGCCGTGCAATACGGAATTTGAAGACGTATTCCGTATTGCACCCTTGTATTACTATCCTAAGACTACATGAGTATATAATAAATGATGTTTTGGCGCTACCTACACATGCCCTGGGCGTTGATCATAAAAACAAATATTTTGCCAATTTCCCAGCTCACAAATCTACGTTGTATTACCACCACTGGACTCATTACCTTAACGTGGTGTGGTGGTTTGTGTGCTTCGACAACCCCGGGAGCTATGCCAGCTGGAGCTTACATGCTCCTGGTAGGGTCACCCAAGCTTGACCGGTCGACGGGTAGAAGCCAGACCAAATGTGAGTCCTTCTAAAACCTGCTTTTCTATCTCTCACTATGCCTTTCTTTCCGTCTTTTCTCTCATCCTTTCGATCCCTTTCTCCCTGATCTATCTACTCTCTTTTGGATGGCAACATCCACGTGTTTAATAACTGAAATATGGTTCAAAACACGTTAAACACCAACTCACTCACTCACTCACTCACGTTGTATATCGTTGTTACAACGTCCACTTTTCGTTGTCATTACGTCCTTTTTGACGTTGTGACAACGTATTTGTGTAGACTCCCAAACAGATTGCTACAACGTGGTTTTTCTACCTGAATACGACGTTGTAGGGACGTTGAAACAACGTCATGTTTTACGTTTTTATTAGGTAGATTTCTAACGTTGCCACAAGGTCATTTTGTAGACTCCCAAACAGGTTGCTACAACGTGGTTTTTCTACCTACATTCTTGAGACGTCACATAGACGTCATATTTTACGTTTTCCTTACGTAGATTTAAAATGTTGTCACCACGTCATTTTGTAGACTCCCAAACACGTTGCTACAACGTGATTTTTCTGCGTTAATATGGTGTAAGTACATTTCCACATTCGTTTTGCATAAGCAGTATTCAAATACCAGGCACTTGGTTCGACGTGAAAGTAAAAAAACAAGATGAATATTTAATACCAAACATTTAATTGAAATATTCTTACAATATTATCAAAAACAAACAAATTATACAATCATTCATATGGGCAATTATACCAAAAAGGTGCATTATTTGTCAAAACCTGCCTGGCATAAATTGTATTGAAAACATGTCCACGGGAAAACATTGAACTGAAACAATTAATCAGAATAAACAGATAATAGATAACAAATCAGATGTTTATTCAATGTTGTTAATTTAACATTACTATAAGAAAGGTGAGTGAGTGTCTTCAATACTCTTCATCTGTCAAACGTTCGATATGAATGTCATCAAGGCCAACCTTTGGCACCGTTTGTTAATAAAGCTTCCTCCTGTGAAAATAAAATTAAAAATGCCAGTCATTAAAGACAGATTATCATTACCATAACAATACCATTCATGCATATAAAATCAATAACATGTAAAAGTTGTCTTCGTTTCAATTGAATTAACTGCTTTAAAATTCATAAAGTAGATAATAAGTAATTACTTGTAAAATCATCTAAAACTGTTACACTGATTAATATCCTGCATAAAGTCCTGCATTAAGTCCTGCATCAAAATCGAATACTCAGAATTAGTGCTAATTAATAAAAAATATAAATAACCATTTATAGTTAACCACCGAGTCCTGCATCAAATATTCGAGAATTTCTGACAGGGCATATACAGATTAAGCTGTGTTTGCGAAATGCATATTTTGATCGTGGTATTTTTTTAATAACTTTTACAACAAGTCACTTTGACTCAGTAGATTAATCACTGTGAACCATTTTAACTCCAAAAGTAATATCTCATCTGGATGATAAGTTTGTATGGTATTACCTGATAAAATCCTCGATTTTTCCATCCCTGTTCAGTTATTATGCGCTGTCCCTTGATCTCTCATTTCTCAGACAAACTGTCAGTCAGCCAACTGTAAAATGGAAATAACCAAAATTAAGCAATCTCGATTGTTTGTTAAGACAAAATCAGCCAAGCAGGGGCAATGGGCCATGTTGCACAGGGAACCTGAAGTTTGCAGCGGGTTAGTTATTCGTTATTCGTTATTCGAATAACGAATAACTGACGCAGCAGTGGGTTCGTTATTCGAATAACTGATCTCTGATTCAGACAAACATTCAAATCTTCTCTTACTAGGGATTTGAATAACTGATCAGAGATTCTCACAGACATTCAAACATTCAAATCTACTCTAATTAGGAACTTGAATAACTTATCAGAAATTCAGACAGACATTCAAACATTCAAATCTTCTCTTACTAGTGATTTGAATAACTAATCAGAGATTCTCACAGACATTCAAACATTCAAATCTACTCTAATTAGTAACTTGAATAACTGATCATAGATTCAGACAGACATACAAACATTCAAATCTTCTCTTACTAGGAACTTAATAACTGATCAAAGATTCAGATAAACATTCAAATATTCAAATCTACTCTTTAAGGATATTTTTTAAATGATCTGAGAAATGATGGCCCATTCATTCAATGATAAGCTAACTATTACGTCACTAGAAAGGGTCCTGGTCGAGGATTTTAATTTTGTGGCCAAATGTAATTTACGATGTATATAACTTAAACGAATAAAAATCGACCTAGTAGAAGTTATAGAATATCCCTAACCACTAGTGTTTTGCAACAATGTATAGTTTTCCACTGAGCTATCATTACGCCAAACAACTCAGCCTACGGTGTCGTGCTTTAGGAGGGGCAAAGTGCTGCAGTTCGAATCCCAGTGGAGACACCAAAAATTTATGACTTGGGTCTCATCCTGTGTTGAGTCCCTTATCAAGGCACTTCATCCACATTGCACTCAGTTCATCCAGCTGTTAAAATGGGTATCTGAAAATTGGATGTACTGACCTAGCGCTGAGTAGCAGCTGTGAAAGTACACTCCTTTGGGGTAATTATTATTATATTATAATAATATATAGGGTAATAGTGTAGCGCTTTAAGCATGTCTTAGGACGTGGAAAAGGCGCAATATAAGTATGCACATTATTATCTATAAAGGCTCAGGGCAAAACTATATACTTTATTGCAAACACATAATGGCTAGGGTTATTACATATCTAAAATACACGGACCTAATGATTCTGATTAAACACAAATGGTCCGTGCGGTTTGGCTGTATAACCAAATGATTTAAATATTTTGATAATTTTTTTGTTTTAATCCTTAAGAGTATATTTGAATATTTGAATGTTTATCTGAATCTCTGATCAGTTATTCGAATTCGTAGTAAGAGTATATTTGAATGTTTGAATGTCTGTCTGAATCTCTGATCAGTTATTTAAGTTCCTAATAAGAGTATAAATTGAATGTTTGAATGTCTGTCTGAATTTCTGATCAGATATTCAAATCCTTAGTAAGAGTAATTCATATCTTTGGAAACAACTAAAAATCAAAATCAAAAAAACGTTGAAATCCCTTAAGGGAAATCTGCAAATATTGACTGATCACAATACCAAGCTTCAACAACTAGATCTGTAAGTTGTGTTCTGGAAACGCAATTATTATTGGCATATGGTCTAATCAACTAATGGACAGACTATTTTTCTAAATTCTGTTTTAATCCTGATGATTTAATCCTTTTTTTAAAGGAGTTGAATCTGGTAGGAATTTACTTGAAACAGAGATCAGTTATTTGAATAACGAACCCGCTGCTGCATTCAAAAGCATGGCATGACGTCCTTAAGCCGAACGGCAATTTAACAGTTATTCCAATACATAGTAAGTGAAGTTGAGTGTTTGAACGTTTGTTATGAATAAACTATCAATTATTCAAATAAGTAAGATGCTGAAGGTTCGAATTTTTGTCTAAATCACTGGTCAGTGTTTTCGAATATCTGGTGAGTATTTATACATTGAATGTTTGAATGTTTGAATGTTTGTCTGAATCAGAAATCAGTCATTCAAATAACAAACCTGCTGCTGCGTCAGTTATTCGTTATTCGAATAACGAATAACGAATAACTAACCCGCTGCTAACTTCAGGTTCCCTGTTGCACAATGGATAAACAAATGTCTCATTAAAAATTTGAAATTTACTTTTGATGTAAAGGCAATGGCCAACTAGAAAATAAGAAAAGCGCAGAAAAGCATGAAAATGGCCCGTTGTAAAAGATGTCTTTCTTAATCCCTGTAAGTCACAAACTGATTAACCGTATTTCCTCAAATAGACCCCCCCCCCCCCCCCCCCCCCCCCCCCGCGTTTTTTTTCAGACCCCCTTTACCCCCCGGCGTGTATTCAAGGCCGGCGTCTATTAATTTTTTTAGGAAATTTCGTCCACGTTACATGTAGAGGGATAATACTTTATTTGCATTTAACTACGTGAGCATTAATTAATTAACTTATAAGTTATCACCCGGCGTGTATTCAAGACCCGGCGTGTATTTACTTCAAACAGGCATACCCCCAGCCTCTATTCGAGACCCGGCTAGTATTCGAGGCCCGGCGTCTATTCGAGGAAATACGGTACACAATAACAGTGCCATGAGTTAGGAATTGATAGCTGTAACAATTACAGAGAGTTGTTATTATTACTGATTTGTTATGTAGCTTATACTAGTATTATATGTATACACCACTGAGTCACAAGATGTAATATCAAAAAGCATACAAATGACCCAAGGCAAGCCGCAACATTCAGTCATAAATCAGATTATTACAGCGAAGCACAAAAGCAGTACAGTAAACAGCTTTCCAGAAGAATTTCATTGAGGTAGTCAAATATTCACACTCTTCTAGCACATTTATTATCCATTTTGTAAAATAAACGAAAAACTTAGAATTCAATTGAAACGAATTTTATCTGCTAGTTTACTGTAAATATAATGCAGTTGTAATTAATTACAAATCATAAAATTAAATATCAACTTTTTTATCGAAATCATGGGATTTATTACACATCTTCGTTGAATTGTTAACATACGTTTAGATAATTGTTTAATTCAAATTAGCTGTGATTAGCTATGATAAAATATCTATCGTACACATGTAGTATGATATTTTATTCATGTAACGCCGTGGAAATTCGGTTCTTTAAAAGGAAACATCACGCAGCGAAATTAAAATCTTTTTATCCATACGAATTAAGCTATCTTAAAAAAACTTACTCAGATATTCAATAATTGAAATATGAAATAATTTCTGTACTCTATCACGTTTATGTCGTACAGAAGAATAATTTTCAATGACTTGGTACAGGCTTCGCACAATTTTTCAAAAAACAAATCTAAGGCCAATTTCAAGCCTTTCCAGGGCAAAATTAAGGCCAATAATTCAAACCGATGAGATCGAGCTTCAGTGGTGTTCATAATTGATGTTTAATTACATATACATATACAGTGGAAACGTGACCCATAGAGCACCATAATAAACTTATTCACAAATATGCACACCCATGATTTCAATTATTATTATAGAAATAATTAGGATGTAGCTGGGATGATTCATTACAAATTTGCAAAATTTGATCAGGATCCGACGGAAAATAACTGCATTTTATTTATGCTACAAGTCTATGGAAACAACGTCAGCGTCAGAATGCATTTGATCGAGAAACTCTACCTGCAGCCCCACTGGATATGTGCGAGGCTACAGCATTCGGCGACAGAAGTTTCGGCCTACGCCAGAATATAAATGGCACGGTCTGTAGCTAAACTGTCATGAAAGTCTGTGAAAACTACACAAAGAAGCCTCAAGTGACTGTATCAACGTGTACGTTTTAGAAATTTTACGATGATACTAGAATACTAGTCTTGTGTGAATAAACTGTAGTGTTTTGAGCATTGCTAGCAAAACGAGGCTTGCAATTGTCAAAACAAACAAGCTTGTACCGAGTGAACTTTAAAACTTAACTTAACCTAATCAAGTCTAAGATATTACCTCCACATTAAGCAAAATCCTTAAATTTCATTGATTAATCACATTCAATTGTTATCAATCTATTCTAAAATTTTAATTAATTTGGGGCCTTAGGCCTATAGCGTTTTAAAGGCTAGTGCTATTTATTTTTTTTATGTCGGAACGCATGAACTAGTAAAATATAACAATGATTAACCAGAAAAATTCAATTAGGCCTACACAGAGAAAAGATAGGCCTAGCTCACGTCGCTAGGACGTTGTGAGGACGTCTTGACATTATGAATTACGTTCTTAGGACGTCGTGACAACGTAACCGTAGCGATATGTTGAATATTCTTCCTCTTTGCGTGTTTTCCTTGATAGACAACACTTCATTGTATATATTATAATCGAATGGAGAGATCAAGCAAGCTAAGCTTACAAAAACATAAGTGATACATGTATGTAACTATCATTTCGGACTCTAATTGAATGAGAATGTCATTACTGTTTTTTTATTAATCAAAGTTTAATCGGATTTCTGGGTTTAAAGAAAAAAATGAGACATGTAAGCCTACAGCTTTAACTTCATGTCAAATGATTAACGACTACACTTTTGGAAATGCATTTTAAGACCTTGAAGTGAGAATGCATGGTTGTGGGCTAATAAACTAATCGAGGCAAGGTACGAGACAAGGAAGTACCCGATAAACTAAAAAATTGTTGCAACTGAAATAGGAAAGATTGATATTTATTGACTATTTGCCCGGCGTTTATAAATATATTGCGAATGGTGGATGCCTTGAAAAACTGAGACCATGAGAGCAACTCTGTGAGTTGTGTGGGGTCCCATTTTTATGACCAACTTTATAAACAGTGTCATTTGATCAGGAAGTATCGAGTGTCGAAAGCTAACCGACTTTTTATAGTAGGCCTTACAATAAGAAGGTTTATTTGCTTTTGTGATCGAAAACCGGACAATGACACGAGTCAATCAGTCAAAGTTAATATATTTTAAACTTATCGAAAACAATCAGAATGGCATTAAGGAGTTGATACTGATCGATTAGTTATATAACTAATCTATTTAAATTTGTGAATGTATGACTATATATATAATATTTGACTGTTTTCAGATTTTCAATGAAAAAAAGTTTTTATCCAATGATTTGTGTGTGGGATTATTTGATATATAATGATTTTTATCATATACGTTCATATTAAATCAATATATATAATACTTATAAATATGTAATGAAAAATATAATTTATTATATATTCATCTTTATTCTGTGATTACATAAATTTGGGCATAGTTTTCCTTCTGTAAACGTTATCAGGACGTTGTGAGGACGTTAGACTCTACGTGACATAACAACATTGAAGTCATGTAAAAAGTACATACAATCTATCGTTGTAACAACGTTGGAGAATGATGTTATATTTCACGTACTTAGTACGTCTCAGATATGTATCAAAATAACGTAACCAAAATAAAGGGTTTTACTAGACCATTGGGCAAAAATAACTGTAAGTCCTCTCTCGTTTTAGTATTTCAAGGATTAATGTGGATTTATTTTTCATATTTCTCAATAACTTTCCTTTATTTATATGCTGTAAAACCTTCGTAATCAGGACGTTGTGAGGACGTTAGACTAGACGTCGCAATACTACATAATAGTTACGTAATAAGTACGTAGAACACAACGTTGTTCCGACGTTTAGAAATGACGTTATGTTTTACGTACTAAGTACGTACCAGCGACGTCAACAAATTACGTTACCAAAACACGACCTTCCTACAACGTCATATCTACGTCCTGTGTTAGCTAAATTGTTAGGTAAATTGTCCGTATTTTGAAAACGTTCGTTGAATAATATGTCCGATAAAAAAATAATATTTGAAAGAAATAGGTAGCAATACATATTGAAAAGAAACGTTTGAATCAAATGGTTTGCGGAAATTACACACATGACTGCCTCAGCTCCTAATCAAAAGTGTCCGAAGTTCGGGCGATCTCGGTTGGTGTCTAAACCTCGGTCAGTTTGCCCTACATTTATTTACGATGTCCGACGTGTCAATGAACATTCATTATATTTAAATCTTCAAGCAGTGCACACATTATAAATAACGTCTTTGAGACACAATCATTTGAAATAGCGGTCGTTTGTCCGATCGATCAGCTGTTGTTTATAAATATAACAATGCTAACAATGTGCTTAGAAGTGACTCCAAGAGCCGTGAGGCTCCCTAAGTGTGGATCATATTGTCGACATGAACTCTTTGAACAAATATAATTAGAATTTGCTTCTCAAATGCAAAATGTATTGTCGTAATTGGAAAATTATCATATATAGAAAGAATAATTTCAAAAGACATTAACTAAATTTCTCATTGCTCAGAAAAATTAAGTTCAATGTCGTTCAGGTTTAAGCTTACAATAGACCGATACAGTCTGTCAATCAAATCTCGCGCATGCGTTATTTCAGCGAATCAGAGCGGTGATTTCGCCACGCGAATTTGTCAACTTTACTTCCGGGGACAAACAAAGCGATAATGGCGACTCGTTTCTGTTGTTGCAAATAATATTTATTTATGGCGTTCTTTACAATATTTATGCATCGATGTCATGACAAAAGTATTCCTCATTGTGTAGGGTAGCAAGGTTGCCGTTATCCATCGCCAAAATTGTGGAAATGGCTTACTACATGGTAAAAAAACAATCACGGGTTGGACAAGTGTTCGAATGTGAGAATGTGTTCGAATTACGCACTTTTCAAGTCACTCCCATAAACTTTCAACAAAGTGACAGCTCTAAGTACACTTTGATAATTTATCTTCAGTACTGTATGTTTCTGAATCAACAGTTCATTTAAGTTGATCGAGATCATTAATAGCAATCCTACACGTTGACATATCGGCAATTTTCGAAATTTCGCCATATTGTAAACAAACTATGTTGGACGTCTTGATGTGCAAAATACGACGAAATATCCCACTTAGAAATAATTAAATATCACAGACATTGACTTTTTGATAAATATAAGGTTTTCTGCATTTCCATATCACTCATTATCTTCCATTTATGTAATATGCTCCAACCCATAGATTAATTTATGTATAGCTTTAATGCAAGCAGTAGGCTATGTCCCATGCTTTACCTTTCAGGCATTTGATACTAACAAAACTTGAAAATATTCTTGCCTGAAAGATTAAACATGAAAAATATATCATGTTCATTTTAAATATTTCAATTTTACAGTTCAATGGTTAAATTTATGTTCAAATATTTGACCAAAGAAAACCTAACTTTACTGTTACGAAATTAAACGATGCAAATATTTTAAATTTTGGTACACTGATATTTTGGTAAAATAGCTTGAAAAATTAATCAATGACTTGCAAAAGTTATGTTGGTATTTGAACGATAATGTGATAAGAATGTTGTAATACAGGATGGCTTCCTGAAACCGAAATGCGACAAAAACCTAAACATTGGCTCACATTTGTAAACACAAAGTCCTTATTAATACAAACTGACAATGAACAAACTACTTGTCTAACGTATTCTTATATCTATATTCGACCTCTATCAAACACTATTTATACATTTATAAACGCAATTTTAGAGAAAAAAAAATTTTACTATCGGTCTTGCACGTGTTTTGGCTCCGACTGAGATGTAACAGTTACTAAAAATAGAGCCATTGGCTCTGTAGCTCATCAGGCTTCATCGTCAATTACAATATATGCTGTAGAGTGTGACCAATGTGATTCCCCCTTTGTAGAGGCCAAAGGGTCACCAATCATAAAATTAAGTATAAAGGCGACAAGTTTCAGTTTTCTTGGCCTTGTACTTCAGGAGAATAAGATGAAAATAGATTTGAAGGACGTTCCTGTTGCCTTTATTGGAGCAACAGGGTCACCAAACCTACATTTCATAATCCTCACTTGTCAAAAAGTCTGTACACAAAGTTTCAGCTTTCTAGGCCTTATGGTTCTGGAAAAGAAGATTAAAATAAATATTTAGGGTGTGGCCCCTGTGGCCCTTATTAGGGGTCACAGGGCCACCAAAGCTACAATTTATAATCCTCACTAGCCAAGGAGTCTGTACACAAAGTTTCAGCTTTCTAGGCCCTATGGTTCTGGAGAAGAAGATGAAAATAGGTTTAAAGGGTGTGGCCCTATGGCCCTTATTAGGGGTCACAGGGCCACCAAAGCTACAATTTATAATCCTCACTAGTCAAGGAGTCTGTACACAAAGTTTCAGCTTTCTAGGCCTTATGGTTCTGGGGAAGAAGATTAAAATAGGTTTTTAGGGTGTGACCCCTGTGGCCCTTATTAGGGGTCACAGGGCCACCAAAGCTACAATTTATAATCCTCACTAGTCAAGGAGTCTGTACACAAAGTTTCAGCTTTCTAGGCCTTATGGTTCTGGAGAAGAAGATTAAAATAGGTTTTTAGGGTGTGGCCCTATGGCCCTTATTAGGGGTCACAGGGCCACCAAAGCTACAATTTATAATCCTCACTAGTCAAGGAGTCTGTACACAAAGTTTCAGCTTTCTAGGCCTTATGGTTCTGGGGAAGAAGATTAAAATAGGTTTTTAGGGTGTGGCCCCTGTGGCCCTTATTAGGGGTCACAGGGCCACCAAAGCTACAATTTATAATCCTCACTAGTCAAGGAGTCTGTACACAAAGTTTCAGCTTTCTAGGCCTTATGGTTCTGGAGAAGAAGATTAAAATAGGTTTTTAGGGCGTGGCCCCTGTGGCCCTTATTAGGGGTCACAGGGCCACCAAAGCTACAATTTATAATCCTCACTAGTCAATGAGTCTGTACACAAAGTTTCAGCTTCCTAGCCCCTATGGTTCTGAAGAAGAAGTCGAAATTCCACAAAGTTTACGGACGGACGGATGGACGGACGGATGGACGGACGGACGGATGGACGGACGGACGCCGGACACCATGCCATGCCATAAGCCCATCGGGCCTTACAGGCCAGATGAGCTAAAAATAGGATCAGGGCTCCGTTTAAGCTCATTTCTGCAGTAACCGGCTTCCCGGGAGTGTATTCATACCTTATTACTCATACCTCGGGGGAACGATTTTGACACGTTCACTTTCAAGGTCAAAGGTCAAGGTCACGAGATATGTATTCACTCTAAGAATTCCTTGTAAACGCGATTACTTGAAAAGTTTTTGTACTTTGAAGCTCTAACTTGGTATATATCATCCTTGGAAAAGTAAAAACTTTTGAAAAGGTTTTGGCTACAATCCGTCAAAAGTCAAGGTCACAGCAAGGTCATGACGTAAGCATGTTTTAGCGAAAATGCTTTATTTTAACTATGAACACTTTTAATCAATACATGATTGTTATACTCAATAAAAAGTGTTCAATGATCGTGTGACCTTGAAGGTCAAAGGTCAAGGTCATAAGATATGAGTTTTTACAAAATGCACTAAATTTGGGTATAACTTTATCCCATTTAGCTTTTCAGAACTCATGAACATGTCTTAATGTTAATACTTCCAGGGAATCATTATGACATGTTCACTTTCAAGTTCAAAGGTCATGGTCACGAGTTATATAATCACCGCAAAATTCTTTGTTAACGCGATAACTTGAAAAGTTTTTGTGCTATGAAGCTCTAACTTGGTATATATCATCCTTGGAAAAGTAAAAGATTTTGAAAAGGTTTCGGCTACAATCCATCAAAGGTCAAGGTCACAGCAAGGTCATGACTTAAGCATGGTTTAGCGAAAATGCTTTATTTTAACTTTGATCACTTTTAATCAATACATGATTGTTATACTCAATAAAAAGTGTTCAATTATTGTGTGACCTTGAAGGTCAAAGGTCAAGGTCATGAGATATGAGTTATTGCAAAACCTTGTAAACACAATAACTTGAAAAGTTTTTGTGCTATGAAGTTTAGATTTTGTATATACTATCTCTTGAGAAGTACAACATTTTCAAAAAGTTTTGGGTACGAACTGTCGAAGGTCAAGGTCACAGCAAGTTCAACATATATGGAGAAAATGGATTAATTTAATTTTTAACACTTTATTTCATTACAATAATGTTATATCTGAAGCAATAGTTGAAAGGAATAACCCCAACATTGACCATAAAATTTGATAACTATCTATTAACCAACCCGGAAATGAATCCCTTCAATGGAATCGTACAGCGAAACAATGCGATTTTCAGTTCAAATACATTTAGGAAAACATCGGTGTTTTTTTACATAAACAATTTCTAATGTATGTGGGTTTGTTTATCAGTGAAATTGCGTCTTTTGTTTCTGTCTTTTTGTAGTTTGATTTTGCAAAATACAGCACGATACCAAAGTCCGGGTTAGAAGGACTACTTCCACAGAACACCGACAGGAAATACCAAATTATAAGAAATGTTTAGTTTTTTTTTTACATTATAAGTATAAATAAAGAAAAGCTATCAAAACAATATGTTTTGAATTGCATTGCAATGTCGTAACAGGTGGACGTGAAATCGTCCAGAATATCCTTCAATAATTTTACAAATACACTAAATATCTATAAATATCATATTACTTACCGATCATGTTACGATATATGGATAATATGCGAAGTCTTTATCTAATATATTATCAAAATAAAATTTAGATTGATTATATCTGCATTTTATAAGGGTTTTTATCAATAATTGATATTAAATATCAACGATTTCAGTCAATAATACTGTAGTTCAGAGTTTTGAAATTAAAAATAGTTCTTAAATTTTTCTCTCTGTTAATAAGATGCTACTCTGCTGTAAGCTGGGAAATATAAAACAAACATTATTCAGATTTGTTTATTAAATGAATATCATACTTAATATTATTATAGAATTATTACAATATTAGAATTATATATTAATATCAACATTTTTGCAAAAAATAAAGTCGAAATTCCTACGCTGAAAGTTTTGATTATGTATTTTTTCCTCAAGTCCCCTCCATGACACAAAATGTTTATGCATGGAGGTAAATAATTAACAATTAATATTTTATTTATTATAAAATATTAAATTTAGATATGTTGGTGCCTTCTTATAGCTAAACGTCTGGGGATATGCACATAGCATTCACATGTTTTTTTAATTTTCATTTGATTTTATTGTTGTTTTTTTAATTGTGGATTCTATTGAGCATTGCCTGTAAAAATAATATTAAAAATCGTTTTGGATTCTGAATTAATACATGCACATACACTAGATATTAATAGAATAAATTTATTCCTTATATTCAATAAATATTTTGATAATTGTTTCAGACCTCTTGGTAAAAACATATATTTGTTAATAAATTAAATGTTTTTGAATTTCTCATAAACAAGATAATTGACTGATTAAATGAAGTTATTTTGTATATAAAATTAATACTTTAATGTTAATTTTTTGGGGGATATCAGTGTATAGAAATAAATAAATACATGTTTTCCAGAAAACCCACTCCAAATATTTATATACCTGTCATTATTACTTTGAGTGATTGCTCAAGAAAATATGACATATTTTAGTTTGAAATAAAGAAAATAAATGTGCTGTTCATTCAAATAACAAACAATTTTTAATATGGAACATGAAATATTTTTTCATGTTATATAAATTTTTAAAAGAAAATAGTTGAGACCCACATGCATTGGTTTTTTTTTAGTTTCAATTATATTTAACAAATGCCTCATATTTGTTAATCATGGAAAAATTCATATGAACATAAATAAAACATATAAATCATCATTGTCCCGGAAATCACTGGATAAATATAAATTTTGTTCAGTCACATTTATTTCCAAAGGAATATTTCCATTTTATGTTTTACATAAAACTTTTCTTGAAGGATGGAATATTCTCTTTCAATAAACATTAATATATGTATTTATGAAAATTAAAACCATAATAAATACTTCCTTCATTGTTTGCATAAGCTTCAAAGTAAGTAACAAATAGTAACTGTTTATTTTAGTGAGTGATGCCAGATCATGATTTTGAAATTGGACAACAAAATTTAAATTTGATAAATCATATTTACAACGTATATTGTCGTTCACTGATGTAAATGGGGCTATATAGTCCATATACCGTTTATCAAGAAATGCATGAGGCGAAAACAAACCAAAGGCAACATACTGCAAACACGGAGAGCCACGTTTCGAAAGACGGCAGATGATATTTTTTTCAAGGCTAAATATTGAAATATTTTCACACACGCAAAAGGAATTTTAATACGAAGATGTAAATGAAAGATTCCATACACAAACAGATGATAATATATATAAGGAAAAAAGACACAACGACTAACTCACCAGAGGCAAACAGTGCAGCCCACAGGTTTTCCCGAGTATATTGCATTGTCAATATACCGGATAATTGACATTAATTGTTTCCGTAAACTTTGCCGAAATAATCATATAGCTTTTCCTTCACTTAGAATATCCTTTCATACAGCAGATATTAAAATGCAATCACTAAAACTTAGTTTGATAGGCCAATATCGACAAGAACATGATCACTGAAATAAAACGTGGTGTTGTTTACGTTAGTAATGGCGGCCACGTCACTCTTGTTTTCCACAGTTGACGTAACTTCCGGTAAAATCTACGGAACAACACGATCGAGGCAGGAAGCTTACTATTATTTTTAAAATCGCAATTAATCACTTTTATGATTAGTTTAAAAATATAATGACCTCACGTAAATTCATAATATGAACTATATATTATGAAAACACGATCATAAATGTACAGTTTGGCTTGGATAAATTAGTCTAAATTATCCGGGAGTTACGCTTTAAGATGACCATTGAGGTGAGCTGTGAGGGCCTGTTTATGGGGCAACTCCTTCTCACATATGTGGCATTTGAGGGAACGTATGGAATGTTTGGCAGCAGCATGATGTGCCAGGCCTCCTCGCGACATGTATTTCTTGCCACAATGTTCACAGACAAAACCACCTCCATGTGCCCCCTGTTCGTGTAAATTTCTGATTGCTTCACTTTTGAAGGTTTTATCACAGGTTTGGCAAGTAACACCTTTGCCCCCATGCACTGACCTATGTCGAACCAAGTTGAAGTGACGTTTGGTTTTATATTGGCAATTCGGGAAGGTGCATGACCTGGTTCGTTTTGCCGTGTCGACCACTTTTGTCTTTTTCGGAGTGCTTGTTTTTATGTTCCCAATTAACGTAGGCATTGAACTGTCTTGGTCGCATACCACTTCAGTTTGAAGGCTTTCGCCTGTAATATCATGGATGCTGCCTTCCATAGCGGATATTTCATGTAACTCCATCTGAAAACGTACCAGTTCTTACGTGTCATTGGCATACATTGGTAATTAAGTGATGTCAGTTGACTATTATACTCAGTTTATTTTCGTAACATGCTCAGTTTATTTTCGTAACTGTAAGAAATTTACTCAACCTAATTGCGTAACAATTTGTAAATTTTTGCATGCTAATATTTTTGTATAAGATATGTGAAAACGAAAAAAGTGAATGACAAAAGTTATATGGGCAAGAGAACAATGGATTGGTAACGATAATTTAATGCTTTGTGACTTTTTAAAGCATTAATGCGTCAAAAAGCTGAACATTTGGCTGAAACCTTCACCGACCCCTCATATACTCATTATTACAAACTAAACATCGGCGAATTATTTGCACAATATCCTCATACGTCTATTGCGGACCTATATTAAACACTGTTTGTACATTGATAGTCGTAAAGTGGAAAACAAATGCTTACATTAAGAATGGCACGTGTCCCTGCTCTGCCGGTACTGTAACGGTTACTAAAAATAGTATCAGGGCTCAGTTCAATCGCATTTTAGCAGTAACCGGCTTCCCGGGAGTGAAACTGACACTTGCCCAAGACAAATGCAAAGAAAAAGAGCAAAGCAAGAGGGGGCAAAATACATGTGCGTCCCAGGGACAATATAAAGAAAAAGGTTCATGCGATGTTGGTGAAAAAAAAGAAAAGAAAAAATCACAAACTAAATGTTTTTCTTTGTTGGAAAAATGAACAGTCGTGTGCGTAGTTATTTCTCTCATCTTCATGTATGATGTATCATTGTTTTTCTGTTAAATCAAGTCTCTAGTTTTCACAAATTATTAGAAGGCCTTAATGACTTTTCTGTTTTTGACTTGATAAATGAGCTGTCATCTCTTGTCTGTAAAGTTATGATTTTTTTCTTCACCAACACAGTTTCACCTCCAAAGCTGTCATTTAATGGAGATGTACTCCTAGGATATCTGAATTGGCACTTATCCTTTTAGAATATAGGCATGGCAGGCATGTTTCTTAAAATCCTTTTATATTGTAACGGTCTAAGGGGGTAAAAGGAGTAATTTAATTTATACCGATAGCATGTTTGGGTTTATGGATCTCTCAACTTTTACCTATAGCTTACAGTTTATATATATCTAATAAATAATTTGACAACTAGTAGTTGAAACAATAAACAAGAATTTATTACATTAACATATAGCAATCAATAATATAGAAATATTTTACATCAGTTACATCATTTACATGCCAGATATGAACAATACATTTAACAATTTATTCTAGAGAGACTGGACTTAATTCCGAGATTTTATGGCTCTTCACTGGAATTTCAGTGAGGGTACTCAACCACAGGTTGGAAGATTTACTTACATAGTGCAAGTCTCGGTAATACCGGCGAAAGATCACAACAGCAAACAAAACACGTCTCTTAGTCCTGATCTCCAAATCGTCAACCTTCTATTATTATTTTCAACTCTCAAAAACTGACGTCACAGTCCTTCTGACGTAATGTTGTTTTGACAGTAAATCAACAAAGCATGAAATACACTTGATTATTAATATAACAATAATATACAATGTACATCGTCATGGAATTGAATATGAACTGGCTGGCCGGGCGTCTCCCGAGTCTCCAGCTTTGCTGTCATCTCCGGCGTCTCCAAACTTGCCAGTTTTGACGACATCTCCAAGATCTCAGGCTGGGCCTGGTGCATCTCAGGCTGAACCTGGTGCCTCTCCGCTGTCGCAGGTCTGTTCTTCCTGGATCGCTGCCGTTCCGACCTCATGGCGAAGACCAGACACCCCGGGTCCACAAAACACCGGTTCTCGGCCACCTTGGTCTTTGCCCTCCGGCAAACGACCATGGGGTTGCTGGGATTACCTTTCCTCCCAGCGTGGGTGGCCGAGTAGTGCCTGGTCAGGTCCCTGAATCTAGAGTGGGTGGATAGGCAGCGATCCACTGGACAGTAGTATGTCGTCAGCTTCTCCTTGTGTACAAGGGTCCAGTGCCTGTCAAAAGCATGAATATGTCGGAAAAGTTGCTTCTCCGGACAAACCAGGCACTCCATTCCTGGGGTGAAGTTTACCACCGACGCTGTTGGTTCCTGGTTCTCCTCCCCGAGGGACATGGTTTCATCTAATTCGATGACGTAAGACCTAATAAGGAGAATGAGTCATTATTAGCAAAGGGTGAAGTAATGAACTAATGCATTATTAAATGGTACATATATAGATATATTTAATGTAGGTAATAGAGTGAGAGAGTTCCAATTATAATATTACTCCAACAGTAACACATCTTAACATCTTACTGGTAAGTGGATCCAAAATCTACTATCAGTCAGTCATTCATTCTAATTGACTAAGTCTCTAGAAATACTGCGGGAAAGCGTCCAACACGCCCAAATTTTAAATCCTCGCAGACCTATAAATTCTCAATCAACTTGAATACATTCCATTTCTCAAACTGTTCTCTACCATCAACATTCCGCTTCTGATAATTTTGATAATTTAATTATATTGTGTTGAATAATATTTTCATATTTGGTTCTCTGAATGTTTCAGAAAAGCTGGTTATGCAGGATGCATGTGTCTCAAACCTACGGCTTGGAAGTCCACCATGTTGGATGATTATTCCCCAAATACGGTAAAAGTCGGTCAATATGAATCACTTTTGGGGTCTTATTTGGCCCATTCTTAACAGGGTTGGTGATGTCATCAATTTGTTTGGTGACAACCCAACCCTTTGACCATTTAGGAGTTTGCTTGTAACTCAGCATTTTGGTTTTGTGTGGGTTAAAAAACTAAACTGGTTGACCTACTTTGAGTTTGGCCTCCTTGCTCCCCAAGTCGTAACGTTTTCTCCGCACCTCGGAAGAACGTTTCAGACTTCTTCGAGCAGCCTCAAACGCTTTTTCAAAATGACCTTTGACCTCATCCACATAAGCGTCTCTGGTAACGGGATTCTCGTTAGGATCACCCGTCACCAGGTGAAATGGCATTCGCACTTCCGAACCAAAGACTAATTTGTTTGGCGAGTAACCAGTCGACTCATGCTTAGCACTTCTATAGGCAGCAATCACGAATGGAAGATGTTTGTCCCATGACCTTGGTCTCCCATCCGTGTAAATGCTAAGCATAGCGGCTAGTGTCCGATTAAATCGCTCGACCTGACCGTTCGCCTGAGGTCGGAGGGAAGTAGTTCTCGTCTTAACTACTCCAAACAATGGGGAGGTCACACCGCAAAAGTAAAAGGAAAAGGCAAGTTAGAACTTTTATTATCAAGCAAATATTCACGTATCACTAATCATTTACATCTTTTCTTATAATACCACATATGTGTGAATTTTGTTTTTGGGCAATTTCCGAGGTGTAATGATATCTATAAATAACTATGACGTTCCGGGGTGCGATTTTCGACTTCGACATGAGTCGACTTTTCCAGTACATACTGTATACCTAAAGCAATTATTATAGTTTATTAGTGAATGTGTATGAATTACTTCAGAGTTATATCAAATCTAACTAATTCGTTAGATTCGTTTCATCACTGCATGTCGATGTAATATGACACACGTCCCATTCGGTCATTGTTGTGGGGTGCAGAAATATTGTGTAAGCCAGGTTGATACTTTCTGGGCGTAGATATGAGAAGAATTCCCTTATGAGTTGAATAATGAGTATTAAACGTGTTTAATATTGATTTATGCAGAAAGGGGCCCTGCAGCCCAGAAATTCCCTGTGATTTCGTCTGGACAAAACTTGCGGGTTGCAAAGTTATGTGACCGATGAAAAAACTTGAGACACTTTCACAGCAACCACAGAAAATCACAGTGTATTGTAAGAGTGATGATGCAGAGTAAGTGTTTTAAAGTGTGTTTAATTTGAAAAAAATATTAAGGATTTTATCTTAGAACAATGAGTGTTAAAAGCTGCATATGACATGTATCACTGTCGATTCGGAACCACGCAATGCATCAAAAAATTTCTCGCAGTCATTGATTTAGATCTAGTATATGCTAACAGACTGTGACTGCATATTTATCTGGTCACAGTGATATTTTGGGTTTTATGAGACCATAATTTTGTTACAATTGTTTAATTTTACTTCGAACAAAGAAAGACTGTGACTTGAACTACAAATAAATGTTTACTTCGTCGTTTTTTTTTTCATTTTGTTTATTGATGACAATTGTTTTCATCCAAAATATGTTAATATGGTGATGAATTAATTGTTTGTTTGTTTTTGTATTATATAGATATTTTTGTTTGAAGCAGGCTATCGGATGGTTGAAGGAGATCTCGTCAGCTTAGCTTCGATATCAATTTCATTATCCATTTAGGGGCCCGCATTGTTTGAGCTGTATCCTTAACCAGTATAGAATGGAAAATATTTTGGCTTATGGCTGATAGCGTGCTTGAAGAATTTCAACGTAAATCATTAGTGAATGGTAGGAAATAATATTGATACTGACGCAATAAGTTTGTTTTTTTCATGTTATGTTTTCAAGTCGTGATGTGAGTGAAGCGGGATCATCAAGATACAATCAAAACTAGGCACAGGTTTACATTGTGACAAGAATTATTAAAGTCGGAGCTTTTTGCAGTTACATTTATATGAAAAGCATATAATATACAATGATCAATCTACTGATATGACTAACAAAAAGTCTTATGAGTCAAAGCAAATTTAAATGCGTTTTTTAATAAGCATATTATATTACCATCAAAACACTTTGCATCCCAGGATTCACAGCTTGAATTTCTATGAGTCCTTTTAAAATTTTATGAATAATTGAAGCAGGACTCAAAGGTAAATTTATCACTGAATATATAACCTAAATATCTAATACAACCTAATTAGTATTTCAAGAGAGCAACCTATAGTTTTTACAAAGGCTGTTATCATGACAATAACTTCGGTCTAAGAGCCTGACAACAATGATAAACATTTGGCACATTCATGATATATGCCTGAGAAATTTCGCTCTTGGCACCGCGATGTTCCAAGATAAATATTTCATTTCCACAGAGGGGAGAAATGGAATCAACCAAATGAAATGAAAGATCTTGATGTTTTTCACAACAATTCTACTTATAATAGTTATGTATACCAACTTGTTATGATGCTTCAAAATTTTACGTAAGACAAATTAAATATTGTTTTAATCAGAGTTTGGAAGAGTTCACCATTATAAGGGCACGGGGTGATAGATATTATGATAGAAAGGATGTACTGTTCATGATAACCTAAAGAAAATATCATTTGTTTTGCTGTTTCAGAACTTCTTATATATTTGAATATCTAATTTGATGTTTTGTTTATGAGGGATTATTAGGTATAGTTTTTAAAGTTCATCATTGCAACCCCTGTATAATAATGGTTTGGTCTCTTGTAAACAAACATGGCGGGAATTTAAGCAACCACGTGAGTGATTGTCAACAGATGTTTAAGATTATTATGATTTGTGAAGCATATTTCTTATTTATGTTGCTGATTTTAATTGAGATTTACTTTGAAACTTTAGTCGCTCATGAAATATAGTAGATATTTGATCTTGATTAGGGATCCTTTAAGAACATGAAAAACAAAAGATAGATACGTTTCATGAAATTGTTATTCATTTGACAATTTCTTTCTTGATTTGTAAACTGTCTGGCTGAAATAGAATATATAACTGATAATCTAATGACTGTGGTCGATTTATTGGAACATGAAAAATGAACAATTGGTACATGGTTGAAATGTTAGAGGTGATTTGAACTTTTAAACCTTAGAAATACGTAAGTGGTCGAATTATCACAGATGTCGAATTGATAGGGCAATTACGGTAATTCAATTGGCAAACAAAATTTAAACTTGAAATAGTTGACATAGATGTGTTAACAATCCTATTAGTACTAAAATTCCATATTTATGCGACTTATGAATGAAGTAAATGATTTCAGTGACGCAATGACGACAGTCAACAGGATCAAGACCGCATTCTGCTAGAACCTTTTAGAATGCACAGTCAACGTGTTGGGGAAAACACATCTCGCTTGAAAAATACAATTACTGTTTAATTTTTGTATATTTAAGCAAGAAATGTCATATAGATTTCTTACATTTCAAATACAATTAAAAACTGTAAAAGTACTCACTTACACTTTAATGGCTTGAAAGTTCATGATTACTATTTGACATGATGCAAATAATGCAAGTCAAGTATAGTCGACAAACTAAGAGCTGCGATATAAGTATTACAATTACCAATTTTGTTCAATTAATGTGGTAAAACTACATTGCAATTGTGTTGATTTGATCAACACTATTTATTGATATGACTTGTTATTTTCCTCTTCGAACTGTTTGAAATACAGAGAAAAAAATTGACCTTGCTGAAAAAATGTTATGCCATCATTTGGCGCGGAGCGTCTCATGGGACTTGAAATAAATGATATTCATAGCGATGTTTTTTTACATAATTTCGAATACTTTACAATTTTTAGGAACAAAACTTGTCAAGGAATTGGATCATATGGGTTTTTTTCTATTTTGAGGATTATGAGATTCTGTTATCAGTTTTTGTGAAGTTTCCACCAAAGCTGCACTCGTATAACTAGCTAAAGTTTTTTTGCCCCCGGCCGCGCGAAGCGGGGGATATAGAATTCACCTCTGTATGTCCGTCCCGCTTTCTTGTTAGCGCGATATCTTACAAACCCTTGCACCTAGAGCCTTCAAACTTGGTATCAGTCCTTATTGGGTGGAAACGCAGACACCAGTTAGTTTTGGTGACCGTGACCTAATTTTCAAGGTCATGACAGCACTTTGACCACTGTGTAAAACCTTGTTAGCGCGATATCTCACAAACCCTTGCATCTAGAGCCTTCAAACTTGGTATCAGTCCTTATTGGGTGGATACGCAGACACCAGTTAGTTTTGGTGACCGTGACCTAATTTTCAAGGTCACAGCAGGACTTTGATCACTTTTGAAACTCTTGTTAACACGATATATCATGAACCATTGCACCCAATGTCTTCAAATTTGTTAACAGCCTACTGTTGGGGATTACGCAGACACCAGTCACTTTTTGTGACCTTGACCTTATTTTCAAGGTTGCAACGACACTTCGACCCCTTTTGAAACTCTTGTTAACTTGATATGTCATGAACCATTCCACCCAATGTCTTCAAATTTGGTCAGTCTACATTGAAGAACTATGCAGATACCAGTTACTTTGGATGACCTTGACCTTGATTTTCAAGGTCACCAAGGTACTTTGAACACTTTTGTCTTGTGAACCGATGCACCGAATGTCTTCAAATTTGGTCACAGCTTGCATCACTTTGGGTGACCTTGACCTTAATTTTAAGGTCATGGCTTTTACCTTGAAAGAGTTTCTTGTTTACGGGAAATCTCATGAACTGCTGCACTAAATGTCTTAAGATTTGGTCAGAGCCTACATTGGGGAATTACGCAGACACCAGTCACTTTAGATGACCTTGACTTCATTTTCAATGGGAATGAAGCATTTGCTTATTATGACAATTGTATCGCAATATCCAAACGGCGGGGGACATTGCCATTTTAGTGGCAAACACTTGTTCCACTAAGCTTTCCAGAACTCTTCTTCATAACTTACTACTGATACCTCAGGGGAACGATTTTGACAAGTTCACTTTCAAGGTCAAAGGTCAAGGTCACAAGCTCCGTAATCACTCTAAAAATGCCTTGTAAAGACGATAACTTAATTTTTTTGTGTTATGAAGCTCTTACTTTGTATATATCATCCTTGGAAAAGTAAAAAAAATTGTAAAGGTTTTGGTTTCAATCCGTCAAAGGTCAAGGTCACAGCAAGGTCATGACTTTAGCATGGTTTAGCGAAAATGCTTAATTCTAACTATGATCACTTTTAATCAATACATGATTGTTATATTCATTAAAAAGTGTTAAATGATTATGTGACCTTGAAGGTCAAAGGTGAAGGTCATGAGATGAGTTATTGCAATTCCTTGTTAACACAATAACTTGAAAATTTATGTGCTATGAAGTTTAGATTTTTGTATATATTTTCTCTTGAAAAGTACCAAATTTTCAACAAAGTGTCGAAGACAATGGCTCTCCCAGCTAACAAATCTACGTTGTAAAAACGTTGTCACAACGTCCACTTTTCGTTGTCATTACGTACTTTCTGACGTTGTGACAACGTAACTGTGTAGACTCCCAAACAGATTGCTACAACGTGGTTTTTCTACCTGAATACGACGTTGTGGGGACGTTGAAACAACGTCATGTTTTACGTTTTTATTACGTAGATTTCTGACGTTGCCACAACGTAATGTTGTAGACTCCCAAACAGGTTGCTACAACGTGTTTTTTCTACCTAAATACGACATTCTGGAGACGTCACAAAGACGTCATATTTTACGTTTTCCTTACGTAGATTTAAAATGTTGTCACCATGTCATTTTGAAGACACCCAAACACGTTGCTACAACTTGATTTTCTGCGTTAATATGGTACATAAGTACATTTCCACATTCGTTTCGTATAAGCAGTATTCAAAAGAAATAATACCAGGCACTTTGTTCGACGTGAAAGGAAAAAAACAACAATCTAATTGAAATGTTCTTACAATATTATCAAAAACAAACAATTTATACAATCATTCATATGGGCAATTATACCAAAAAGGTGTATTATTTGTTAAAACCTGCCTGGCATAAATTGTATTGAATACAAGTCCACGGGAGATAATTGAACTGAAACAATTAATCAGAATAAACAGATAATAGATAACAAGTAAGATGTTTGTTCAATGTTGTTTATTTAACATTACTATAAGAAAGGTGAGTGAGTGTCAGTGTCTTCAGACTCTTCAATACACTTCATCTGTCAAACGTTCGATATGAATGTCATCAAGACCAACCTTTGGCGCCATTTGGTAATAAATCTTCCTCCTGTGAAAATAAATTAAAAATAACAGTTATTAAAGACAGATTATCATTACCAATTTACCATAACAATACCACTCATGCATATAAAATCGATAACACTTAAAATGGTCTTCGTTTCAATTGAATTAACTGCTTTAAAATTCATAAAGTAGATAATAGGTAATTATTTGTAAAATCATCTAACACTGTTACACTGCTTATATCAGTATACCCGTGAGTGACTCAAGTCCTGCATCAAAATCAAATACTCAGAATTAGTGCTTAGCTAATTAATAGTAAATATCAATAACCATTTATAGTTTACCACTGAGTCCTGCATCAAATATTCGAGAATTTCTGACAGGGCATATAAAGATTAAGCTGTGTTTGGCGAAATGAATATTTTGATCGTGGTATTTTTTAAAGAACTTTTACAACAAGTCCCTTGACTCAGTATTTTGTAGATTTATCACTGTGAACCATTTTCACTCCAAAATAAATATCTGGATGATAAGTTTGTATGGTATTACCTGATAAAAAACTCGATTGTTCCATCCCTGTTCAGTTATTATGCGGTGTCCCTTGATCTCTCATTTCTCAGACAATCTGTCAGTCAGCCAACTGTAAAATGGAAATAACCAAAATATACAATCTCGATTTTTTGTAAAGACAAAATCAGCCAAGCAGGGGCAATGGGCCATGTTGCAAAAGCATGTAAATGGCCCGTTGTAAAAGATGTATTTCCTAATCCCGGTATATCACAAACTGATTTACACAATAACAGTGCTATGAGTTAGGAATTGATAGCTGTAATAATTGCAGAGAGTTGTTATTATTACTGATTTGTTATGTAGCTTATACTAGTATTATATACACCACTCACAAAATGTTATTTCGAAAAGCATACAAGTGACCTAAGGCAAGCCGTAACATTCAGTAATAAATTAGATTAATACCGTGAAGCACAAACGCAGTAAACAGCTTTCTAGAAGAATTTCATTGAGATTGTCAAATATTCACACTCTTCTAGCATATTTCTTATCCATTTTGTAAAATAAAAGAAAAACTTAGAATTGTAATGATTTTTACCTGCTAGTTTACTGTTAATATAATGCAGTTGAAATTAATTAAAATTCATAAAATTAAATATCAACTTTTTTATCGAAATCATGGGATTTATTACACATCTTCGTTGAATTGTAAACGTTTAGATAATTGTTTATTTTAAATTAGCTGTGACCCGTCACCCGATGCTCCTATGATAAAATTCCTATCGCAGTATGGTATTTTATGCATGTATGACAGTATCGCCGTGGAAATTCGGTTCTTCAAAAGGAAACATCCCGCAGCGAAATTAAAATCTTTGTTACCCATACGAATTAAGCTATCAAAAAAAATACTCAGATATTCCATAACTGAAATATGACATAATTTCTGTACTCTATCACGTTTATGTCGTACAGAAGAATAATTTTCAATGACTTGGTACAGGCTTCGCACAATTTCTCCAAAAACAAATTGTAAGGCCAATTTCAAGGCTTTTTTTGGCAAAATTAAGGCCAATAATTCAAACCGATGAGATCAAGCATGAGTGGTGTTCATAATTGCTGTTTAATTACATATATACATACAGTGAAAACGTGACCAATAGAGCACCATAATAAACTTATTCACGGATATGCACACCCATGCTTACAATTAATTTGATTAAATTACTAAAATAAAAGATGAAAGATTAAATAGAAATTATTAGGATGTAGCTGGGATGATTCATTACAAATGTGCAAAAATTGATCAGGATCCGACGGAAAATAACTGCATTTTATTTATGCTACACTAATATAAGCAAGTCTATGGAAACAACGTCAACGTCCGAATTAGATCGAGAAACTCTACCTGCAACCCCACTGGATATATGCGAGGCTACAGCATTCTGCGACAGAAGTTTCGGTCTACGCCCGAATATAACTCACTAAACTCAGTAAACTGGCACGGTCTGTAGCTAAACTGTCATGAAAGTCTGTGAAAACATCGCAAAGAAGCCTCAAGTGACTGTATCAACGTACGTTTTAGAAATTTTACGATGATACAAGAATACTTGTGTGAATAAACTGTAGTGTTTTGAGCATTGCTAGCAAAACGAGGCTTGCAATTATCAAAACAAACAACCTTGTACCGAGTGAACTTTAAAACAGCTGATCTTCAATGATCAAATATTTTCCAAACTCCTCACTACTCATGTGACGAAACAACGTCATACAAGTTGAGCAATGCGGTTCGCGGTGAGGAGTTTGTCCGTGTTTTCTTTCTAGTGCCTTTGTCACAGGATTTTACATAATAAATGCATGAATACCGTAAATCGGTTATTGTCGATTCGAACTAAAACATAAATAACAGTGAATGTAGATGATAAAATATTGCAATACAATAGAAACGAAATGTACAGTACACGTACTTTCAGCCTGAACTGTACTGTACGGTGACTGCAATTTTTAAAATTCAAGTTACATCGGCTACTCTAATCTGTTTCAAATGCTTTTGTTGAAATAACAGGTATTCAAAGCTTCATTTAAACTTTCTTTACTGACATAATGTTTTAACATTAATGGGTACTTACCTTCGATAGGGAAGGTAAATCCTTTGCCGGTAAATTAGAAAAACACTGTCTTGCGTGTAGCGACTCTTCAAGTTTACGTGACATCAAACATGGCGACGATAATGACGTCATAACTAAAATGATGACGTCAGAAGATTTTGTGTTGGCGCGTAAAGACAAAAATAGATTTCCAAGTCCACAAGTCGGCAAGCTTTATATTATTTTATTTATTCAAGAAGAGTATTGTGTTCAAACATCATAAAAAGTAATGCATCATTGAATTAAAAATCTTAACTTCACTAATCAAGATAGAGTAGGACAGTGGGGTGGCCTATCAATCGCCTAAGGGGCAAAAGTTTTGCTAAGTGACTAGTTTCGTCCGCTGTGTTGGGACTCGTCAGACTGAAGTAGCAAGGGTTTTGTCTCTCCTTATATACTCTTTTAGGTGGGTCACGTGACCGGGTAGGTTCCGCCGCCGGCGGGGCGGGTGAACTTCCGGTAGCCATTATTGATATTGAAATAGTGGCGCCGCCGGCGGTAAGGTAGAAGACTTCCGGTTCGTGTGTTGTGCCGGCGGCGGCGGTAGGACCGGAAGTGATGAGTTTCGCTTCTAATGTGTGGGATTCGACTATTTTCCGAGTTGAAAAAGTAGAGATTAATTAGTGTTTATAATTTTAGAACACTACGGACCTGTTATAAATAAGTATTGTGTTAATAAAAATTATGAACGTTTTGTTCATGTGTTGTAGGTGATGGCGGTATACCAGTATGGCAGAATAAAATAGATTTTGATCCGGCCTGGAGGAAGAAAATTTGTTTTGTTTTCTTTTATAAACGATAGAATTTCGGCTATATTTAGAGTCTCATTAGGATAAGAGAGACTAGTGATTTTCTAGTTTTTTAGAAAAGACTGTGTTATTGGGTTTGTGCCATAAATGTCTTTAAAAATGATTATTTAAAGAGATAGATAAAAGTAAACCCGTTGTCTCATGAGAGGCGACGGGCTCAGGGACCCCCTGACTCTCCCGTGTCTGGGAGAGGGGGGGTCCCTAATAAGAACACAAAATAGGAGTGAAAGTAAAAGAGTATATATTTATTAAATGATAATAAATAAAGAGGCTGAATTAGACAAAAAAGAACATGGGATTCATGTTAAAGAGGAGAAAGTTGGAGACAAAAATGATGAAAAAGAGTATAACCTGAGTAGGTTATATTGTGAAATCACAAAATTGGTACATCTAACGTGAGGCGGATAGCATCAGCTAGAATATTTGAACTGTTCTCAATGTTAGTGTGCGTTGGTCCATATTCTGGGATAGGGATATTTGACGGCACATGAAATTTGTCAAAGCTCGGGAGGACCTCCCAAGCCTCGGTCACGATTAAACTAGGGTCTATATCGCAGTCCCAGTTACTGAAGGGGGGCATGGGGACCTGTCCATAGTTAAGTATGTATGGACAGCGTCCGTGTCCGTTGGTTGGTTGTGACAGTGGGGTCGCAACTGGACTGGACACTGTCGGCATCGGCACTTCCGATGCGGATGATGTTGACGGATGGGCTGTTGATGGCTCCGGCCTGGATGGTGCCGAGGATGTGGACGGCGTGATGGGGAGTGATGGGATGCTATCACGAGCAGGCTGACGAAAGGGTTGGCCTTGTTGATGTGGAGCTCCAGAGGTGGATTCTGTTGGAGCGGCGGTGGCCCTGAGTCGGGCCTCCCGACTTGACATTGTCACGAAAATAGGACCCTTGGGGGTGTCCCAAGCCTTGAAGCGAGGAGTGGACTCGTTAGAGTTAATGTGACTGTTGATGCTTTTTACTGACACATTATGCCTTAGCATAATGTGTCGCCTGGCGTCGTCCTTCCTTTTGTAAACTTTAGGACATAGAGTACAGGTGAACTGGGAGGCGTTGTGGTGAGATTCCACATGCCTTTTCATTGTGTCACGTCGGGTGAATGATGCGTCACAGGACGGACAGTGAAAACTTTTATCCATGTTGAGATATTGTTTATGACGTCATAGACAGAATTGTGTATGACGTCATTGAATTGTGTGAGTGTAGACGTAGGTCACAGAAGTGAATTACGTAGTGACTACCAAAGTGTGAAGGGGCCCTGATAATGTCCACTACATCGCGGTAAAACAATCAGAGTAGAAAAAGATAAGGTAGACAGGGTGGAGAGTTTTAACCCACGATCTTATCATTAAGGCCCTGCGGTTGGAACGTTTGGAGCTCAAAAATCCATCTAAGTTCTAGGGATCTCCTAGACTTGGTGGTTCTCTCTAAGTCAGGATTTTGATTAAGTTGAGCAATGACTTTGTATCTGAGATCGCTCTTGGAGTGGTTAGGGAGATTGAGGTGTAGAGACACGGGTTTGTCTCTTTTGTGTGAGATATCTGCAAAGTGTTCAGAAAGGCGAATTCTGAACTCCCTTTTTGTTTCCCCTACATATTGCTTCTTGCATTTGTTGCAAGTCAGTAAATAGACAACATTGCGAGATTTGCAGTTGTATATTGCGCAAGTGTATTTACGGCCCGTGGTAGAGCTGTAGAAATGGCTCTCTCTTTTGATGTTAGTGCAGAGTTTGCACTGGGTATTGTCGCATAGGTTATCGACAAATGGTACTACCTTTCCACTGATTTGTGGTTTGGTGGGGGGATAAGTGATGCTGGCTTTGACTAGCATATCCCGGAGTGTTTTGTTTCTCCGATAGGCAGCAATGTGGGGAGCAGGAAAGATAGTTTTGCAGGTGTCGGAACCTTGGAGTAGGTGCCATCTATTCCTGATAATGTTGTTGAGTTCCATGTTCATGGGATTGTAGTCGCACACCAGTACTGGCCGTGGGGTGTGCGGCCGTACGTAGGGTGTAGGGGACAGGAGAGTGGTCCTGTCCGTCAGATCAGACTTGTGTTTGTTCTGTTGTATGATTCTGCGAGGGTAGCCTCGTTTCAGATAATATTTGATGAGATTCATACTGTGAGTCTCATATTCTTCCTGAGTGGAGCAAATGCGTTTCAGACGAAGAAATTGGCTGAATGGCCCTTTTGTTTTTATATGTCGGGGGTGACATGATGTATACAACAGATAGGAGTGTGTGTCTGTGGGTTTGCTGTAGACTGTAAAATCAAGTGTGGTCTTTTGATTTACAGTGGAAACCCAGGTGTCAAGGAATGATACTCGTTCACGTGAGAATTCAGCAGTGAACTTAATGGTAGGGTGGGCTGAGTTGAGATATTGAATGAATGTCTCAAGTTTAGCTAGACCTTTTGACCAGATCATGAAGATGTCATCGATAAAGCGGACGTACAGGTCTGGTTTATCGGGGGCATTTTGTAGAAGGGTTTCTTCTAATTCAGCCATGAATATGTTGGCATAAGAGGGAGCGACTTTCGTCCCCATTGCCGTACCGCCGACTTGTAGGTAATTAACTCCATTAAAGATGAAGTTGTTTTTTTGAAGTACTAGTTTGAGTAGGTTGAGTAAGCCAGTGGAAGATAGTTGCCAGTCTGGCTTGTATCTTCTGATAGCCTTTGCTACTGCGCGTAGGCCTTCGCCATTGGGGATATTGGTGTAGAGTGAGGTGACATCCATTGTGACCAAGATGATGTCTTTATCTATATCGACGTGATAAGATTCTACTTTTTGAATGAAGTGAGTGGTGTCTTTAATGTAGCTGGGATATTGAGGGACGAACTCTTTGATGTGTTCATCTACAAAACTACTGATTTTTTCAGTTGGTGTGTTGTTGCCGCTAATGATTGGGCGGCCTGGTATCTTACCAGGTGTAAGACATTTATGAATTTTAGGCAAAAGGTAGAATCTACCAGCTATTGTGTCTTCCGGTAAAAGGCCGGCTAGACACTTTTGGCTTATCTCGTCTTTGAGATAAAGATTGGTTAGTTCTTTAGAGATGATTTCACTAAAGTCGGTGGTGGGATCTTTAGTGAGTTTGCAGTAGAATTTCTCATCAGCCAATTGTCTGAGAGCTTCTTTAATGTAGTCAGTGGTGTTTTGTATGACTACAGCTGACCCTTTATCTGCTTTTTTAATGATGATTTCATTATTGTTTTTGAGAAGGTTAATGGATTCGCGTTCAGCACGAGTGATATTGCTACGTTTGAACTTGCTGTCTTCTAGTTTGAAGAAGTCATTAGTGACTGCTTTAACGAATGACTCTAGACTGTGGTCATTTGAGTAGGGTGGGTTCCACTTGCTTTTGGGACCAAACTTTTTGTCCAACACCGGTGTGGTGTTTGGGTTTTGGAAGTCATGAAAAAAATGTGTTATTTTCATTTTTCTAAAGAACGACTTTAAGTCAGAAAATGTTTGACTTTTGTTACCCCTTGCCGGTGTGGGACTAAAAGTTAGTCCCTTGTTTAGCAAGTTGATTTCACTTTCATTAAGTTGATAATCAGAAAGATTAACAACAAAAAGATTTTTTGAGTTTGACATTTTATTTGTTCAAACTGATTGCAGAGAAGTTGGTGGACAGCTCTGCCGAGTTGTTCAGGTTGAGGGTACGAGAGATAAGTGTGAGGGCATCTTTGATGCTCCTATTTATATGCTTAGGACCTGCCCGTGGTTTGCGGGGGTCATCTCGGCGCCGGAGGCGGGGAGGGCCTTGCTGCCTGGGTGGGCGGCGATCTTCCCGGCGGAAGTTCCGGCGGTTGTTATCCCGGGGGCGACTGCGACTTCTAGACCTGGATCGGCCTGTAGTGTTGGGGCGGGTGCCCTGAACAAAATCTTGCCAGTTGAAAGGATCTTTCTTGGCGTAGAGATTGCGCAGTTCTTCGGCTTTACCCTGTAATTTGGCCAGAGATTGTTTAGTTTCTCTGTCCATGATGGCATTGACAGCGGCTTGGATCGTCTCCGTGTGTTTGGAGTCGGTGTCGGCCGGGATACTGGTTTGTATCTCGTTGATTGTTTCTTCAATTGATTTGCCCTGTAGTCTTAACAGGTCAAGGTGGTTTGCTAGTAGCACTAGCGAAAAGTTTTTAGCGGAGGTAGCTCTGACTTTCGCCAGTTCCTCCGGAAATGTGGCTTGCACATTTGGGAGTGATACCCGGTATTGTTCGGGTACCATGTCAGCTGTTTGGCACCATTCCAAGAATTTGATGTGCACACTGAGACGTGCTGATTTGGACTGTGCGTTACGGAGTTGTTTGTAAGCCTGCATAAGGTTTACAGGTAACTGAACCGCTTTGGGCTCTTCGGCGCCGGCGGTGGAGGTTGTGAAATCAAAATCGATTTTTCGTCGTTTCGAAATGGGAGGCTCATGGTGAGTCTCAACCTCGATCACGCTGGTGAAGCTTTGGCATGAAGGTGCCGGCGTTATTCCGTTGGACATCTTGGACGATGTAGGCAGAGGAATAAAATAGAGTAGGACAGGGGGGTGGCCTATCAATCGCCTAAGGGGCAAAAGTTTTGCTAAGTGACTAGTTTCGTCCGCTGTGTTGGGACTCGTCAGACTGAAGTAGCAAGGGTTTTGTCTCTCCTTATATACTCTTTTAGGTGGGTCACGTGACCGGGTAGGTTCCGCCGCCGGCGGGGCGGGTGAACTTCCGGTAGCCATTATTGATATTGAAATAGTGGCGCCGCCGGCGGTAAGGTAGAAGACTTCCGGTTCGTGTGTTGTGCCGGCGGCGGCGGTAGGACCGGAAGTGATGAGTTTCGCTTCTAATGTGTGGGATTCGACTATTTTCCGAGTTGAAAAAGTAGAGATTAATTAGTGTTTATAATTTTAGAACACTACGAACCTGTTATAAATAAGTATTGTGTTAATAAAAATTATGAACGTTTTGTTCATGTGTTGTAGGTGATGGCGGTATACCAGTATGGCAGAATAAAATAGATTTTGATCCGGCCTGGAGGAAGAAAATTTGTTTTGTTTTCTTTTATAAACGATAGAATTTCGGCTATATTAGAGTCTCATTAGGATAAGAGAGACTAGTGATTTTCTAGTTTTTTAGAAAAGACTGTGTAATTGGGTTTGTGCCATAAATGTCTTTAAAAATGATTATTTAAAGAGATAGATAAAAGTAAACCCGTTGTCTCATGAGAGGCGACGGGCTGAGGGACCCCCTGACTCTCCCGTGTCTGGGAGAGGGGGGGTCCCTAATAAGAACACAAAATAGGAGTGAAAGTAAAAGAGTATATATTTATTAAATGATAATAAATAAAGAGGCTGAATTAGACAAAAAAGAACATGGGATTCATGTTAAAGAGGAGAAAGTTGGAGACAAAAATGATGAAAAAGAGTATAACCTGAGTAGGTTATATTGTGAAATCACAAAATTGGTACATCTAACGTGAGGCGGATAGCATCAGCTAGAATATTTGAACTGTTCTCAATGTTAGTGTGCGTTGGTCCATATTCTGGGATAGGGATATTTGACGGCACATGAAATTTGTCAAAGCTCGGGAGGACCTCCCAAGCCTCGGTCACGATTAAACTAGGGTCTATATCGCAGTCCCAGTTACTGAAGGGGGGCATGGGGACCTGTCCATAGTTAAGTATGTATGGACAGCGTCCGTGTCCGTTGGTTGGTTGTGACAGTGGGGTCGCAACTGGACTGGACACTGTCGGCATCGGCACTTCCGATGCGGATGATGTTGACGGATGGGCTGTTGATGGCTCCGGCCTGGATGGTGCCGAGGATGTGGACGGCGTGATGGGATGCTATCACGAGCAGGCTGACGAAAGGGTTGGCCTTGTTGATGTGGAGCTCCAGAGGTGGATTCTGTTGGAGCGGCGGTGGCCCTGAGTCGGGCCTCCCGACTTGACATTGTCACGAAAATAGGACCCTTGGGGGTGTCCCAAGCCTTGAAGCGAGGAGTGGACTCGTTAGAGTTAATGTGACTGTTGATGCTTTTTACTGACACATTATGCCTTAGCATAATGTGTCGCCTGGCGTCGTCCTTCCTTTTGTAAACTTTAGGACATAGAGTACAGGTGAACTGGGAGGCGTTGTGGTGAGATTCCACATGCCTTTTCATTGTGTCACGTCGGGTGAATGATGCGTCACAGGACGGACAGTGAAAACTTTTATCCATGTTGAGATATTGTTTATGACGTCATAGACAGAATTGTGTATGACGTCATTGAATTGTGTGAGTGTAGACGTAGGTCACAGAAGTGAATTACGTAGTGACTACCAAAGTGTGAAGGGGCCCTGATAATGTCCACTAGATCGCGGTAAAACAATCAGAGTAGAAAAAGATAAGGTAGACAGGGTGGAGAGTTTTAACCCACGATCTTATCATTAAGGCCCTGCGGTTGGAACGTTTGGAGCTCAAAAATCCATCTAAGTTCTAGGGATCTCCTAGACTTGGTGGTTCTCTCTAAGTCAGGATTTTGATTAAGTTGAGCAATGACTTTGTATCTGAGATCGCTCTTGGAGTGGTTAGGGAGATTGAAGTGTAGAGACACGGGTTTGTCTCTTTTGTGTGAGATATCTGCAAAGTGTTCAGAAAGGCGAATTCTGAACTCCCTTTTTGTTTCCCCTACATATTGCTTCTTGCATTTGTTGCAAGTCAGTAAATAGACAACATTGCCAGATTTGCAGTTGTATATTGCGCAAGTGTATTTACGGCCCGTGGTAGAGCTGTAGAAATGGCTCTCTCTTTTGATGTTAGTGCAGAGTTTGCACTGGGTATTGTCGCATAGGTTATCGACAAATGGTACTACCTTTCCACTGATTTGTGGTTTGGTGGGGGGATAAGTGATGCTGGCTTTGACTAGCATATCCCGGAGTGTTTTGTTTCTCCGATAGGCAGCAATGTGGGGAGCAGGAAAGATAGTTTTGCAGGTGTCGGAACCTTGGAGTAGGTGCCATCTATTCCTGATAATGTTGTTGAGTTCCATGTTCATGGGATTGTAGTCGCACACCAGTACTGGCCGTGGGGTGTGCGGCCGTACGTAGGGTGTAGGGGACAGGAGAGTGGTCCTGTCCGTCAGATCAGACTTGTGTTTGTTCTGTTGTATGATTCTGCGAGGGTAGCCTCGTTTCAGATAATATTTGATGAGATTCATACTGTGAGTCTCATATTCTTCCTGAGTGGAGCAAATGCGTTTCAGACGAAGAAATTGGCTGAATGGCCCTTTTGTTTTTATATGTCGGGGGTGACATGATGTATACAACAGATAGGAGTGTGTGTCTGTGGGTTTGCTGTAGACTGTAAAATCAAGTGTGGTCTTTTGATTTACAGTGGAAACCCAGGTGTCAAGGAATGATACTCGTTCACGTGAGAATTCAGCAGTGAACTTAATGGTAGGGTGGGCTGAGTTGAGATATTGAATGAATGTCTCAAGTTTAGCTAGACCTTTTGACCAGATCATGAAGATGTCATCGATAAAGCGGACGTACAGGTCTGGTTTATCGGGGGCATTTTGTAGAAGGGTTTCTTCTAATTCAGCCATGAGTATGTTGGCATAAGAGGGAGCGACTTTCGTCCCCATTGCCGTACCGCCGACTTGTAGGTAATTAACTCCATTAAAGATGAAGTTGTTTTTTTGAAGTACTAGTTTGAGTAGGTTGAGTAAGCCAGTGGAAGATAGTTGCCAGTCTGGCTTGTATCTTCTGATAGCCTTTGCTACTGCGCGTAGGCCTTCGCCATTGGGGATATTGGTGTAGAGTGAGGTGACATCCATTGTGACCAAGATGATGTCTTTATCTATATCGACGTGATAAGATTCTACTTTTTGAATGAAGTGAGTGGTGTCTTTAATGTAGCTGGGATATTGAGGGACGAACTCTTTGATGTGTTCATCTACAAAACTACTGATTTTTTCAGTTGGTGTGTTGTTGCCGCTAATGATTGGGCGGCCTGGTATCTTACCAGGTGTAAGACATTTATGAATTTTAGGCAAAAGGTAGAATCTACCAGCTATTGTGTATTCCGGTAAAAGGCCGGCTAGACTCTTTTGGCTTATCTCGTCTTTGAGATAAAGATTGGTTAGTTCTTTAGAGATGATTTCACTTAAGTCGGTGGTGGGATCTTTAGTGAGTTTGCAGTAGAATTTCTCATCAGCCAATTGTCTGAGAGCTTCTTTAATGTAGTCAGTGGTGTTTTGTATGACTACAGCTGACCCTTTATCTGCTTTTTTAATGATGATTTCATTATTGTTTTTGAGAAGGTTAATGGATTCGCGTTCAGCACGAGTGATATTGCTACGTTTGAACTTGCTGTCTTCTAGTTTGAAGAAGTCATTAGTGACTGCTTTAACGAATGACTCTAGACTGTGGTCATTTGAGTAGGGTAGGTTCCACTTGCTTTTGGGACCAAACTTTTTGTCCAACACCGGTGTGGTGTTTGGGTTTTGGAAGTCATGAAAAAAATGTGTTATTTTCATTTTTCTAAAGAACGACTTTAAGTCAGAAAATGTTTGACTTTTGTTACCCCTTGCCGGTGTGGGACTAAAAGTTAGTCCCTTGTTTAGCAAGTTGATTTCACTTTCATTAAGTTGATAATCAGAAAGATTAACAACAAAAAGATTTTTTGAGTTTGACATTTTATTTGTTCAAACTGATTGCAGAGAAGTTGGTGGACAGCTCTGCCGAGTTGTTCAGGTTGAGGGTACGAGAGATAAGTGTGAGGGCATCTTTGATGCTCCTATTTATATGCTTAGGACCTGCCCGTGGTTTGCGGGGGTCATCTCGGCGCCGGAGGCGGGGAGGGCCTTGCTGCCTGGGTGGGCGGCGGTCTTCCCGGCGGAAGTTCCGGCGGTTGTTATCCCGGGGGCGACTGCGACTTCTAGACCTGGATCGGCCTGTAGTGTTGGGGCGGGTGCCCTGAACAAAATTTTGCCAGTTGAAAGGATCTTTCTTGGCGTAGAGATTGCGCAGTTCTTCGGCTTTACCCTGTAATTTGGCCAGAGATTGTTTAGTTTCTCTGTCCATGATGGCATTGACAGCGGCTTGGATCGTCTCCGTGTGTTTGGAGTCGGTGTCGGCCGGGATACTGGTTTGTATCTCGTTGATTGTTTCTTCAATTGATTTGCCCTGTAGTCTTAACAGGTCAAGGTGGTTTGCTAGTAGCACTAGCGAAAAGTTTTTAGCGGAGGTAGCTCTGACTTTCGCCAGTTCCTCCGGAAATGTGGCTTGCACATTTGGGAGTGATACCCGGTATTGTTCGGGTACCATGTCAGCTGTTTGGCACCATTCCAAGAATTTGATGTGCACACTGAGACGTGCTGATTTGGACTGTGCGTTACGGAGTTGTTTGTAAGCCTGCATAAGGTTTACAGGTAACTGAACCGCTTTGGGCTCTTCGGCGCCGGCGGTGGAGGTTGTGAAATCGAAATCGATTTTTCGTCGTTTCGAAATGGGAGGCTCATGGTGAGTCTCAACCTCGATCACGCTGGTGAAGCTTTGGCATGAAGGTGCCGGCGTTATTCCGTTGGACATCTTGGACGATGTAGGCAGAGGAATAAAATAGAGTAGGACAGGGGGGTGGCCTATCAATCGCCTAAGGGGCAAAAGTTTTGCTAAGTGACTAGTTTCGTCCGCTGTGTTGGGACTCGTCAGACTGAAGTAGCAAGGGTTTTGTCTCTCCTTATATACTCTTTTAGGTGGGTCACGTGACCGGGTAGGTTCCGCCGCCGGCGGGGCGGGTGAACTTCCGGTAGCCATTATTGATATTGAAATAGTGGCGCCGCCGGCGGTAAGGTAGAAGACTTCCGGTTCGTGTGTTGTGCCGCCGGCGGCGGTAGGACCGGAAGTGATGAGTTTCGCTTCTAATGTGTGGGATTCGACTATTTTCCGAGTTGAAAAAGTAGAGATTAATTAGTGTTTATAATTTTAGAACACTACGGACCTGTTATAAATAAGTATTGTGTTAATAAAAATTATGAACGTTTTGTTCATGTGTTGTAGGTGATGGCGGTATACCAGTATGGCAGAATAAAATAGATTTTGATCCGGCCTGGAGGAAGAAAATTTGTTTTGTTTTCTTTTATAAACGATAGAATTTTGGCTATATTAGAGTCTCATTAGGATAAGAGAGACTAGTGATTTTCTAGTTTTTTAGAAAAGACTGTGTAATTGGGTTTGTGCCATAAATGTCTTTAAAAATGATTATTTAAAGAGATAGATAAAAGTAAACCCGTTGTCTCATGAGAGGCGACGGGCTCAGGGACCCCCTGACTCTCCCGTGTCTGGGAGAGGGGGGGTCCCTAATAAGAACACAAAATAGGAGTGAAAGTAAAAGAGTATATATTTATTAAATGATAATAAATAAAGAGGCTGAATTAGACAAAAAAGAACATGGGATTCATGTTAAAGAGGAGAAAGTTGGAGACAAAAATGATGAAAAAGAGTATAACCTGAGTAGGTTATATTGTGAAATCACAAAATTGGTACATCTAACGTGAGGCGGATAGCATCAGCTAGAATATTTGAACTGTTCTCAATGTTAGTGTGCGTTGGTCCATATTCTGGGATAGGGATATTTGACGGCACATGAAATTTGTCAAAGCTCGGGAGGACCTCCCAAGCCTCGATCACGATTAAACTAGGGTCTATATCGCAGTTTTCACTGTCCGTCCTGTGACGCATCATTCACCCGACGTGACACAATGAAAAGGCATGTGGAATCTCACCACAACGCCTCCCAGTTCACCTGTACTCTATGTCCTAAAGTTTACAAAAGGAAGGACGACGCCAGGCGACACATTATGCTAAGGCATAATGTGTCAGTAAAAAGCATCAACAGTCACATTAACTCTAACGAGTCCACTCCTCGCTTCAAGGCTTGGGACACCCCCAAGGGTCCTATTTTTGTGACAATGTCAAGTCGGGAGGCCCGACTCAGGGCCACCGCCGCTCCAACAGAATCCACCTCTGGAGCTCCACATCAACAAGGCCAACCCTTTCGTCAGCCTGCTCGTGATAGCATCCCATCACTCCCCATCACGCCGTCCACATCCTCGGCACCATCCAGGCCGGAGCCATCAACAGCCCATCCGTCAACATCATCCGCATCGGAAGTGCTGATGCCGACAGTGTCCAGTCCAGTTGCGACCCCACTGTCACAACCAACCAACGGACACGGACGCTGTCCATACATACTTAACTATGGACAGGTCCCCATGCCCCCCTTCAGTAACTGGCACTGCGATATAGACCCTAGTTTAATCGTGACCGAGGCTTGGGAGGTCCTCCCGAGCTTTGACAAATTTCATGTGCCGTCAAATATCCCTATCCCAGAATATGGACCAACGCACACTAACATTGAGAACAGTTCAAATATTCTAGCTGATGCTATCCGCCTCACGTTAGATGTACCAATTTTGTGATTTCACAATATAACCTACTCAGGTTATACTCTTTTTCATCATTTTTGTCTCCAACTTTCTCCTCTTTAACATGAATCCCATGTTCTTTTTTGTCTAATTCAGCCTCTTTATTTATTATCATTTAATAAATATATACTCTTTTACTTTCACTCCTATTTTGTGTTCTTATAGGGACCCCCCCTCTCCCAGACACGGGAGAGTCAGGGGGTCCCTGAGCCCGTCGCCTCTCATGAGACAACGGGTTTACTTTTATCTATCTCTTTAAATAATCATTTTTAAAGACATTTATGGCACAAACCCAATTACACAGTCTTTTCTAAAAAACTAGAAAATCACTAGTCTCTCTTATCCTAATGAGACTCTAATATAGCCGAAATTATATCGTTTATAAAAGAAAACAAAACAAATTTTCTTCCTCCAGGCCGGATCAAAATCTATTTTATTCTGCCATACTGGTATACCGCCATCACCTACAACACATGAACAAAACGTTCATAATTTTTATTAACACAATACTTATTTATAACAGGTCCGTAGTGTTCTAAAATTATAAACACTAATTAATCTCTACTTTTTCAACTCGGAAAATAGTCGAATCCCACACATTAGAAGCGAAACTCATCACTTCCGGTCCTACCGCCGCCGGCGGCACAACACACGAACCGGAAGTCTTCTACCTTACCGCCGGCGGCGCCACTATTTCAATATCAATAATGGCTACCGGAAGTTCACCCGCCCCGCCGGCGGCGGAACCTACCCGGTCACGTGACCCACCTAAAAGAGTATATAAGGAGAGACAAAACCCTTGCTACTTCAGTCTGACGAGTCCCAACACAGCGGACGAAACTAGTCACTTAGCAAAACTTTTGCCCCTTAGGCGATTGATAGGCCACCCCCCTGTCCTACTCTATTTTATTCCTCTGCCTACATCGTCAAAGATGTCCAACGGAATAACGCCGGCACCTTCATGCCAAAGCTTCACCAGCGTGATCGAGGTTGAGACTCACCATGAGCCTCCCATTTCGAAACGACGAAAAATCGATTTCGATTTCACAACCTCCACCGCCGGCGCCGAAGAGCCCAAAGCGGTTCAGTTACCTGTAAACCTTATGCAGGCTTACAAACAACTCCGTAACGCACAGTCCAAATCAGCACGTCTCAGTGTGCACATCAAATTCTTGGAATGGTGCCAAACAGCTGACATGGTACCCGAACAATACCGGGTATCACTCCCAAATGTGCAAGCCACATTTCCGGAGGAACTGGCGAAAGTCAGAGCTACCTCCGCTAAAAACTTTTCGCTAGTGCTACTAGCAAACCACCTTGACATGTTAAGACTACAGGGCAAATCAATTGAAGAAACAATCAACGAGATACAAACCAGTATCCCGGCCGACACCGACTCCAAACACACGGAGACGATCCAAGCCGCTGTCAATGCCATCATGGACAGAGAAACTAAACAATCTCTGGCCAAATTACAGGGTAAAGCCGAAGAACTGCGCAATCTCTACGCCAAGAAAGATCCTTTCAACTGGCAAGATTTTGTTCAGGGCACCCGCCCCAACACTACAGGCCGATCCAGGTCTAGAAGTCGCAGTCGCCCCCGGGATAACAACCGCCGGAACTTCCGCCGGGAAGACCGCCGCCCACCCAGGCAGCAAGGCCCTCCCCGCCTCCGGCGCCGAGATGACCCCCGCAAACCACGGGCAGGTCCTAAGCATATAAATAGGAGCATCAAAGATGCCCTCACACTTATCTCTCGTACCCTCAACCTGAACAACTCGGCAGAGCTGTCCACCAACTTCTCTGCAATCAGTTTGAACAAATAAAATGTCAAACTCAAAAAATCTTTTTGTTGTTAATCTTTCTGATTATCAACTTAATGAAAGTGAAATCAACTTGCTAAACAAGGGACTAACTTTTAGTCCCACACCGGCAAGGGGTAACAAAAGTCAAACATTTTCTGACTTAAAGTCGTTCTTTAGAAAAATTAAAATAACACATTTTTTTCATGACTTCCAAAACCCAAACACCACAACGGTGTTGGACAAAAAGTTTGGTCCCAAAAGCAAGTGGAACCCACCCTACTCAAATGACCACAGTCTAGAGTCATTCGTTAAAGCAGTCACTAATGACTTCTTCAAACTAGAAGACAGCAAGTTCAAACGTAGCAATATCACTCGTGCTGAACGCGAATCCATTAACCTTCTCAAAAACAATAATGAAATCATCATTAAAAAAGCAGATAAAGGGTCAGCTGTAGTCATACAAAACACCACTGACTACATTAAAGAAGCTCTCAGACAATTTGCTGATGAGAAATTCTACTGCAAACTCACTAAAGATCCCACCACCGACTTTAGTGAAATCATCTCTAAAGAACTAACCAATCTTTATCTCAAAGACGAGATAAGCCAAAAGTGTCTAGCCGGCCTTTTACCGGAAGACACAATAGCTGGTAGATTCTACCTTTTGCCTAAAATTCATAAATGTCTTACACCTGGTAAGATACCAGGCCGCCCAATCATTAGCGGCAACAACACACCAACTGAAAAAATCAGTAGTTTTGTAGATGAACACATCAAAGAGTTCGTCCCTCAATATCCCAGCTACATTAAAGACACCACTCACTTCATTCAAAAAGTAGAATCTTATCACGTCGATATAGATAAAGACATCATCTTGGTCACAATGGATGTCACCTCACTCTACACCAATATCCCCAATGGCGAAGGCCTACGCGCAGTAGCAAAGGCTATCAGAAGATACAAGCCAGACTGGCAACTATCTTCCACTGGCTTACTCAACCTACTCAAACTAGTACTTCAAAAAAACAACTTCATCTTTAATGGAGTTAATTACCTACAAGTCGGCGGTACGGCAATGGGGACGAAAGTCGCTCCCTCTTATGCCAACATATTCATGGCTGAATTAGAAGAAACCCTTCTACAAAATGCCCCCGATAAACCAGACCTGTACGTCCGCTTTATCGATGACATCTTCATGATCTGGTCAAAAGGTCTAGCTAAACTTGAGACATTCATTCAATATCTCAACTCAGCCCACCCTACCATTAAGTTCACTGCTGAATTCTCACGTGAACGAGTATCATTCCTTGACACCTGGGTTTCCACTGTAAATCAAAAGACCACACTTGATTTTACAGTCTACAGCAAACCCACAGACACACACTCCTATCTGTTGTATACATCATGTCACCCCCGACATATAAAAACAAAAGGGCCATTCAGCCAATTTCTTCGTCTGAAACGCATTTGCTCCACTCAGGAAGAATATGAGACTCACAGTATGAATCTCATCAAATATTATCTGAAACGAGGCTACCCTCGCAGAATCATACAACAGAACAAACACAAGTCTGATCTGACGGACAGGACCACTCTCCTGTCCCCTACACCCTACGTACGGCCGCACACCCCACGGCCAGTACTGGTGTGCGACTACAATCCCATGAACATGGAACTCAACAATGAATGTAATGAATAACTTTAACGATACAATTATTCATTTTATCGTACGACTTCAACAATAATAAATGCAGCTTGAATGCTTGAATGCCCAATATTAGAGTAAAACCTATCACTAAACCCTTTTCAGGTCCTTGACTTGAAGGAAAACGAGATGACTTGGGTACTTAACCATCTTGGACACACCTTGGACGTACACAAGATTTTCTATCTAGCAACAAGCAATGGGTTTCGCCTTACCCTGTTCCGCCTTTTACAGGCCTCACCAAATTTGGAATTTTCTCGTGACCTTGACCTTTGAAACTCAAGGTCACACAATCAATGATATCATTGAGTATGACATTATTGTAATGAAATAAAGTGTTAAAAATTAAATTAATCCATTTTCTCCATATATGTTGACCTTGCTGTGACCTTGACCTTCGACAGTTCGTACCCAAAACTTTTTGAAAATTTTGTACTTCTCAAGAGATAATATATACAAAATCTAAACTTCATAGCACAAAAACTTTTTAAGTTATTGTGTTTACAAGGAATTACAATAATTCATATCTCATTACCTTGACCTTTGACCTTCAAGGTCACACAATAATTGAACCCTTTTTATTAAGTATAACAATCATCATTCATGTATTGATTAAAAGTGGTCCTAAAACCCAAGACTTTCTATCGGCAGACAGTCGATAGACCTCTCCTCCATCAAGCTCTGTGGAGGAAGACCGACCAGGACCATCCCTTTAGAATGCGACCCCACGGCCACTCCCCCCAGTGACCCTCGTGCCAGAACTACAAGTACCCCGATCCAGTGGGACGCACCCGTACCAGACGCCTCACCCATCAGGCCGCCGGTCACACCTATTAAGGTACAGTCGTTTATTCCTGGACACGGTAATTGTCCGTACTTTCTATGTAAGGGACCAGCTCCGATCCCGCCACTTGTTAATTGGTCTCTCTCCGCTGACCACGATCTCCTTGTTACAGAGCCCTGGCAAGTCCTTCCAAGCCTCCCGAGCGATGCCATCCCCGCCAGGTTACCGCCATATGGGTTCGGGTTTTAATCCTTATTCTCACCCTGACATAAGAAAACAACTGGACCCTTTCCTAGAAGAGTACAGGACACTTGTGAACCCGGACGCCCAGCACAGCGACATCCTCGCAAGCTCCATGATACTGACACTAACTGTACCCACTGTGTGAACTTTTTACTCTCTTGTGTGTATTTTGACCACTCCGGTCATAGATGAGTAATGTGTACAACTTCCTCATATTTATTTTTCCGCACTGGGAATTAAAATTTATACCTGAACTAACTGTGTTGTGTATATCTGTGTGAATCCAGGGCCCTGTCAATTTCATGCAAAATTGGACAGGGGCCCCCCCAGCTCTAGGTTCACCGAACTTACAGCTACCATTTCAAATTTTATATCTATTCAGATATATAAAATCTCAATGAAAACCCGTTCATTTCTAAAACAACTATCTGTTGTTTATAATTATCAAAATACGCTATCCATGTACTTGATATTTATGCCACCCTTTTTTAGCTCCTCGTTCTCTGAACCTAGAGCTATAACCACTATGGGCGTCCCATTAGTCTATTTAGACTATTTGTTTTAAGTAAGCATATCGACCTTTCGAGGGTTTACTTATCAATAAATCCGCTCTTTTACGGATTTATCCAATCACCATCCTGAGCAAAAAAAAACAATCCCGTTTTTAATTCCACAAACTATTATTACACCACTCACGGCTTACAATAAGAAAAACATCCTTTGTCTTAAACAAACAAATATAATTGAATCACCACTTATATTCTTTATCTACACCTTAGATATATGGGTCTACCTTGTAAAAACACGATTTTTTAGGGTCCCACCGGCGTTACCACCGGCTTCCACCGGTCCCGCCGATACCCCACCGGCAAAACCGTCGATAACACCGGCACCCTCCGGCAGTTCCCTAGCGACCCCCGGCAAACCGCCGGCAGTCCACTGATACCGCCGTGTATGAGTTTAGTATATATAGTACACCTCTCACTCTGCTATCTTTGTCTGATGAGTTCACTCACGAACGAAACTAGTCACCTACAAGGCAGCCCCTCAGCCTCTCTTCGCCTAATCCGGTCCCTTCACTTTACATAAAAGTGATCATAGTTAAAATTAAGCATTTTCGCTAAACCATGCTTAAGTCATGACCTTGCTGTGACCATGACCTTTGATGGATTGTAGCCGAAACCTTTTCAATTTTTTTTACTTTTCCAAGGATGATATATACCAAGTTAGAGCTTTATAGCACAAACACTTTTCAAGTTATCGCGTTTACAAGGAATTCTTAGAGTGAATACATATCTCGTGACCTTGACCTTTGACCTTGAAAGTGAACGTGTCAAAATCGTTCCCCCGAGGTATGACTAGTAAGGTATGAATAAGAGTTCTGGAAAGCTTAGTGAAAAAAAGTTATAGCTAGTAGTACGAGTGCGGCGGCGGCGGCGGCGATGGAAACTTCTCAAAAACTGATAGCAGCCCCGTCTGACTGCTAATGACAAGGCTTCTCGCATGGTAAGAGTGGTATGATAAGGCTTCTCGCATGGAAAGGGTGGTTCATTCACAATGCCTTTGCCTTGTTTCGGTAGCCAACATGATGATTCAGAACAGCGTCGCTGATTGCACAACAAGTTCGGATGAGTCGAATCCCGTTGGCATAGTAGAGCTGCTAGCAAATCCTTCGCCGTCAGTCTGCTTTTCTTGTCTGTTGTCAGGGAAGCAATGTCGGTCAATAGTCATACGTAACACGTTTTGAGTCATGTCGTATCTCTCTTTCTTGATCCTATCAAAATGCACTTTCCATACCAGAGGGTGCAAGCCAAAATGGACATGTTTTAAGAAGTCACAAGGAGTTTGCATCTTAAAGAAAAAAACTCTAGCCATGAATGCATTTTTTGTGTTTGTCTGCCAGCGCCATATGTTATTGTTCGTTGTCACGACAACTGGAGTTCTCTGCAGAAGAGTAGCATCCCTGTTCTTTCGATTAACAAAAGTAGGGTGACCTTCTGAGATGAGTTTGAATTCTTCAATGGAATTAGGGTCAGAGAAACAAGGTTCTTCCATCATGAGCAAGTTTTTGTTGGCAGCATCATTGTAGATGAAATTGTTATTGCTATTTGGCTTTATTTCAGCGTAGTATCTAGCAATTGGTAGCAAAGATCGAGCAATATAGCTCTTTCCAGCATTGGGAGAACCTTGTAGAACTATCATGTTTTTTTTTGGTTTGTCTTTGTTCAGTACGTCATACATTGCATCGAAAAACTGGTGTCTGTCAATTTGATGCCAATTGAGTATGTTGTCTAGCAATGTTTCAGATTGATGTAACATGAGACAGTTTTGTACTTCTGGTTTTGTCACAGCAAATTCGTCCAACAATTCGTTAAACGACATAGATTCAGTTCTTTGCTGATCTATGAGCAGGGCTTTTTGCACAATAGTGTTCCATTCGGAACTTGCCAAACATGCGTAAATCTGATCCCTTTCGCTCTTTGCCAATTTGGAATTGTGTACTAATTTTGAGATATCACCAGAGTGTTTACAGTGAAATTTCCTGATAATTTTGATGATGAACTCTAGATTTTGAGAGTTCCTACTCTTTTTAGCTCATCAGGTCTGAAAGACCCGATGGGCTTATGGCATGGCATGGCGTCCGGCGTCCGTCCGTCCGTCCGTCCATCCGTAAACTTTTTACATTTTCATCTTCTTCTCCGAAACCAATGACTCTAGAGAGCTGAAATTTGATGTGTAGACTCCTTGGCAAATGGGGATTCTAAATTGTAGATTTCGTGACCCCATGACCCCAAATGGGGTCACAGGGGTCAAATCCTTAAAAACCTATTTTCATCTTCTTCTCCAGTTCCAAAAGGTCTAGAGAGCTGAAAAGTTGTGTCTAGACTCCTTGGCAAATGGGGATTCTAAATTGTAGATTTTGTGACCCCATGACCCCAAATGGGGTCACAGGGGTCAAAACCTTAAAAACCTACTTTCATCTTCTCCTCCAGTTTTAAAAGGTCTAGAGAGCTGAAAATTTGTGTGTAGACTCCTAGGCAAATGGGGATTCTTAATTGTAGATTTTGTGACCCCATGACCCCAAATTGGGTCACAGGGGTCAAAACCTTAAAAACCTACTTTCATCTTCTTCTCCAGTTCCAAAAGGTCTAGATAGCTGAAAAGTTGTGTGTAGACTCCTTGGACAATAACGATTCTAAATATTAGTTTTGGTGACCCCTTGACCCCAAATGGGGTCACAGGGGTCGATATCTTAAAGCCTATTTCCATCTTTTTCTTCAGTTCCAAAATGTCTAGAGAGCTGAAAAGTTGTGTGTAGACTCCTTTGCAAATGGGGATTCTGAATTGTAGATTTCGTGACCCCATGACCCCAAATGGGGTCACAGGGGTCAAAACATATTTTAATCAAAAGTCTGATGAGCTACAGAGCCCATGGCTCTATTTTTTTGTTGAGTCTTTTCATTTTGTTGACTCGGTTCATCCAAATTCTGATTGTTTGCCAAAATTTCATTAACGTATTCAAACCAAGAACCGTTAAATCCTTGAAGTGTTCGTGGAGGTGTTAGTACATATTTTACCCAAGCCTGAGTGACTCTGATTTTTTCAAGGTGTGGTAAGTACTTGTTTGTCTTTGGGTAAAGTAACTTAATGTTGTTTTTTAAGGCATTGTAACTGTATGCTTTGTGCATGCTGTATGTTTTGCTTGTACTGAAGCCTATGTGGATATGGTCATGACCTGTCCATGTATGCGTTTTGTTTGGTGACTGTCGTGTATTTCTACCGTGAAAGACTATGAGATAGTCGTCAATGTCGTTGCCATGGAGAAAGTTATTTATGAGTCGGCCATGTTGAGTCTTAGTAAAATTCTCATAATTGTCTGCTTCGCACTGTACAACCATACAATACTTTGCAACATCTGTAACAATACATAAAATATAATTTCTAGCCTATTTATAAATGTACAATATCGACTCGATTAATAAAATAAATGTACTCACTCTTTTCCGGCTCCGGCTCCTTTCGTTCGACCGTTACATCCTCAATTGTATCATCAAAGATGTCTGCATCAATGTCCAAGGTCTGCTCGGGTGTGTCAAACACAAGACGCTTCTTTTTCCTGCTTACTGAAGGCGATCTGTCATTCCTTATTGCTCCTTTCCTTTTCTTGTCTCTTCTTTCTTCACCTTTAGTGCCTTCCATTTCTTCGTTAACAACTGCTTCAACATTATGAAGAGATTCCATAGTGTTGCTGACATCTGACATGTTGACTCTCTGAGAGTCGAGTTTAGAATGACGGTTTCTTTGAATCTCGCTTTATATAGTACCTATGACGTCACAAAATGACGTCATAACCGTTACCGGAAGTAATAACATTTGTGAAATCGAGTCTACTTCCGGTAACGACCCTCCTAGTAAATATGGTTGGATCGAGGAGTGGGTATACAAACAAATTATCTGCATCGGGAGTGTCTGACATCGGGCAAGAACTTCATGTAAGACGACACGAAATTTTCAAGGATCGTGTACATATGTTTATAAAACAAACAACGGATATGTACCATGTGTTCTCATAAAACAAAATGTAAACATTTGCATATAAGTAAATAGTTTTGTAGAGTCAATGTATTCATAAGACTGTCCATGTATGTATGTGTGAAGTTGTCCGTGAAAGTGACTGACAATAGACACATTAAGCTTTATGTTAATAGACATGCAAATGTTGAGTGTATAGTCAGAGAAAGTGACCGACAGCCGACAATTCATTTCTTTGTACTATACAATATATTCATGTGTACTCGGTAGGAATGGCCGACAGCCGACGATGCATATCTATTTATAGTAACATACTTGTGTGTAGTCTGTTCGAGTGGCCGACAGCCGACAGGCGACGGTGCATTTTTATTCATTGGAAGATACTTGTACTTGTGTAAATAGTCGGTAAGAGTGGTCGTAAACCAAGGTTTAACAAATATGTTCGATCTATTTTGTAGAAATACTACTCATTACAAATGTAGGCATTTTTCGCTTATTATTTAGGTCATCCTTCTTGCGGGAATTCTTTTAACAGCTGAACAGTTGTCGACAACATTGTAATCTTTCCCTGAAAGTTACATTACTAGTCTGTCCATATTATTTCCATATTATTATAATGGCACTGCAACAATGTTGCACATACAGCAACCTTTAGGTATTATAGTGTTTTGGGCTGGATTAATGAGAGATTCGATTCAGGAGTTACGATAACGTTTTGCGACAACATTTGTTTTTGTAAACACAAAATGCATAAGTATACAATTTAAAATAAATTCTTGAAAGACTTAGATGCAAGCTAAACACCTCAATTTAGCGTTACACCTTTACGGTCATTTTACGACATGTCGTATTGCGACACCGACACCTATATTCACGATCGAGTGTGTTGTTAGTCATTCAAACAACATAAAAACCTTACTTCTGTTCTAAATTTAAAATGCCCTCTATAGTCAACTGATGGTTTTATGTTCACTGTGTTATCAAACGGTAAGCCGTCAAAGATGTACTTGAAATGAAAACTGCCGCGAAGGTATGTTTTTTTCTAAATGACGCCATAGCGTCAAACAACTTTCGGTATCCCCCTAATATTATTCCTGAACCATATTTTGTATTCGTCTGAGCACATCATAATAAGCAATATCATGTACCAATAAAATAACATAAAGAAAACGCGAAGTAGTTAATAAAAAATGATTTCTTTCATTCGAAAGTGCTTTATCTCTTTTGGTTTCCGCTTTTGTTATTTGTTTGTGAAATTTCGATTTTCTTAAATTTCCATTACATTACGAGAATGTTAAAGCAAACTAAATCTTAATTTACGTAGTGAAATTTAAACATTATCTAGTTCGTTATCACAATGATAGGATACCTCAAAGACTTTCAAAATTATATGATATTTGCAGTAGAATACGGGCGGGTAATTCACCTTGGTCGGTTAGAAGTTTGTAAACAATCGCAAACTTTGGAATGATTTCGTTTTTTTCGTTATTTTTCATTGCGCATCTTTTAAAAAAAAATTCAAGTCTCTAAGTGCATTTTGAAAAAAAAATCAATGTTAAATTTTCGATTTTGGATTCGAACTGGACCTTTAATGTACGAGTCGATTTTGCCCAAAAGCTTAGCATGTCGATTCCAGGGTAAGGGCTATCAGCTGTGTAAGTTTCATTGAATTTGGAGCAGCCGTTTAAGCTGTAGCTCGTTCACAAAAAAGTACAAATAATAATAATAATAAGAACTTGAAGAAATCGGATAAAAACAATAGGTCTTCCAGACTTTGTCTTGAAGACCTAATAAAACACGCCAATTACAATAAGGATTCAGCCTGAAAGGCTGAATCATTAATAACACAATAAACGTACCTATGATTATTTAGATTGGCAATATGATCTGGTCTGTCTAATTTGCACATGTAATTTGAGAAAGTTCGATCATGAGTAACAAAATAACATTTAATTGATAACAATTTTTCATATTTCGTAAATTATATGAGATAAAACTTCAAATAGTCCAAATGATGGGCAATACGATACCAAGATAAGATAATTTTATACCGGATTGAACGTTCCACACGGCAATCCTTGCACAAAATTTAGAATCAACCTGACATCGTTAAACCACTACAATGTAACCACAGCGCGCCTGATTAGTAGTTAGATTCTTATAATAATGATAATTGTAGTATAATTTTGAATAGTCTACTGATCGTCTGGCATAGCTTCAGTAGTTGTTAAAATTAACTGAATTCTCAAACAATGTATCCTCGTTTTTCAATTAACTTCATGTTAAGACGCAAAATATTTTAGTTAATGTGACAAATGTTTTAGTAAGTAGAAGCACAAAACTTGTTCCAAATCATAGTCAAGTTGTTTGCAAGTCAATCTTATTGAGATATGCAACTCGTGTTGCACATAGTGAAGAACTGATATCATTCTAATGAGATTTTTTGCAAGTGATTATAACATGATTCAATGTTTTTAGAAATTGGACAATATATATTACGCTGAGCACAAGTGTAGGCTCTTAACGAGCATGTTTCAGCCCTGAACGGGCATTGTATCATCAGAATCTGTTTTATTACGTGTGAGTCAACTGCACAATTTCTACTCTCGTGCGGTGTATATGAACTATAGTGTGTTTCTATATCGATATCAGTCTAAGTAAAGCTAGTTTCAATTAAACTCGTTTCACTCTGATATTGAGTCTAGTGAGAGGTAACGTTGTCTTTGCGATTGCAGACTTTTAGCGGCTTGTTGAGATGATCCCTGATTGGTCAATTACAAAGATCGGCTGACGCGACTCACTACTACGTCTCGCTGGACTCAATATCGAAGTGAAACGAGATCTATTGCAAGTTAACTTATCAACATATTAAAACGTACACATTTAGGAGATAAACCTAGTGTGTTTGAAAATCAGAGACATGTGATAATGGATTGTAACATGACTTCGGTAAATACTCGTTTCTGATTGGTTGATTTAAAGGATTTCCCAGTGTTAAATGGCAATGAACACCCGCAAATTGGCTGAGGCGAATCACCGCGAAAGGATACAGTATTTGGTCCGCCTCAACATTAAAATGTTCTGATTCTCCAAATATTCGTGCGCGATTCACATTAATACATTATACTGTTGTTGTTGTCATTTTCTAACTTGCGCATTCCCGTAGATGCCAATAATCCTTTTCTATTTGCTTTAGATTTATGTAACTAAACTTTCTTAACCCTTATAGTGCCCGGCCTTTGACGCTATGCGCTCACGCAGTGCCGCTAACTTTTGGAGTAAACTCGAGATTTTGGTCAACGTTGACAAAAAATGTTCCTGAGGCGTTATCTATGTTCGGAAATTCATGAAATTTTAAGTGAAGAAAGCTGAGTTGTTTACTATTCAATCAATGTAATTTTAAATCATAAGTGACAACAATAAAAATGAATTTAATCTAATTATAAACTTCAGAGACGTTTTTCATGCAAATGTTCAGCCGAGGAACGTTAGCATACCCTTGTTTCATCGATTGTAATTAAATTGCCGTTATCTACAAAGTAATTAAATTGTCATTTATTAAGAAAGCGGATTTCAGTGATCGCGTTGATGTGTTTACTTCCTACATGCGACCGATTGTTCACGAAATAATACAAGTTATCTTTTTGTTTTCATTTGTTGAACATTGTTCGCCGTGACGTCATAGACAAACTAAGTGCAGTAAATGTACGGTGCACGCAAAGTCCTTGCAATTTTTCCACAGCCGGTGCACATGACTGAATTTCCATCCACAGAAAGTTATGGATTCGATCTTGAAAATGATATAACTTTCGGAAACATTAGAGCTGAAATTATGTTGCTATCACAAGGTCGAAAACAAAAGCAGTTTCAAGCAGACATAATCATGATTTGAGTCGCATTTTTGCAAGCGCATAAACAACTCAATATATATTGTTGTACAATAAACTAAAACGATGAAAAAGTACAGATTATCAAATTAGAATTCATAAGCAAACTATTGGAACAGTTTTCCATGTATGTTCTAACAGAAAATTCAAAACGATCGATCAGACAAAAGCGCGAAAAAATAGCGAGAACACATCACGGCAGTTTTGGTATTGCGTAATTGGCAGAATTCCTTTTCCACATAGATTTAACATTAGCATGTATTTTCAATCTCAATCACAGTTTAAATTGTGGTAAACATATATATAATATAACCTTCAATAAATCCATAATATATCAAGCAAATTTGGTCACTGCCAGACGTATATCAAACTATACTCTCGAGTTAAAACAAAAAATGGAAAACACCAGCTTGGTTAAAAAAAATCATCAAAATCAAAATTAGATTTAATAACAAATCTAACTATAATTTACCCTGAATAACACAAAGGAAGGTTGCATGGAAGAAAATGACTAAAATATTTAAAGATAAAACAGGCCTGCTTCCCGAAAACGGCCGACTTGATTGACGGGTCGTCCACTCGCGGCTTTATGCACGATGACATTCGCGCATTAAATATGGTGGGAAGGTTGTCGTACTTCAGTGTTTACTCTTTAAATTTCTCGGGTGCCTAAAATTTATCAAGCAACACTTTTATCTATAATGTTCTTCATCTCTATCAAGGTTTTCGAAAGCCAACATTGACGCTCTTCAGCGTCGTCTGTTACTGGCCACGCCCCTAGCTCAGCGAACAATGGGTTTAAATTTTGAGATCATATTGGTCAATAGACCAATAACTTCTTTTTTTTTATCAAACTTTTATAAGCACACAATTTGTTTCACATTCTCTATTATATCAGATGTTGTATTGCATCCAGGGATTCATTCATAAATTCACAATCAATGACATATAAAAAACCTATGTTCTTAATATACATTTATTTCAAGAAATTAATCAATTTAAAAATCATCTAGATACTCCTTAATTTTGCATAATTTTTAAATTAAAATATCGTAAAAACTCTTTATCAGTTTGACGAAATAATTCAAATGAAAAAAATAGATTGTTAAAATGGGATTGAATTAATAGAGAAAATAGAATAAAATATAATAAAAATCGAGGATGTATACAGAATTTTTTTTATATTAATGTATTTTTTTTCAATAAACATGCATGTTGATATTTATTATAGGCCTACAATAGGAAATGTGCGATGGCCCTTATAAATTGAAAACATGCGCCCTGATCACTGGTTTTTTTTTCATTTGAAAGATTTAAGGAATATTGTATAATCACTTTCCATCTGATAAATTTCAGACATAATTTCCAGAATGCCACTTCATTTTATTCCTGTTCAGTATTTTTGTAAGCGAATCATATAAATTAAGATATATTTATGGCTTTGATAAATATAAGAAAATGTCAAATTCAATGAGAAAGACAGCAAAACCAAAGCTCGACATGACAAGAGTCAGCCGTCATCATCTAGATTTTTATTGCCAAGGTCACTGTCATTGTAATCAAAGGGATTTTTAAAATATTTTTTTTATTTCGGCAACAAGGGATTTCCCGTACTATAAATAGCGCTAATGATCACGAGCAAAGTAGACCGGATATGACGGCAGAACATGCGAAGACGTCACGACTCGCGTGTCTCGTGCTGTTCACCAGACGACAGGTGATTGTTCCGCGCCAGAATGAAGGTTCGATTTGAAGTTGAAACAAACTCTTGTAATCCTTGGGTTGTTTATTCCTCAAATAAATCGATTAAAATCATCCTCAAAGTTTGAAATAAAAAATATATGACAATGACATATGAATGACACTATTTTGACATAATGATTGTTATTTTCATAGGAAAAAAATCATGGTTAAAATATATTTATCCAGAGTAATTAACGCTATGGAAATGACTTTTGCAATCCGTTAAATTTTATTCTATATTTAGCACATTTCGAGGCAAACACAAATATCAAAATGGTAATGTGATGTTCTCTTTCGTTTCACTAAAACCAACAGACGTCCGTACCAAATTAGCTAATAGAAATAAGATATCACGAAAGTGGTATCTACAATGTCACCGCCATTCTGTCAACAAAACAGCCGCGCAATGCAACGTGTACTACATTTTAAAATTATACGTTTTGCAATCTTGCACTCATCAAATCATGAAAACATGGACTCATACATAAACAAAAATTAAAATGCTATCTTTCGATGGTATTTTCAGGTAACGTTACTTATTTGTTCGATGTAAATGGGCTGTCAGGTCGCGAATCGTTTTGAAACTTTTTTGTACCGATCAGATTTGTCTGTGACCCGAAGTGTTGGACTGTTTTACTATGCGGCCCCGCAATTTTTGGATTTACGATAATTCAAATGATACGCATGACCTGTACATCGTTTATCAACTGTAGAAAATGTATCAGTCATTACATTTCTCGAAACATCGTGGGTGTAACAAAACATCCAAATTAGAATCAGATGTACTCTGTCCGCTGCCAGTTTGACTGGCCATTTTGTTTATTTCCATTCAAGAGCTGGCAGTGACGTATGCTGGTTTGCCAAATACTTCTCTGCTGCATATTATTGCTAATTGATTACCATATTCGTGTATGATATCGATTTCAGTACCCATATAGTATGTTTTGTCAAGAATTTACATTTGAAAAAGAAATCTAGGAGCAAGTAATGGATCATAGTAATTTTCCTTAGTCAAGGAATGATGGCCATTTTTACCAAATCAAAAGTAATAATTAATTAAGTCGGTTCATTAATTATTAGAATGCATTTTCCATTGTCAATATGTGATTTCAAAACTAGAGATACTGTAGATTTTGGTAATACTTTGGATTTTTCCTGTTTCATTAAATTTTGTCTGTTATGCTGGTGAATTATTTACACTAGTATTTGAGAAAATTAACCTCATCGGCCATGCCCAAGGACCATATGTGTCCCAAATAGGTATTTTTATAAAACCAAATTTCTCTGTTAATATCAGGTTTTGTAGTACAAAAGTGGTATCAAATTAAATCTAATTTGACAGTGATTCTGAAAATGTGGGTTTCAGTTAGAATTGGTTTAGATATTTTTACCCATGCATTGAAGAGGATTAACCCCTATCGGCCATGGTCATGGACCATATGTGTCCTTATCATTGTATTTTGTTAAAAACTTAATATCTCTGTCAATATCTGGCCAAATAGTGTAAAAGTGGTATCACATTGATGACTTTGTTATGGAGATTATCTAAAAATAGGTGTGAACTTCAATTGATTGATATAATTGTTCATTTGCATTGTAGAAAACTACCCCCAATGGCCATGCCCAGGGACCATATGTGTCTCGATAGAATTATTTAGTGAAAAGCATGATATCTCTGTTAATATTGTGTTCTATATTGCAAACGTGGTACCAAATTGAAGCTATGTTTATATAGATTCTAAAAAAATGACTGTCAACTTGAATCGGTGCAGGATTTTTTAAACAGCCCAGGCTGTATATTGGGTTATGGCTAGGGACCATATATGGTCCTGCGGCATTATGGGGAGTTTGGGGGGAGGGGCACATATATGGTCCTGGGGCACTATAAGGGTTAATTGGCTAAGTTTCTCCTAATTTGCCGCCTTGTGCCATGCGGCCGGTTTCTTTCGAATGCCGTTCCCATGGCACGACGTCACAAAGGCCAACGGTTATGACGTCATAATGATCACGTCACCGTCACAATGGTCTAGGCGAGTTTAAGATATTTGTTCAGTCGGGTTTTTTTCATGTTGGTATATGAATTATATAACTGTTTTCTCCCTCATAAATGTCACAGTGAAAACTATAAGATCTCATCTTTATTAGTTCAACTGGTTTGCAATATAAGAACACTATTTTAATGTCTAAAACACTGGGAATTCCTTCTTCTTTATAGATGCGAACACCTATAACAATAATGAATCAGTCGTTAGATCCTTTCAACTCAGAGTTCCCTACGCAAAAACAGAGTTCGCTCTTAAAATGCTTATAACTAACGGTCATGTTACAATATCGATAAATAGTTGCGTTTGTAAAATTTCCGGGATTCATTGTTATTCAACACCCGCAAATTTAAGCGTTTAAAACCTCCGGCTAACGCCGTCGGTTTTAAACTAAATTTGCGGGTGTGGAATAACAATGAATCCCGGAAATTTTACAAACGCAACTATTTTTCTTCTAATTGTTAGCGAATAATTTTAAATTGAAACCGAACGCGCAGCGTGAGGTTTCAATTTAAAATTTACTCGCTATCAATCCAGTATAACATGTCTCTGATTTTCAAACACACTAGGTTTATCTCCATTCTACCATGAAAATATTAATTATGAACTCTTTATATAAGCGAATTGCACTTTGTAAAATGTCCTCACCGACAACAAAAATGAACTCGTCTGTGCCGGGGGCTTTGCTCCTTGTTATCTGTAATAAATTTAGCCTTGAGCAAAGGTAAAATCTATCTTTGCGTGTCCTTCAAGTATATTTCTCACCTTCTTCAACACGGCTATTAATATCGTACCTTTTAAAACGTGTGATTTCATTAATTGTTTACGATATAGACTGAGACATCCCTATCAATCAAATAGATGATTCTAACAGATAACCACTATGACGTTGTCAAGGATTATGACGTCATAACCGCGCGCGTAAATGACGTCACTGTATTCTTGCCGTAATCGAAGGAAGCCCGCTACGTGTGGCGCTGATTGGCCACTGAAACTTCTTATTTTGAATAAAATACCCTATCTACTTCAAATTATTTGGTCATCCCCCGTAAACACACGGAAATAAAACACGTTAAATAACTTTATAAAAGTTTTAATCTCAGTAAACAGCAGAATACCAGCTCTGAAATTGCCAGTCGGCTGTATCAATGCTCGGTGAAGCGGCCTCAAAATCAGAGGACGTTCAATCCAAAATTGATCACGCTTGATTTTCCAGGAGAACCAATCAGAATCTAGTATTCATTACATTCATGGTAGAATTTAAAATACTTATTTTGACAATTTGGACAAGGCATGCAAAATCAGCCCAAAAGACCTTCATGTATATGAGAATAGACCTGTGCAAGAAAAAGTAATTGCCTATTGGCGTTCTATGCTCGTGTTAGCGGACGTCATGGGCGTGTTGAAAACTACACAAACGTCAATGAAATCGAGTTCCGACTGAAATACATTTTGTACAATCTTGAAGGGTCGAAGTGCGGCAATTTTGTTCGAGGTACGGTAATCCCGTTTAAAGTACGTCGGTCCAACGTCCAATTGTAGAACGGGGAGGACGTATGACATCTCCAATGTCCTGGAACACCTTCCGTACGCCAGAATCCGTCTAAAACGTTTGTAAACAGTAGGGGAGACCAGGGCAAAGCGCGCCCCCTAACATATAAGTGCGTCTGGTGGGCACCCCGACATGTACAGAATGCAACTTGCTCACTATCTCTCATACTTACAGATAGACTTTTAAATGGCACATGCTTTTTTAATGTACCATTTCGGCATAAGGATATATTTACGTAAATGTATTTTGACTAAGGGGGTGCGCTTTGCCCTGTAGTTTGGGGATCACTCTGGCCCATGTGATAAACAACACAGAATGTAGTAAATATTACACAAAATATCATCAGCTAATACTAATCAAAAGCTATCCATCTTGATAATACAAGGCAACTATCGAACCCACATGAAGGATAGAATTAACATAAAAGTTGGCAATATATGATTATATCATAATATGATTTATATCATTACGATTATTTTCATTCGTTGGTAATGACAAATTACTCCATTTGTCGATAGTTTTGAAGAAATAACGCGTGGTCACTTTACCCCGGGGGCCCGCTTTGCCCTGGTCTCCCCTAGCCACAAGGTCCGATCCGTTCTCCCACAGTTCGAACCCATTTTTGTTGAACGTAGTAAGGACGAGTTTTGTGTGATGGGGGTTTAAGATTCTTTTTCCAAATCAAGTTTTGATTAAAAGTATTTTTCAAAAAGATAATTTTGATAAGACATAACTGTTTATCGACTTAAACATTAATTGATATGTTCAATTCAACAATTAAGCCCTAATTTTCACACGTTTTCAATGTTTTAGACATTTCATTGAATAATGATATTTTAATACACAAGTAACCAAATATCAGTATTGTCTATGAAATTACTGCAGTTATATGTTATTATAGCTGTAAGGTAACCAAATGCGTCACACTTCTTTTAGATATTGAATTAATCTACCTTGGGTGGGTACTTCTTTCGTACTTCCGTTTATGTAAGAATATATGTTGATATGTAGAATACATTTGATTTACGTATGTTGAAAGTAAAAAATTCAATTTTGATAGGAACTATAGTGTCTGAAGAAGTTAATTACCTTTAGGATAAAATAAGACGAACCCTAGCGCACGTGAATTATGAACACTTTGGCCTAACGACCTCAAAAATTGACCTATGTATATAACTTGAACACCTCGGTCTCAGTTGGAAACTATTCCTTATCCTTTTATGAAGACAAGACTATCCTTTGTAACCAGGTAAATGTGTCAAAGAAAGTATCGGATGTGTTATAGCTCTTAAAATCCTTAACTTTAACAAGTAAAAATTTTCACTTTTGAAAAATTAGGGCATCGAGTTCTGTTGATAAAATTTGTCGACCGTCAATAACTTCACAGGGATTTGCACTGCCGATATCAAAACCCGACAGATCAAAATTCATTCACTAATAGCTATATGGTGACACAGGGTAACCTTATTTATATGATAAGTATGGCAGTGAACGGATTTTGGATCAAGGTCGGCAATGCAAGTCCCTTTGAATAACACTTTCAACAGCGCAAAACAGAAAATGCTAATCTACATCCTCTTTCACATGGTCACAATTTACTTATACAAGCAATTTACTTACAAGAGTAAATATACTCAAATCAGTAAAAGTTAATTAACATCATGTTCACATGTTGTTTATGCCAGGTAAAAGTAAACTTAAAACTGTGATTAGAATAATAACATGTTCGTTATAGCAATGTCATAACTATGTTTGAAATACTCACCTAATCAAACAGGAAATTATGTTCACATGACCACAAATATTCCAATAGTATTTATACTTAGAAGTAAAATAATACTTTTACTAGACTTCTGGGGTCTAGTTAATATACTTTTACTTAGGTATACTTAATTTTACTTACATGAGCATGTTTACTCACACATAAGTAAATGTGTCCATGTGAAAAGGGCCAGAAATGGATGAAATATCGGCGGCTGAATTTAGTTGGTAATGCACAGTTGCCAAGTAAATAGTAGCCATAAGATTGTAATTAGAAAATGATTCTGAATAGTAGCACATGGACTGTTTAACGAGAGTTTTGCTTTCGGAAAACCCCGGCAACAATGACATTTTTGGTCAAGGAACGATATTAAGATTTATCTTTTAAAAAAACTGCCGTTGACAAATCGGCAAATTACGCTACATCTTACCATTATTGCGTACTTTAATAAAACCGCACTTTTCGCGAAAAGACTTACATTTCAAATACATATAAGTGGTTGTAGCGTGTATATATTTTGACAAATAGTGACAATGTTAACGGAAACCAAAAGAAATTAAGAACTCTCATCATCTTCGCGTATATGTATATATGCTTTATGAATTTATTAGTGTATTTTATAGTGTATTTAATGTATTGCTTAAAAGAATTATGATGTGCTCAGTTGAATACAAAATCAAATTCATGAATAATATACCGGGGTAACCAAATGGTTTTTGACACTATAAGGTCATTTTAAAGAGACACTCCGCGAGTTCTTTGGGGTCATATATGACAGACTCTACAAATAGTGTCATCTGATCCATTCTTACAGGAAAGAATCATTTTAAAGCTAATCGATGTCGTCTAGTGACAAGAGGAAGGCTCGAAGTCGCGATTATGATCGAAAACCGGACAATGACGCGCGCTAATCAGTCAAACGTATTTTTGGAAACGTATGTAAAGCAGTCAGAATTACAGCTACGAGTTGGATTTGTTTCATAGCTAGGTTATATAACAAGTATTCGTGGAAATTATATTTGTAATTTTGATTTCCACGAACTTATATTACTGTTTTAAGATTTTCGTTGAAAACAAGTATTTGTCATATATTTGTCATTTGGGAATGAATGCATGAGATGTTTTGAATTTATATAACAAATTTTACCATTTAGGTTCGTATCAAAGCAAAACACTACGTGATGAAACTCACGGAGTGTCTCTTTAACAATATACCCTCACAGCAGTTTTCATCTCAAATACGAGTAAATCTTTGACTACCTACCATATAATTATTAACAACAACACTGCGAGTGCGAAACTAAGACAGCAGAGTGAACATACAGCTATAAATTGATTAAACAAAGTAATCTAAATCTAAAACACAAATATGAATATGGTACATGTATTAATATGCTGTTTGAATAGCTAAAAAACTGTTTGTACTTGTTTATACTGGATGGAAGTTAGGCGCTATATAAATATATTATTATTATTATTATTATTATTATTATATAGGAGTCGGTGTCGCCATACGACATGTCGTAAAATGACCATTAAAAAGGCGTAACGTTAAGTTGAAGGGTTTGGCTTGCATACAAACCTTAACCACAGTTATTGTAATGTGTATACTTTCTGTTTTTTTAACAGCAAAATGTTGTCGCAAAATCTTGCTGTAACTTAAAGAAATACTAGGCCCTATATCTTCTAAATGCTAGCATACCTAAGGTTGCTTTTTGTACAACATTGTTGCAACGCCATTTTATAACATGGGCAGCAATGGAAAAGATAACAATGTTGTCAATAAATAATCCCATATCCAAAGATTTCATGCAAGACGGATGACCCAGATAATAAAGTAAAAATGCCGACATTAGTGCATAAAAATGTGATAACTAGCATTCTAAAAATAGATCGGCCATATTTGATAAATATTTACAATGACGGAGAGCATATTTTCATACGCTCTTAAAAAGTTGACATCTTCTAAAATTGCATTGAGGAAAATAAATCGAATACACAAACATAAACTGAAAAAAAGTAAATTGTTTAACAAAATGCTTAGAATGTAAGACCCATCTATGTCATAGACTCAATGAAAATGAATTGCAGGTTGTTGGCCGCTCTTTGTTATAGAAGGGGATGTGTGCCAAAAATGAAATCATGTACACTCGTAACTCGCAAGATGTAACATGTCGTTCTCAACCATGCAATTCTCGAAAAGAGAAGTCCAAGCGTGCAAAACTAACATTTCAATCCTGTAAAACTCAACTTGCTGTTCTCAACTTTACAAAGTTGAAATGTAATTCAAGAAATGTCAAAAGACAAAACCCGATTTTCTATTTTGAATAAGAGTAATATTCACAATAAGCAATGCTATAAAAGTTGTCCATTGTAAATCCAAATTCTTTTACCCTGTACTTCAGTGCTCTGGCTTCAAATTCTCTCATGTCGGCAGTTGTCATATACTAGCAGCACATTTGTTGTATGGTATGTACGAGAAAGGTGATTCCCATTCTACACGACACACATCTACATTGCCTGGTTTTAATTTTTTTGGATCCCCGTCCCAATCTTCTTTGCCTGAGTAGTCTGCTGGTATTTCTGTCCAAGTTGTTTCCCCTTGTTTTTTTATTTGTGGTTTTGTAGTAGTTACTTCATCCATAAACGAGAGGTTGATCCAGTTACACCACACCTGATCGCTGTTTGATTGACAGCTGAATTCGTCGAGGACGGTAGTCCGAGACGCAAATTCAGCTGTCAATCAAACAGCGATCAGGTGTGGTGTAACTGGATCAACCTCGAGTGATTGGATGAAGTAACTGCTTTGTACCACGCCCACATTGCACGTTGTCAAAATCTGCACGAGATCTGCGCCGGAAATTTGAATTTGAAATCATTCAGTTTCACATGGCCACAATGTCGAGTCGCGAGTGGGATGACATGATTGACGACCTTATATTGTCGTAAATAATTAATAGACTATATATAACTTTTCATTCAAGTACATTTTCACTAGCCTATGGTGTTTCTAATTGTTCAAAATGGATTATGTTCGATAGTCCTATTTGTTTGAATGTGCTTCATTAAAACTTGACGTTCTTTTTATTGTGCCATTTTATAGAATATTTACATCCTCTTCAGCAAATTCCTTTAGTGCGTGAACGGTAGGCGTGGCTTGCTAAACTGCAGCGAGCCAATGAGATAGCTACGATCAAAGGTTACTTCAGGCCGTGGTGTAACTATAAGATACACCACGGCCAATATCAAAGGGACCGACATGTGGGCATGGTACAAATGTTGTTGTTGTATACTTCGCATGCGTCCAGATTGTAGACAGGTATCATTACCATGAAAGACTTTTTGTATGTTTTTGTTATTGTGTCAAATCTTTTTTTTGGTGGATTTTGATCAATTTGTTGTAGTGGAACTTGGTTTGGACCCATACCGTCACATGTATTTCCAAATGTACTTACTCGCCATTCACCTTGACCTGACCCAGCACCTGATCCCGAAGCCGACGCGGCTGATGTTGATAGCCCCTTTGTTGAACCCCCTGACGCCATGTTTGTCTGTGCGTTTGACTGTCCGTTACTAGACTGTTCGCCAGTCTCTGTATTGTCTACTTTTCTTTTTTTTGGTAATGTCGGTTCGTCTTCGTCAGTGTTGTTTTCGTTTTGTTCTTGTAATTGTTTAGCTGCTAGATCTGCTTCTTCCTCTAGTCTTATTTTAGCTAATTTGTCAGCTAATGCTGGGTTAGCGTCTCCCCAATTTAGGAAATCGTCCCTAGCTTTTATTCCCTTTTGCTTTAAGTCAAATATTCTAAGTCTTGTATGTTCTAATCGTGCAAGTAAATCTGCGTAATGTGGATGACCTACTGTATCTTGTGCTACTTTGATCTGTTCGTCTATGTGCTTGTATAGTTCTCTTGCCCGTCGTAGGCTGACTTTAAACTTTTGGTTAACGTGTACAAATAAAGACTTTTTTGTAAAATGGCGGCTACTGCCATTCTGTACCGGAAGTAACTGTAACTATGGAAACCATACTATTAATAACACAACTTATTATTACCAACAATAAAGTTTAATCCAACTAGAAACATGAACATTTTTACAAAGTGAGTGATTGGCTTACAGACTGGCATGGACATTACAAAAAACTTAAAAATTAAACTATTTGGACTGTCTTTCATTTGGTACAAAGTTCAAGGTCATTAGGCGAAGTCGTGTGACGTTATCTTGCATTCGATCCCGAACATGTCTGTGGAAGTTTTCTTTGCAACGCAGTCATCCTCCCAGATTTCATGGTCGATCATCTGCCAACCGCATACGCAGCAGAATACATCACCGGAGTTGCATCCCCGTTGCATGAGTTGATCGTTGCGGTAGCAACTTTTGCATCGGAGTTTGTAGATTGTCTTCTCTGTATACGGCAAGGAAAGTTCAGGTTGTTCAAAGTTTTCTTCTTTGTAGAATATCAGGAGTTCTCGAACAAGAAACCACTGAGGAGGAGAGGAGGTTCATACCACAAAGAAAAGTTCCACTCTTTCATTTCTGCGTCATCGAACTCATTTAACATCTTTTCAATCTTCAATGTTCTGATTGCACGTTCTTCTACTTTTTTCTGTTGTTCTTCAGTTACTTGTTCTTGGGAGTCGGTGGTTTCTTTATCCCTTTTGCTTTAAGTCTAATATTCTAAGTCTTGTATGTTCTAATCGTGCAAGTAAATCTGCGTAATGTGGATGACCTACTGTATCTTGTGCTACTTTGATCTGTTCGTCTATGTGCTTGTACAGTTCTCTTGCCCCGTCGTAGGCTGACTTTAAACTCTTTCCTAACGTGTACAAATAAAGACCTTTTTGTAAAATGGCGGCTACTGCCATTCTGTACCGGAAGTAACTGTAACTATGGAAACCATACTATTAATAACACAACTAATGATTACCAACAATAAATTTTAATACAACTTTCAACACAACTTAATACAACATATTTACAGTGGCATTGAGTGGCTTTATGATGTGCAATATGGACAATACAGGACGGCACGTAAATTATATAGAAGTAAATTGGTCTGTAATGAAGGTAACTGAAATGAAGTTCTCCCTGTTGCAAATTGATGAGTTCTCAGAATAGTCTATGCACAGATATGCTTTTCGATCTTACAGTCTATTCCGAACATATCGGTGGTCACGAGCTTTGATTGACAATCTTCTTCCCAAATTTCATGATCTTCTTCGCTCCAGCCACAGACACAACAGTATACTTGATTCGAGTTACCCCCGTGTTGCATTTGTCGTTTCTGTAGCAGGATTTCCAGCGAAGTCGGTAGACGGTCTTTTCGGTGTACGGTTCAGTGACTGCTGGATCTTCGAATTCTTGTGTTCTGTAGAAGTCCAATAATTCACGTACGAGTTCGTTGATGAATTCTTGCTTCTTTTCAAAGAATCCGCTCAGCAGCAAAGGCGGGGCGTACCACAGTTTAAAGTTCCATTCTTTCTTTTCTGCGTCGTCGAATTTGTGTAGCATTTTGTCGATTTTCAGTTTCTGGATTTCTTCATCTTCTTGTTTCTTTTGTTCTTCATCTGTTATCCTTTCGGGTTTGCATTCTTCTTCGCTTTGATCTTCTTCGGGCTCGAGGGTCTGGATGGTGAAGTCACCCATGAAGAGCGGACTTCGCGGCGAGCAGTCTCCATTGTCTCCTGGATGTTGATGCATTCCTCGGCTAGTTGGCGTACCTTCCATTTGAGATGAGACGGGATCGTCGTGACTTTTGCTGTCGTTGTCATGTCCTCGCGGTCGCTTAGCTTGGCATACCTCAGTAGAATCGGCATCTCCTTCTCCAGCCTCTTCGTTTTTGGATACAGTACTTGATGGGTAGCTGTCCAGATGACTGTACGAGGTCAGCCTTTCTATCTCGTTCCCACTTATCACGGACAGCTGGACGCACAGACCATCCTCGTCGTCGCTTAGTAGCTTGTAACTTCCTGGGAGCGTCAGGGCAGTCGGGAGCAATTTCCACGGACTGCAACTGTGAACAATTGGCGTGTTAACAACTGGCATTGGTGTGCATGGTAAGTCAGGTAATTCTATTTCAGCTAACATGTCATCGTCTGAGTCATTCAACAATTCAATGTTCTGTGTCATTTCTGCAAAGAGTGTTTTCCACATGTGTGGATGCAATCTTTTCGTGACCTTTTTCAAGGATGGTGCTGTGTGTGTTTTGTACGTGTGTGTACGTGCGTCGAACGCTGATCTGGCTTGAGGGAAGTACTTTGTAATGCTCGTGTTGGTCGTGATGATGACCGGTGTTCTTTTCAATAGTGCGTCTGAACTGTTTTTTTTATGCACCATAGTATCTGCCCCTTCGAACACTAGCTTGCATTCTTCCATTATTGTTTCCTCTGCAATGCAGGGCTCTTCTATCAAAATGATGTTCTTATCTACACAGTCCTGCCATATGAAATTTTAGCTACTCCCCATTTTGACCTATGCATAGAATTTCGTCACTGGAAGCAATGACTTTGCCATTAAAGATTTGCCTGAATTGGGTCGCCCTATCAGAAGGAATGTGTTCTTTTTTGCATGTTTTTTGTTCAGTACAGAATGCAAGTCCATAAGAAACTGTTGCTTGTCCCACCCGTTGTGAGTGCAAAGTCTGTTGAATGTTTGTATTGACTTTTCTACTGTCTCGTACACACTGTCTTTGTAATGTACCCATGTTGTCAATGTTGTGTTTTCTTGTAGCATTTCATCAAAGGTAAGTGTTTGCGTTCTTTGACATTCTAACTGTAACACTTTTTGAATTAAGCACTGAAGCAGATCACATCGACTTCTGGCGAAAAGACTGTGATGAAATGAAAACGACACAAGATTTGTTCAAGTTGAGATTTGTGCGGGTTGAGCACGCATTGTAATTAGTTGTAATAAACAATATTTATTGTTGGTAATAATTAGTTGTGTTGTAAATAGTATAAACCGTTGTCACGACACGTGACTTCCGGTTCAATTTGAAAATGGCGGAATGGGATCACAATATTGGTCAGAACAAGAAAGAAACCCTGAAGAGTTGTTAGATGATATTAACAATCCGAAATTACAGTTCGGAAGAGGGCTAAAGAGAATGTACAATAATAGTAAATCACAACATGAAAGTAAAATAGCTAGATTCAATCAAATACAAAAGAGATTAGATAAATCACAAAGTACAGTAGGACATCCAAATTACCAAAGATTAACAGAACAATTAAGCGCAAGTAGAACTAAGATCAATAAGATCGGACAGAAAATAAATAAAATACATGAAAGACTAGAAGACTGGACAGAAAAAAAAACTGAGTTAGCACGACAACTACACTTAGAAAGACTGCAAACAGACTCAAATTACGCAAGTAAAAAATTATTAGAAGTAAACGAAGGACGAACGACGAACGGACGGAGACGAACCGACACTACCAAAATACTACGGGTTAGACACACAATACAGGGAAGCAGAGGGACAAGGGAATAAAAGAAAGTCTATGGCAGGATTAGCAAAATAAGCAAATAAAGCAGCAAAAGAATTAAGAAAACAAGTAAAAGACAACACTTTAGCACAAGCAGGTATGGTGAACGTAAAGGGACCAAATCTAGAAGGAGAACTAGAATCAGTAGAAGCAGGGAATACAGAAGCAGGGGGAGGAGATGGACCAAACGTGAACAGATTACAACACATACAACAAAATCCACACAAAAAAAGGTTCTCAACAATCACAAAAAAGTATAGGAAAACATACATGAGTGTAATACCTATACATCCAGAAAACAAATGTGAATACTACAAATGCAACCTAAAACCACAATTCCAAAAAGCAGACGGAACATGGATGGAACTGGACGAACATTATCAGGCATCAATAAGAGAATCATGGCATGGAAACCCAAGATAAATAAAACCAGGAAACAGCAACGTGGTAAGATTAGAATGGGAAAGTCCATTCTCGTATATACCATACAACAAATGCGCAGCAAGCATGACAACAGCTGACATGAGAGACTTCGAAGCAACTGCATTAAAGTACAGAGTAAAATCGTTTGGATACGAGATCAACAACGCACAAGGACACTTTGAAAGACAGGCATCGGCACCAGGAAAACCAAGTACGGGAATACCACAAGACTTTCAAATAATAACAAACATTGACCATGACACAAGTCTAACAAACTTAAACATCAGCTGTGAAGAATCAAACATAACAAGAGAATCAGCATGGAGAAAAAGAATGGAAAAACAACTATCACAAAGAGGATATCACAACAACAACTTCAAAGAAAGTGTACCAGTAAACCCATCAGAAGCAGAACTACCTAGACTGATAATCGGAGGAGACTTCCCACAAGAATGTCTGATCGAAAACACGTGCGCACTAACAGATGAAAGCGTACGATATGACAAGACGACAAGAACGGATATAAATCCAGCATCAATTTGGGACATCTACAACGATCACGAAACAATGATATTGAGTGGAGATGCACCAATAAGTAGTGGTGTTCCGATTAATCGAGTTCGGCGAGCATTGGTCGTTTGGGCCATTTGACAACATAATCGAGTAAGAAATCTGTGATCGAGTACAAACCGAGTACAAGCACGGAGTTACATCCCTTTGCTCCCGCTTACGATGCGAAAATAAATTAAGATATTTCATGCATTAAAACATTTAAATCGTAAAAGTAAGTTGTCTATATATTTAAGAAGCATGTTTGTTTGTATTCTGCAAAATAATTCCATCCAGAAGTTGTGTTTAAGTAAACAAGTTTATATTTAGTTTAGTTCTAAGGGGCGCAAACAATCAAAATGGCGGAGAGCGATGACATCGCAAAAATTCACAACTATCCTGGGAAAAAAATGCGTTCCACAGTTTGGGTTGACTTTGGATTCCGGAAGAATGAAGAAGGACCAGTCTCCAAGAAAACATTAGATATGTCAAGAGCGATATGCCGCTTGTGCAACAAGGGGTACGAATTCAACGGTAAGTTTATCATCGATACAATACACACACGTTTGACTACTGTAAAGTTTAAAATAAATTGAATAAATACAGTTTGTTTACTATGTTCTGGCCTGGAAAGAACTTCAATATGTACTATCACGCAACTTCTGTTATTTTTAAAATAACGTCATGGTAATTTTCCTTAGTCAAGGAATGATGGCCATTTTTACCAAATCAAAAGTAATAATTAATTAAGTCGGTTCATTAATTATAAGAATGCCTTTTCCATCGTCAATATGTGATTTCAAAACTAGAGATACTGTAGATTTTGGTAATACTTGGGATTTTTCCTGTTTCATTAAATTTTGTCTGTTATGCTGGTGAATTATTTACACTAGTATTTGAGAAAATTAACCCCATCGGCCATGCCCAAGGACCATATGTGTCCCAAATAGGTATTTTTATAAAACCAAATTTCTCTGTTAATATCAGGTTTTGTAGTACAAAAGTGGTATCAAATTAGATCTAATTTGACAGTGATTCTGAAAATGTGGGTTTCAGTTAGAATTGGTTGAGATATTTTTACCCATGCATTGAAGAGGATTAACCCCTATCGGCCATGGTCATGGACCATATGTGTCCTTATCATTGTATTTTGTTAAAAACTTAATATCTCTGTCAATATCTGGCCAAATAGTGTAAAAGTGGTATCACATTGATGACTTTGTTATGGAGATTATTTAAAAATAGGTGTGAACTTCAATTGATTGATATAATTTTTCATTTGCATTTTAGAAAACTATCCCCAATGGCCATGCCCAGGGACCATATGTGTCTCGATAGAATTATTTAGTGAAAAGCATGATATCTCTGTTAATACTGTGTTCTATATTGCAAACGTGGTACCAAATTGAAGCTATGTTTATTTAGATTCTAAAAAAATGACTGTCAACTTGAATCGGTGCAGAATTTTTTCAACAGCCCAGGCTGTATATTGGGTTATGGCTAGGGACCATATATGGTCCTGCGGCATTATGGGGAGTTTGGGGGGAGGGGCACATATATGGTCCTGGGGCACTATAAGGGTTAAAAGGCCTTTTTTTTAAAGGTGAAGGTCATTAAGAGTGTAAACATTGACGGCACACGTTACTGTTCTCACATATTTTGACATTTTGTCATTAAATGGGACATACTGTTGTGAAAGATAGCAAAGTTTGTGTTTACCTCAGTGTGGAATCGCAAATCGCCTGGATGTTAACGGCGTGAAATCCCTTACGGGAGACGAACGCTTCTTCGTCCTTGGCTGGCCGAATGATGGGAACCAAGGTTCCGTCCACTGCCCCTATCACACGAGGAAATCTGCCGATGCTGTGAAATCCGGATCTCACGGAACTCAACATATTTCCCTTAGAGAAACTGATTTTGTTCAGTCCAAAAAAAATGTCAACACATGCACTTATGGCCCGTGAAACACTGGGCTGCGACACACCATGTAAATCAGCCAGTTCAGACTGAAACCCCCCTTGCCCAGGTACCTGAGGGTGACAAGCACCTGTATGTCGGGACTAAGGCCAAAACTAAAAAAATATGTTGTGTTTCCGGTAACCCGACCGACCCATATTCCTCTTAAAACTTGTCGGTAATGTCTGGTATTCTAACAATTGAACTGTAATTCGAGAAACAAACATCAATTAGTTTGTTCCGATTGCCATTCAAACATGGCGACCGGTCACGGCAATAAAATTATTTCACTTTCAATGAAAAAATGCAGTCACTATGAAGATAAATCCGTTTTTGTTTCTGTCGCTGAAAATGAAAGAATTTCCCAAGTAGTACAACAAATTCATTGCGAGTTCGATAAAAACAGCCAGCAAACCATAAAAGCATCCAAAGACGGCATTGACTGGCATGATGTGACAGAGCCGCATACAACTATCGGTGAACTGTCACCTTTTGACATAAAGTTTTTCCGCTTGGACTGTGTCGACTTGCATTCCAAAGAGGACACTGAGGTCGGGAAGTCTGCTACTCGTGTCAGAAATGCCTTTACTTTACTGATGGAAGGGCCGAGGAGCTTCCTTCAACCGAAAACAAGGTACGATATTGATACTACTTGACCTTGGCTTGAACTCTAAGACTATATTCAAGTCACTGTTTATTGAATAGGTGAAACTATCTTAAAATTGGAATCAAGAGTTAATGCTACTTGTCCCGTTTTTATCTGACACCTCATTTTATGTGTGTATACATATTGTTCTAAAATTTGGAAAATACAATTATCAGTCTTATTATAAATCGTCCTATTTTCGATCAGCTTATTTTCTCTTTTAATACAAAAACATATATTTTTAAAAGCCCTTTGTCCAGAATTATATCAGCTTTTTGGCTTTTTATTTATTAATTCTGTAATGTTATGATTAACATGTGATTTTATTTTTAGTGTACTGTGGGATGAAAGGTAAGTAAAAGGTAAGTTTTCTGTCATGTTTGGGGAATGGGAGAGGCATTGCACTTTTGTGACAGTTGTCCAAGCGCCTAGGGGAAGGGGGGTGAAGTTGATGGGTTGTTACTGAAACTGTTTGTGAAAAGTGTTTGTTATTTCAGGATATTTTCTTGTTCATTGATATTTTTCTCATTGACCTATCACATTTATAAAGTGAAAATTCAAGTATACTGTACAGTATACACCCAATCAAAAGTTAAACACCCCTAGTTTTTTAGTTCTCCTTGGAGATTCAGGGTAATGCTTGTTTTTAACATTTAACTACATTGCAAATATTTTTCATATATTTAAATATTTATTTATTTTAAAAAAGTAAAATATTTAAGACTTAATAATGTATTTGTCAATCTGTAATCACAATATATAATTTAGCATTGTTGACAATATTTTGTTTTACATTTATTTGTTGTTTATTATGATGAAACATATACAATAATATTTTCCACAGATATGCATGTCGGTCATGGCTGCTGACACCTATCACTAAACCCTGCAACGCGGCTGAGGAAGCCTACAATAAGGCCCATATAAAAACAAGAAACACCATTGAGAGGGCATTTGGCGTACTCAAATCACGGTTTAGGTAAATAGATTTTCAATAATCTTAACAAAGTATCATGATAACCTTAGAGTTCTATGATGTCATACAGTGTTGGATTTGCATAATGATTGAGAATCAGTAACATATGTCAAACATTACAAAGACATTACATCCCTTTATCTCTTACAAACAATGTTTTGAAGAGATATGGTGGTAATTGACAATGTATTCAACATATCAAATAGTGACAAATACACATATTTCTAAAAGGCATTTGTTTATAGTAATCAATGATAGATTGTCCAATGTGTGTGTGCCCCAGGTGTCTACACAAGACAACAGGCTGTCTCCCCTTCCAACCTGACAAGGCGAACAGGGTTATATATGCAACCTTCCAACTCCACAACCTGTGCATAGAGCTGAGGGAGCCCCTCCCCCCTGGGCCTGTAGAGGAGGAGCACCAGGTGGATGATGCTGTGTACCAGGGTCCACTCATGACTGATGGCTATGCAGTCAGGAGGAGGCTCATACAGGATGTATTCATGTGAGGTAAGTAGAATGAAGTAGAGACCGGGATAGGCGAGGAGGGGCTAGTGGGCTAGCGAGATGACTAGCTTCGTCCGGGATTGGACTCATCAGATGAAAATGCTAGCGTGGAAGCTGCTATATATACCCTGCTCATAGGTACTAACGGTATTCACCGCCGGAGGTGTACCGGCGGTGAATAAGGGAGGGGTCCCGGAGATTGCCGGAGGATTCCGGAGTTTACCGGAGTTTACCGGTGGGGGGTCGGTGTTTACCGGTGGAGGTCGGTGAATTCCGGTGGGTGACCGGAAAAGTATCCCGAAGTAGTTTGGAGACCACCGGAATGAATTCTGGTACTTAAAAAACAGGATGTGTTTTAATTGGAAGTAATTCTTTAATGGAAGTTTAAAGATAAATATGTACAGGTTTTGTATATATTAATATTGGTGAAATCAGTGGATAACGTAC